>CAHIKZ030000474.1:645000-817500 GCA_903632075.3 Acanthosepion pharaonis
ACATGTATTTGATAACAGCAAAAATTGAAATATGACTACTGGTAAAAATGGTTGCTGAAGACATTAGGTTTATAATACCCAGAAATTCATACACAGATGTCCTCAAGGACACATGGTAAAATGAATAAAGGCTTTAGTTAGATCCAGTGACAGGATCCAAAGAGTGTGATTTCATTACCTGGTTAGGGCGGTGGAGAACTTGGAGAGGGAATTAAGCAGGAGATAACTGACATTTATTTTTACATACGGCGGCGCGAATGGATGTGGACGCGAAGCTGCACGGCTGTATCAGATTGCGTTTACAGACCGAAGGCAGCCAAATCATCCCATAAGGGGAGGATGGTAAAGGACAACCAATTTAATATTAAATAGAGAGGCAGAATAATGAAATAGAATAAATGAGGATAGTCAAATAGTTAACTAGGTAGGTACATAGTGAGAGAGTGAGAGAGAGATTTGACACTTAGACACTTAGGTCAAGTTCTTAACGTTTTTCGATCAGGAATTTCCATGACTTCTTTCATCTCATTAGCGATTATTAAAAAATGAAAAGCATTTCTTGAAGCACCCAAAATGCAGTTAAACATGAATTTCCATCGACTTGTACGACAAAGAAATACTGTCATCTTTTAAGACATTTCTTTTTCATCTTGTCTTTTTTCTTTCTCAACAATCAGGCACTGCTTTTTTAGGCAGTTCTTCCTCTGTGTAGAAAAAATGTAAATCTACGATTATTGTAAAGCGCCTTTCACTATTATGTCTTACATAATTCAATGAAAAGTGACGATAGTTTGATATTAAGAACCATTTTCGAATAATCAGAAATTATTATTCATACTTTTTTTTTCTCCGATTATAAAAAAAAGAAGCGATTGTCTGAATGTAAAGAGTTTTAACTCTGGGAATAGATTTCTGACAATAACCTTATTTTGATGATAAACACCCTACACACGTGCGCGCGCGCACACACACACACACACACACATACGCATACACACACAGATACATGCAACAGATATACACATACATACACACATACATACACACACGCACGCACACACACGCGCGCGCGCGCGCGCAAAGGCATAGATACAAGAACATACATGAGGACGCCGACCAGTAGCGACTATCTCTACGGATGATACAACAGTTTACAGGTGCACCTCCCAAAATCTGGAAACTAGAACCTATCAGTTCATCTCAACTCTGACCTGACCCAGGTAGCTCAATGAGAAAATGACTAGCTTGTAAAATTCAATACGGCCAAAACCAAACTAGTAACATTACACCACCACGAAGTAGACCCCGAAATTTCACCTGTCATGATAGATGGGTCTTCTCTTAATGCGGCTTTTTGCATTCAACGTCTATTGAGACTCCACCTGTCCTCAGACCTCAAGTAGAACTCATATATCCAGTCAATTGCTAAAGATGTTGGAAACATTATTGGTTAATTGTACCGTTCCAGTAAGTATATGACACCCCGCCTGCTTTACAAACTCAGATCAGACCAAAAATTGAATATTGCTGTCATATCTGGGCTATTAGCTGCCCAGTCCTCACTTGCATGTTTTTATAGACTTCAAAATCTTCTCCGCGGCCCTGTAGGTGATGAATTATTTTCCACCCTAAAGCCCCTTTCCCACGGATGAAACGTCACGAGCCTCTCACTGTTCTATTGCTAATTCAATTGCATGAAATGACGAGCTAGATTCGCTAGTCCCACCACATCTGACCTTTACACCTGGGACCCGCCATGCCAAGTACACAAATGAGAATAATCCCTATTCCCTTCGGGTAGCATTAGTAAGGAGGAAGTTCTATTGGAACAGATTATTCCCAAGAACTGCTGCTTTGTGGAACAGGTTCCCGGTAGGAGGTTTTCCCAATCACTACAATGTTGATCGCTTCGGTTATCTTTGCTGCATAAACCAATCAGCCTCACTTGCTTGTTCTTACGCTCATAGAACACCACACAGTAACATTTTTTACCATTTGTAACTCTTGGGTGAACAAAAATCTTGTCTTAAAACACGTACTTTTTTGAAATTAAATACATACTGAAAATGAACGAGTTAATATACCATTTGGGACCATGTCTGTTCTAAATAACGTTTTATTTTTCAATGGCTAATAGCATTCAGGTAACATATTCAATTGCTTTATACTTATTTCACGTCAAATCTTATACAATAACGTGTTACACAAATGACATCTATCACAGTTTGTTATTATCTATGTATTACAATTTGTTACTTTCACCGATTGTTACTATCTATCTATCTATCTATTTATATCTATCTGTTCATATCTATCTGTTCATATCTATTTATCTATCTATCTATTCATATCTATCTATTCATATCTATCTGTCTGTTCATATCTATCTATCTGATCATATCTGTCTATCTATCTCTCTATCTGTTCATATCTATCTGTTCATATCTATCTATCTATTCATATCTATCTTCTCATATCTATCTATCTATCAATTCATATCTATCTATCTATCTGTTCATATCTATCTATCTATCTATCTATTCATATCTATCTATCTGCTCATGTCTATCTATCTATCTATCTGTTCATATCTATGTTGAAAAAGTCGGAAGACGAAACGCGTCGGCAAAATCTAAGATTTTTTTTTCAATTGTCATTTTATACCAATTTGTCTTGTCCACATAATTGATCTGACAATTTAACTATATCTATCTATCATATTCCCTTCGGATTCCAGTAAGAAATAAGTTCTACTAAGACAGCTTCTTCTCCATAACTGTTGCTTCGTGGAACATTCTCTCGACACGATGTTTTCCCAATCGCTAAAATCTTGACCTCTTCAAGTCTAGGTTTAACCGTTATTTTTCCTGCATAACCTCGTGAACTTCACTTCTTGTCTTTCCTTACGCTCATACAATACCACACAGTAATCATCTATCTAAAGTGGCTCTTTGGTTTTGTATTGATTGCACATTAGTATACAAAAAAGGCAAAACTCGTAAACACTTGAAGCGTTCGCTTATTCTATATTGTGAAGACAAAGATAAGACACTGAGGCAAATTGATAAGGCAAAGAGGAAAATTTATTAACGACGCGTTTCACTAGGTCATCTGCTCTCTTTGGCTTCCTCATCTTAGAATGAAAGAAAAAGAAAATTGTCTGAAAGAGGAAATGTCTTACGATCTCTGAGAATATGTAGTAACCATGAATCAAATTAAATAAGATTACTTTATCATCTCTAATGTCTGGAACTCGGGAGAGTGTCTGACCGCCTGATTTTTGTTTCTTTTATCTATAACAGAGGCTTGTGGTGCTAATGGATCTGAGATAAGTTCACCGACATTAAAAACTGTTTTTATTTTATGTATATATATATATATATATATATATATATATATATATATATATATATATATATATATATGTACATGTATATTAGTTAAAGATCAAATGCAGATCAAATATGGATCGGAATGCGACAGGATAAGAACAAAAGGAAACGTATATCAATCTAACATGTTTCGCTTTTATTAAAACTTCGCCAGAGATTGAGAGAAAACAGGCAAAATGAAAGAAACTCTGGTATTTTCAATTTTGTTTTTGTCGATTCTCATTGGTCAGTCACATATCACGTGCATTAAAACCGTAGATAATATATATATATATATATATATATATATATATATATATAAGTTTGGAAATATTCTAATATGTCTACACACACACACACACACACACACATATATATATATATATATATATATATATATATATATATATATATATATATATATATATATATATATCGGATGTAACGGCAAAATTGTACAAATCGAGTAATACCAAAATTGTTAAATTGCTAGATTAAGCTCTGAACTGATGTATCCTAGAAATGATTAAAGATATCTTACTGGAATCCTCCGAAGTTTTATAACACTATTGGACTCTACTTTTATCAATACGAATGTATAATTTCTCTCCAAGTTTAACAGAAATATCGTGATGAAATCGATCATAAACGAAAATGACATGTTCATCATTAATTAATCATGACTAACGATCAGAACTCATGAAATATAAGTTTTCATATATATATATATATATATATATATATATATATATATATATATATTCCATGATCATTTTCCAACTCATTCAAGATGATCTTTACCCTCTCTAACTTTCTGTCCTGGAGTAACGAGATGCCTTTGCCTCACAGGTTTCCCGTTCGATTTCATTTTCAAGTCGTTTTTAACTGCTGTTTGGATCGTCATAGTTGAAACTCCTCCCCACGTGACAAAAGTTTTATGAATCGAGTTGGATTTCTTCAAATTGATCTCTTTATGAAATGATGCTCCCTCTTCCTATTGTGACCTCCTGATCTAGTTTTCCTCTTTTTAAACTTATTCACCGTTCTCTTGATCGAGGTCAGTGTATGAATGTTGGTACCATTACTAAAGACCTGAATGTTCATTTTCCTCTCACCATTGCTCAGTTGAGAAAACAGTGCGTGTGACACAACACGATTTTAAACTGTTCTCTTTTTAGCTGAATAACTCAAAGGGTTTTTTAGTGATTCTTATGACAAATATAGTGAAGATGGCTAAAGGTCTTATCTGAAAACCTGGAAAAAAGAAACTCAATAACTTTAGTAGTTTTTATATATTAAATATTTTGTGGGGTAGACACTAATGCTGTTACCCGATTTGGACTATTTTGCTGTTACACCTGGTGTATATATATACATGTATGTGCGGGGGGGGGTACATACATGCATATCTACCCAGGTATGTACATATATTAGATCATTTTTGTATATTTGTACATATATGTACAGTTGTAAACATATACATACCCACATATATCTGTGCATACACATATATACATGCATGTACACACATACACACTATAGTGCCTTTTTATGTATACTTTTACTCATACATACATACATGTAAACATTTCTCATATATATATATATATATATATATATATATATATGAAGAAATATAATCTTAAGTTGTTCTATATTTATGGGATAAAGTGCTCAAAATCAGAGATAGAGCGTGTGTAAATATAAAAGTGAACATAGAAGACTTAGAGGCGACAGTCTGTTTCATGCTAGACACAATCGTCAGGCCACGAGTGCAATCGTGGCCTGACGATTGCATATAGCATGAAACAGACTGTCGCCTAAGTGTTGACTTCTATGTTCACTTATATTTATATATATATATATGTGTGTGTGTGTGTGTGTGTGTGTGTGTGTGTGTGTGTGTGTGTGTGTGTGTGTGTGTGTGTGTGTGTAAGGACATATATATACTGTATATATGTATGCGCTCCCTCATATACACCTGTACACACATACACGTATAATATATATAGTGAAGCCAATTTAATCTATATTATAAAAGAAGTCCTGATTCTATGTATTGAAAAATGAGCATGTTTTTGTTGCGCGTCAGTTATTTAGTTTTTGACATTTTATGTATACACAAACAAATTCTTTAATTATTTCACTCCAACCAAGGCAATAAAGCCACTAAGGTGTAACGGGGTTACTGAGTTTTAGAGAATATGAGAAGAAGGAAGATAAAACAATTAAAGAGAGAGAGAACAATAAAAAAATATTAATAAAGAAGATAGAAGATAATGATTCACATTTAAAGATCAAAATTAACTGGAAGCAAGATGTCTGAAGACATTTCCAGACAGGAGAAGTGCAATAGTAGAAACTGTTAGCATATAACTTACGGTTCCATCTCGCCAATTCAACTGTAAAATGATGAGACCTTACCGCCAATATAGTACTGCACTTAAATTCATAAAGTCTCGGTATCATCGAGGAAAGTTCATCAGAACAATTACCATGAAAACATTTATAGAAATGGCAGAAGGAAAGCTACGTTGTAGAGATAGGAAAGGGACTGACTCTGGAGCAATAATATTATGAATTCTTCTTTAGGATTTATCAAGAATCTCTAAATATATAGCAGGAGTGCCAGACAAGATGTGGAAGCAATATTCAATGCATAGACGAAAGATAGACTTATAAATATGTATTTTAAATATTTGGGGGAGTTATATCGTCCAGCACGACATCATGTAACGATTTCCTTAGCAGTAGACCTAACAAATAATTCAATATAATCTTTCCACTTCATGTCACCGGAAAATATTAACCCGAAAAAAGCGCAACAAGTCAATCTCCTGGAGGTTAGCATCAGCCATAATGGATGTGTATGTATGTACACATAAACACACATATACACATACACACACATACGCACACACACACACACACACACATACACACACACACACACACACACACATATATATATATATATATATATATATATATATATATATATTAGGGTAGGTCGATTTTTGACTTTTTTTAAAATATCAAAAAGAATAATGTACCGAAAGTTGTGTATAGACCAATTAAGTATTGATACAAAAAATTAGATTTGTCACTTCAATGGTTTTTTGAGCATTTGGCATCAAAGATCGTAGAGAAAAATGCACTGAAAAATCCACGATTTTGCAAGATTTAGACTAAATATTGATAAAAAAAAAAAAAACAATTTCACTATTTAAATCAGGGAATGTTGTTATTTTGTTTTATCTAAATTAAATAAAATGTAGAAATTATAAGTAAACTTCAAAAATTTGCCCCCGCTATTATCACTGACGATTTTGAAATGCTGTTTTTTGCCTAATGAATTAAGCAGTATTAGTTGAATACATTAAAAAAATTGCTTTTTTCTATTTTGAATGAAAATACAACAAACAAACAAATATGAAAAAATAAAGAATAGTTTAATAGGGCTTAATATACAGAGTCAAATAGCTCCATATATGAACCCTCAGATGAAATTGATGGTCTCAATTTCTGACACAAAGCTTTTGATATTATGTGCTGGTTCCTTGCTTCAAAGCCATACACAGATTGGGAAACTTCTGTTGTTAACTTGACTGCCCATTCCACGCCTTGAGAATGTGAGGGCAAATCTGGTAAGTCAAGCTTCGTACCATTTAATAATTGTTCCCGAAGTTCATTTTCAGAAAATTCTTCTGTGAGTGGTGGTTCACAAACTCCACTTAATGACAAATCTTTTAACTGTGTCCAGTGCATAGCTTTAAATTTGATAGTTGTGATTCTTTTTAATTTTTTCTTGGTTTGCTCCCCACTCTTGAAAGAATATAAAAATTAATTTGATTTATTTTTTAAAAAATGCACTCTGTACTGCTTTAATATTTATGGTGAAATTAGATAAAATCCTTAAAATGATTCAATAAATCGGTAAAACTAATTTAGTCAATTTTATATGAATAAACATTTACTAACCTAATGGCCAAAATTCTTTTTATAGCTTCTTCCCTCACTTCCAATTCATCAGATTTGACCATTGAATATAAGATATTTTCAGGCAGTAAGGCGAAAGCATTGTATTGTATATTTTTCAATGTGATCGGTTGGATTTCATATGGTTGCTTCCTAATCCTTTGGATCATATTGAAAATATACATTTGCTGATTGTGGAACTTGTTATTTCTTTTATTTTCGAACGGGCAAATGGCATACACATTCACAATAAAATTTATTAAACTGTGGAGTTTGGTTGAAATATTTCGTGGGTATGCACTATGAGTCCATAAGCACATCAGACTGATGCCTAAAGTTAACCACCTTGCCTCGTTTAATGGACCAATTTTCCATGATGAAAATCTAGAATCCACCTTACCTCTAGAAATACCCACTGTATATTCATAAAGGAGTCTTTGGTCACAACTAAGGGTATCTGCATTTTCAATTTTAAAAAAAAGTATCTAGAGGACTGCCAACAGTTGAAAATGATATTTGGGTTAAATTGTGGTAATCATTTGCACGTAATCTTCCAAGTGGACCATTGAATGTGGCAGGGCTTTTTTGTGGTACCATCTACATGTTTAAAAAGAGCTCTAAGCAGAAGTTTATTTTGGTGCAAGGAGCAACCAATAGTATGAAGATTTCAGCCTGAATTGGCATTAGTGTTTGTCAACAAGGATAGCCTTGATAGTGCTCACACTGTTGAATTCATGCAAAACATCAGCCACTTGTCGGCAAGAACCACAACAATTGCACCAATATTAGGAAGAGCCTTAGGTGTCAGATATTCACTTTCATATGTAATCTTTGTGACAGTCAAGTGGCGTTCTGGTCTCTTGGTCTTTTTTTCAGTCTTCTCTCTATTTTCTTCCACTATTTCCTTGTACATTAGTGTGTCTTTTTCAGTTCTCCCATCAACTCCAATACAAAAATTTACCACCTTTTCATTATGCTGTTGATGGGCATTTGTTTTCACTTTAACCGTTGCTCTATCAATTTTACATTTATCTATATAAATATCTTTTTATATTGATTTTGCGGATAAGAAAGCCCATAGCCCTCAAATCCAAGAGCAATGCATTTGCAAGGCTGGCTCCAAGATTGTAAGATACATCACCCATGATCAACTCTAGAGCATACCGTGGAATTTTGATAAGGCTCGCCGCTATATAGTCTTATCAAAATTTCACGGTATGCTAGGCCCTTTTTTCCTGCCATTTTATTAAAATATCTGACAAAGAAAATATATGTATTATCAGAAATTATACAAAAATATTTTTCAAAATAAATTGGAAAATAAAGTTTGAAATGCATTATTAAATTAAAAGTAATGTTTATTTACATAAAAGTAGAGTTAATTCGGGATTAGCTTGTAAACAGGCTTTTTAATAAAACATTAATTTTCAAAATATAAACAATACTTATAAAAGTTGTATTTTTTTAAATAGTTAAGTATATTTTGATGAAAAATAAAATAGATATTTGCGCTAGTTAAAAGGGTAAACAAAAATAAAACGAACATACAAAAGGAGGTAATTACTACCGGTAAATACCGAAAAAATATCCAGTAAAAACGACGCCGTTCATGAGTAGTTATTTGTATTTTAAACTAAATATTTTTAGTGTGTTTTATTTTTTATTTGTAGTAATTTCATTTAATTTAACAAGAGAATAGATAATAAACTCAAAAATATCCATTATTAAGCGTTATTTTCTTTTTTTCTTTTCGTTAAGTCTCGGTTTTAATTTAGCATACACATTTCTCCGGTGACACCGTTATGATGATAAAATTCGCGATAAATAAATAAATAAATATGAAGTTTTGAAGAAAAATATTTTTTGTGGTAATTTTTGACGTTATTTTGCAACTTTCCTCGAGTTATTCTTTTTACAGTTCCAAAATCGACCTACCCTAATATATATATATATATATATATATATATATATATATATATACACCGGGTGTAACAGCAAAATAGACCAAACAGGGTAACAGCATAATTCTTCATCCCACAAAATATTGAATATATAAAAAAACACTAAACTAATTGTTTCTTTTTTCCAGGTTTTCTCATAAGACTTTTAGCCATGGAAGGCATAAAAGAGTCTCTCAGGTGATACATTCTTACGAAGATTTTTGTATATATAAATGTTCGGAGATTTATAATTATTTACTCACCTAGACGCTGATTCCCAAACACCAAATTTTGGGAACATAAATACATTTTGTAAACAATTGTTAAATATACATACCTACCTTTTATTTAAATTATTGTGATAACTGATTGTATTTGCAAGCAAGCTGTTGCAAATAAGAGTGTTTCTTTATTTAAGCTAAAAACATTCTGAAAAAAAAAACACCTTTCATTTTCGTTCAATATGCCTCGTATTATACACAAGAAATTGCGGTATTTAAAATGGACAATCAAAGAAAGCGACAAGTAGCGAACTAGTAAAAATAAATAAGGATTATGAAAAGATAACGAGTCTCAAGTTTGGTGTGACAGAGTTGTGAAGACACGTGAGAGAAGTCAAAGAAATGTGCGGTATACGTTGACTAAGAGGGTAACGTGACGTGTCGCCATTGGCCAAACTGTTGCTATCATTATTCAAGTTACGAGGCTGATTAACTATCATCCATGTCACTTGGTCGGCTTATTGGCCTCGAGCAGAGATAGACACAGAATAATGTCATTTCTATGGGGATTAAAGACATTTCAGATTCTGACTTTTTGTTTTCTCTTATACGAAAGTAGAATGATGAACAGATCAAGAAGGAGGGATTGCAAACGAGAAAGGAAAAATGAAAGAAAAGAAAGATTCACTTAATAGGTATTAATGTATTTAGAATGAAATAGAAACGATTAAAACAGACATACACGAATACAAGGGTGAATCAATAAATCCGTAACGCATAAATTTCAATTAAGATTCAGGGCTTAGCTTTGATCACTGTCTTTTCAAAATTGGCGTCACTTTTGGTTTGGTTTGGTTTGTTTTACGGCATATCAAACTCAATAGGTTATTTAATGCCGACAAGATTGTTATTGTTGGCAATAATTTTTTTCAAAAAATGTATTTCTTGTATTAAAATGTATTTTCTTACTTTCTTAGTATTTTGACCCCTCTTGTGGTGGTGGAGGGTAACTATTTACTCATATCTAGGACCCTGACAGGTGCTACCGCCTTGGGTCAGGGTGGACCTGGAAACACCAGCAATTAAGAGGTGGTTCCATGCTCCTCAAAACCTCCTGATCAGATGCTGGATGTAGTTTATCGTCATGCCCAGGACGAGTCCTTTTTCGTGTAATGAGGAAAGGTAAGTTCTGAACACGAAAACTGCTAAACGAAATAAGTCCCTAAGAAGAAAACATCTATAAAATTCAGAATTTCATGTTTGATCTCTAACGGAAATTAAAATTTTGACCAATAGAGAAACTGATATGTACACAATGAAAATTACTTTTTCTTGCTTCTTTTCTCAATAACTTTACCTTTTTTGTACAGTAACCCACACTGATAGTACAGAAAGATATATATATATATATATATATATATATATGTAAGGAAGAGGTTATAGTAGTTCCAACGAGAGAAGAGTGCGTATATTAAAAAGAAGACATAAAACCGAAAACGTTTTTGGTTGTGATGTGGATTTTAAAAAAAATATTATGCTTTATTTTCCATAATTTTGCTACACGCGTTTCCGGTCCCGCGACCGTCATCAGGCAAAGAGTGGAGATTTCCACATATTAAAAATAATTAAATTTTTCTTTGTTTTTCGATGTTCAAGAAAGACGTTTGGATCACTAACACAAAAAAGATAATGTCTCATATCGAGAATATTTAACGTTCTGCTATAAATTTAAAGAAACTTATTAGATAGCTTTCTTTACATTTTCAGTATGACCTGTGTGTATCAAATTGTCTAATCCGTCTTTCCTCATTATGAGTCCCAGAAATTTCAATTGTCTCTTTCTGATTCTAAATATAAATTTCCTTTTTTGTTGGTCCCATTTATTTTAAAACATCCTCATTGCTCACATACCTTATCTGTGTTATTCTCGTCATCTTTCTATAAAACCTCATACGTAATATTTCAACCCTCCTATTCATCTGGGAAGAAATTGTCCAGTGTTCACTGTCGCACAGTGGGATTCATATTACACACCTTGAGCACTTTTTGAACATTCTTGCTACTGCAGTCTTCACGATCAACAATAATTTTCTCCTTTCATGGAGTGTCACCTACAATTTCTGTCATTTGATATACATTCGAATAAATATTGTTCTTTGCGTTTAATAATCAGGATGCCTACCATGGGCACAATTTGTCTCTGGAATCAATTCACAAGTTCAGTGAATTCAATCCTCAATAGGCGCTCTGTTTTATCGCCTTGGGCAACATTAGTATGCAGCGTCAATCATCTTCTTCTGTCTCCTTGAATCCTGTTCTTTTTTCGTCGTCTTTCCTCTTCGATAACGTTATCTCAGTTTCTTTCACTATCAGTTAACCCCCCCCCTTGCGTCTTAGGGGCTTTATCGCCTTGATTGGGGTGAAATGATTTACTCCGCGAAAAAATGTATACACACTTCAGGAAAGGAAAAACTTGTATGGATATTGTATTACTAAATCTATTGAGATATCACAGGATTAACACCTTTGAAGTCGACCGACAATCAAAAGAGATGGTCATAATTGTGGCCTTCCAGACATTTATTAGTACGGCGAGTTACTGCCTGGCCCAGATTAAACATAGTGTCCAGTGGGATTGCTTTTTTCCATTTTCTTGTCTAAGAGCCACCAATATAGTCAGTTTTCTGTGATACATAATATCCTTTAGTGTCCCCCACAGTAAACAGGGTTATCACAGTTTGATAAAATTACGAAAGTCAAATGTTTCTTTTCCTGAAATTTGTACACATTTTTGGGTGGACTCTGACACTCTCTCTCTCTCTCTTTCTCTTTCTCTCTCTCTCTCTCTCTCTCTCTCTATATATATATATATATATATATATATATATATATATATATATATATATATATATATTACAATGAATCATTCATACAAAAAGTAGATTAGTAAAGTTAATGATATAAAATGGCGAAATCTCTTCGCAAACAAAATTTTAAAGGTGCATTAACCTACAAATCACTCGATGAATGTTATGATGCTTGTTTTTATAAAATTATAAGCTGTATAAAGTCTTTCTTTAATACACAAGTACTTTCAACTGTACATACAGTCATCTTCAGGCATGGAAATTATTTTGCTTTTGGTAAAATTCAGGCAGCATCCGAGACGAAAAAATTAAATGCGAATCGAAATATGTTTTTTTTTTATAAGCTGTATAAGTTCTTTCTTTAAAACGATCTATATGATGAACACCTTCGCAAAAGAGGTGTTTAGCGTTCTTGTCTCACTAGTATCTGATATGTCAGTTCTTTATTTTGTCTTCTGTGGTCATAGCCTTATCTTCGTTCAATAAATATGGCCGTCGTCAATGAGTATTTTGATTTGCTTTTTTTACGGCTTAACAACAATTTGCAAGTTATTTAAAGTTAGAAAATATTTACTAGATTATAAGAATTTTTTTAGGTAATAATGATTTAGTGATACTTATCACATTGCAATTCGAATATAATCTTCTTTTATGTACCCTGTCCTTTCAGGACGTGAAAGATCATGACTCTCCACAGCTTCGTGCCTTTAGTGGACCTAAGTATTTTTTCCTCTTTATTATCTCCTTTTGTTCTTGCTTGCAATTAATTTCCTGCCAGTCACAGCATGGATGCGTGTCAACTGAATTCCTGTTTTGAACCTTTGTATAAAATATATAATAACTTACAAAGTTATTTAAAGTCGAAACATATTTTTAATTGTAAGATTTTGGGGGAAGATCTTAATGGTTTTATAATACAAGTCTTACTAATTCACACATATCTGTGGGGAGAAGAGGTGGATTCATAGTTTTTCCAAATGTATTTGCGCGTAAGTGAATATAACGAACCCAACTGGAATTGGAATTCGGCTTTCTGATTAACAATTTCGAGTCACCACCAACACATCCAACCTCACGGCACCTGGTATTCCCTAGAGGTCAACCATCACTGACCAGGGTCAGTGAATAAGTCGACAAAGTATAAAACGATCTTCTGGTCAGAATATTGGCGAGTAAAAATGATGGGACAGTGAATTGTGTTTACAAATGCTGGATTTATTTCGTACAAATTTCATAAAATGTCGGTGTCAGGTTTCAATACCTTCTCTTTGCCCTTTATCAGAATTTCTTTTGACCATGCACGAATACTATAGCTGAAAAATAAATTAATCGTCGTACATGGATTTTATAGTTCATGCCAGACATTCCAAGAAAGAAACGTCTCTATAAATATCTCCCAACTGGAAAGGGAATTCCACTCACCAGGAGAAATTCTTAGAATTTCAGGGGTTACCTTTGAACTCGACAATCACAAGAGATGGTCAAAATTGTGGTCTTTACCTTCCAGACATTTATTAGTACAGCGAGGTACTGGTTGGGAAAATAAAACAAGTACGGGGAGCCTTATAATACCATAGATTGGAAAATTTAGACTATTGGAATATTGATCTTTCTGCAAGTCTTCAATAAATCTTTTAAGTTATTACAAGAAGGCATTCTGAAAAACGGTACAAAGGAGTAGAGCAAAAAATGATTGAAGATCTCTGGTCTATATGATATATGCCTCCCTCATGTAGAAAACATTTAGTCACTGTTATTTATTGAGTCTTGCTGAGCGTTTGCACAATTATATGAGTAAGACGTTTCAGCAGTGGCGATAGTTACTAACCAAGTTTTGAATACGCTATACAGGCTTTTGATTATGGTTGACGAAGTTGTATAACCAGTGGCGGTTGTTATGTGGAAATAATAGTGTTGTACAGATGAACACTAGCTGTATCAAATGGTATTATGAGGCTCCGCGTACTTGTTTTATTTTCCGTATAAAGAAATGCTTCAGGGGCGTCCCTCGTATATTGAAAAACACTGTCTGTTAGATCATTTATGGAGATTCATTTGAAAGTTATAAATTGAGGATCATTCAATCTATGGAATAGTGTTTAGGGATCAAATATCGACGACGATGCCCAATTTCCCATTTTCTCGTCGTATATGAATTATTTATATACTATTAGACAATATTCATCCCAAATATTACGTTCAAATCGTGTTGAAAGCATACATTCTTGTCTGATTATCAAAGTTAAGCAACCTCGAACTTGATTAGACTTAGATAGGTGACTGCCTGTCCAGTCAATAAAAGCCGAATATTTCCCCATATTACAATTATCATTATGACCATAAGGTAGAATCAGTAACTTGTAGCTTTGTTCCAAGTTTAGTAAATAAATTAAGTGATAGTTTAGGAGCAGCACACACTGTTCCTTGTGTCAGACTTGGTTTAAATCAGGAACAAAGTTTTGATAATTCAACAAGGTTTATTTAAGTCCTTCATTTTTTTCTTAAAATATTTTTATATTATTTTTTTTATCAAATGCCTACTATATTCACTAGGCAATTAATCACATTCAAACATTCGTAACTTGTGTGTCAGAGTAGATCCAAAAATGATTTTTTCTATAATGACTGACGCAAATATCTGTAAAGATATTATCATTTATTGGGAGGGGGGGCATGGGTTTTGTTAGAAAACCAGATGTTAAATATAAACCATACGCAAATCACTTTAATGGGAATTATAAAAAAATTAATGAGTATTGCAACAATAATTATATAATTTAATCGGAAATGGTTTTAATTGAAAGAAAATCATTTTATTAGGTGATAAAGTTATAGTTAATGGAAATAAAATCATTTTAATGGTAAAATGTATTTCAATTCTTAGTTTCACTTCAAAGTTAAGGAGATTCGAATATGATTAATTCATAGATGGGTAAGTGCTTCGGAACACCGAGGCCACACTAAGCAATGTTTCGTAAAAGTGTTGGATTTTCTGTTTGATTATCTGAAAGAACAAACATCCAACGAAATTATGCTGAATATTTTTGTTGCAAATGGCTGAAAATAGAGTAAATGGTTTGGCAAATTTTGTGAAGATTCTCCATAAATCATCACCTAGGAAGACTAAATTATTCGTCCTAATATGCATACGAATGTCTCTTCGTATAATTATGCATTTATTCTCTCTCTATGTGTGTGTGTATAGGTGTGTGTCTGCAACGGATGCACCTATGTTTTGGATTGTATCCCACGAGTATTAAGCAGATGACAATGGACTCAAATGTCGGGAGGTAATCCGCCACCAAACTTTCTTACACCAGCCCGAGGCCACGATACAAGCTGCGCAGCTAAATCACTGAACTTCTCATAGAGAGCTTTATTGTTGAGGCATTAACTTTTCTAAGATGGCTACAATAATAAAGGGATGAAGATAATCCCCATTAAAGGCTAAAAGAGCCGATTCGTAATACAATCCAACATGGCTGGGCTGTCGTAAATGTTGATTTCACACGAAGCCTATCTTTTCAGGTGGCCTTAAAGACATCTGACCAACAGGTATTATCCCAATCGCAATTCGAATATAATCTTCTTTTATGTACCCCTGTCCTTTCAGGACGTGAAAGATCATGACTCTCCACAGCTTCTTATCGTTTGTGACTCTAAGCAATGTTTCATTTTATCATCCTTCTTTGTTCTTGTTTGCAATTAATTTCCTGACAGCACGGCTGGGTGGCAGGTGAATACGTTCTTTGAACCTTTGTATAAAATATATAATAACTTACAAAGTTATTTAAAGTCGAAACATATTTTTTTAATTGTAAGATTTTGGGGGGAGATAATAATGATTTTATAATACAAGTCTTACTAATTAACACATATCTGGGGGAGAAGAGGTGGATTCATAGCTTTCCAAATGTTATTTAACAATTTCGAGTCACCACCAACACATCCAACCTCACGGCACCTGGTATTCCCAAGAGGTCAACCATCACTGACTAAGGTCTGTGAATAAGTAGACAAAGTATAAAACGAACTTCTGGTCAGAATATTGGCGAGTGTTTTGAACCTTTGTATAGATTGTATAATAACTTGCAAAATGGCTGCCTCAATGTTGCAGACTGAATGTTATCATTCCATAGGTGCAAATCTGTATCATTGACTTTTTTTTCGGCTTATCAGTCTTTTTGAACTTATTTAAAGCCGAAATATATACTTGGATTGTTTTTTTAGATAATAATCAAGCAAGTATTGTTATTTAACACATAGCTTGGAGGAGAAGACGTGGATTTATACCTTTCCTAATTTAATTTGCTCATAAGTGAATATAACGAACCCGATTGAAATTCGAACTCGACTCTCCGATTTCACATTCGCTGCCTTTATACATTACACCACTCGCCCATCCAAGTTTACAGCACCTGATACTCCCGAGCGATAACCCATCTGGGTACAAACCAGATTCAACGTTGCTTAACTCCAGTGAATGGACGAGAGCCTGTGTTTCAATATGATATGGCCGTAATTTTGTATCATTAATTACGAGGTTCTTTAGAGATTAACAATCGTGTACTTCAAATTAATAAATTTATTAAAATAATGAAATGTTTGTGGGTGTAAATAGTAAAGAGTCATTAGAAAAGCACATGTCTTCTCTTAGGAATTATTCAACCATTTGAACTATATGATCAATCCTCAGTGAACTAGATGTCCTGCCAGGATTTATTATTGGCGGACACAACACCATAAGAAATGCAGATGGCACATGTTTGATAACAGACTAAGAACGGAAACTACAGAAATTCCTACCGAAGGTAATAAAGGACTAAACATCAGTTGTAAGAAGACAGGTGATATGGTTGCCAGTTAGAGGAGAATCCGAAGATGCGAAGTACGAATTCAAGAAACCAAAATCAAGAAAAGAAGTATTCTCAGAAAAGATGGAAAATTCGGTACGAAAATCAGAAAGCAAGGTGGAATAGCGAAAGATGCCTTCCAGAAGCTAAGCAAATTATTGAGAAACCGAAGCGAAATACAAAGTGGAGATACCAAAATCAAGGAAGTACAAAAACTTAAATATCTGTGATGTGTCTTATAAATGGGATACCGAAATGCGAAAGCGTATTTACTATTTTAAGTGAAAGATGCCTTGCAAAAGTTAAGCACTGTATTAAGAAATAGGAAAGTCCGTAAGGAGCAAAGAAAGGAGTGCTATAAACTGTTATATAATATCAGCCCAGCTATATCGCAGTAAATACTGAATAATTTCCGCACAAATAAGAGACTTGAGGCAACAGAAATAATGATTGTACAGACGAATGTTGCTGAAGATGTGAGTAACGAACAAGTTTTAAGAGAAATGAAAACAAAAAAGAAGCTTATATATAGAATCAGAAAGGGACAATTGAAATTTCTAAGACACATAGTGAAAAAAGGGGGCTTACAAAATTTAATACTCACAGGACAGATTGAAGACAATATGGACGGAGGGTAACAGCCAGTCTCTACTTAACGAGCTTTGTGTAGGTGATTGGCACGATAGGAAATAGGAATGATGGTTAAAAGACAAATGATAGTAAGCGCTACAAAGGATAGGAAATTGTGGAAAGCATTTACCTTTCATGTATTGAAGGAACACAGCACAGAAGAATTATTCTTGACAACATGTCAAAGTGGAATCTTAGTATATTGCGTTCACTTTTACATAAATATCCTTGGGGAAATCCTTAAATCAATTTCTACCATACCCACTACACCCCCGCCAACAGGTATGAGTTAAATATCGGAACAGGCTGCCAGCTCAGGTGAAAAATAACTCTGAATATAAAACTATGAAATAAAAAAAGCATCACGGAGACACGGTAGAGTAATGGATAGCGGCTCGGATTGAGGAATTGGAGAGCCGAGTTCGAATTCTAGTCGAATTCATTACATTCAATTACGTGGGAAAAATATGAATCCTCTTCTTCTCCCCCAGCTATGGATAAATAGCAACTGGTCTACCGCAAAAAGAAATGGTAACCTACTCCGTGAACGTATCAAAAGATACATGATCGCCTAAGAGTGTATCACGGATGGCACATATTGACTGAATCTTCACAGTGTTCCATTTCAATTCGGCCATTGCTGATTTCACTTCAGATATTTATATTTCTCGATCCTTCGATATTTCTGTGTATTGTCGCTTATCCTTTTTCGTTGTGGAAGAGTTCTCCTCTGTATTCGTTCCATCTCTGAAGTATTTTCTTATTCTCATATCAATGTCCATCCTTGGATGTTATGCATCCTATTGATGCGCATGTCTTTTGTCCATTCAGTTCTCATATTTATAATTCGTATCTTTTTTCTCTGAGATATTCATTCTTTCTATTTCAGCACACTTTTTGCCGAGACATTCCTTTTTAACCCGTCTGCATTTGTTCCTCATTCCTTTATACAGTGTCCTATATTCTATGTTGTACTATGGCATTATTCTTATCTCCTTTTCATCATGTCGTAAAATTCCATCTGTCTCTCATTTTATTTTTTTTTTTTTTTTTTTGCATGGTTTTCTTTGGGATGATCTTCATTGCTGATATTGCTAACGCTTCTTTTAATATATTCCACATCGTATTTCCAGTATCATTTTATCCATTATATCTGCCGGTTGTCCATATATTTCTTCTTCACGTTCGTATCATTCAGGAGTTTGTCGCATTGCATTTTGGGTTCTGCCATGGCCATCTTCAATTTCCGTTATTTCACTCTAAGCTTACTTTGCATATCAATGAAAGATGGACGCTCCCGTAGATGGTACTTGGACATGTTTTATGGTGTAAATCAGAATTTTTTAATCATTTATTGATAGTTATATAATTGATTAGTTTGTTTTTTTTTTTTTTGTTTGTTTGTTTGTTTGTTTTCATTTGGGCTTCTCCATGTCTATATACGTCTTGGGAGTACGTGAAACCATGTGTTGGCTACTGCCTGATCATTGGCCGTGCATCATTGGACCCATTTTCTTCGTGTTCATTACGAGTTCCTAGTCAGATTTTAACAACTATTCCACCGTCTCTCTCCTTCCCTATTTGGCATTCAGATCTCTCAAGACTTTTGCAATTTCTTGCGATTTGTATTCAGCCTTCCCTTTGTCTAACACGAATACAACTTTCATTATCTTTGTGCTGTCATTATGTATAAAACTATGATGGATATTTTGAAAGGCTTTCCTTTCAGTTTAACAAGAATTCTTTCAGATAGTTGATAGTATCCCATGTCATTTCTAATATAAATCCTACTTTACTCATATTTTCCTCTCCGCTTGTATATATGAACCTGTGTTTGTCACTGACGAAATCTGCATTGTTTTCCCACCTCGTTTCACATACACCTAAAATATTAACATTTCACTTATTCATTTCCTGCTTTATATTTTTCTAATTGGCCATATTGATTTAGTCTTTTGATATTTCATGACACGAGAATTATTCTTTAAACCTATCTGAAGCTACAGTACTTATCAGGATTGAGAAATATTGATTCTGGATCGATTTAAGAGACCCTATCCATAATATCGATACAGTGTCAAATCGATTCCAGCTATCAGAATTTGACTGTTTATAAATTTCAAATGTTAAGCTGTGTCATTGATATCTGCGTAGGAGTATGGAGGTTTTTCATTTTGCAAAAGATTTCTTTTAAATAAAGAAAAACCGGACATATGTGCATTTTTATGTTTTACTTTAGGAAAACATTTTAAACAAGCAATAGCAATTCCTTGGTGGAATAGAATTTTGTTTTTACAAAAAAGCTTTATTGTCGTTAACGAACAAACAGATACGTTTTAGGTTAATTAACAAATGGGTACATTTTTTTAAAGAAGATGCAACTATTCTCAGGTGTAACTATCTTTTCATTTTCTTTATATTTTTTATAAAACAGATTCCTCTTAATTAAAGAACAAATGGATACATAGCTTTTTAATCAACGAACACAAAAAATGACATAAATAAACAAAGGTAAAAAAATATGCAGATATCAATGAGATTTTCAAGCCACAGTAATTGTAAAAGAACAGCTAGGTTCCGATAACTCTGAAAAAGTTAGGAATCGATTTGGCACTTTATCGATATGATGAACAGGATCCCCATTTCTAAAATGATTAAAAAAATAATTTTTTGATTATGACAAATCAGGAAGATCTAATAAATGTTAATCTACAAAAATTATATAAAAAAAAATTATCTACTTTTTACGAGTCTTTTTAAATACAGTTCGACCTCTTTAATTTGGCACTCTTGGAACCAAGCATTTGTCGGACCAGAAGAAATGCTGACTGTCAGAAATCACTCCTAAAAATACCTATATAATCATAGTCTTACCAGATCATTCCACACACACACACACACACATACACACACACACACACACACACACACATATATATATATATATATATATATATATATATATAGCGTGTCCCCCACAAAGTAAATTAAAACCATTCTGTAGTCTAATAACCTGGTCAGTTTTCACTCAAATGATCTGAAATTTTAATAAAATGTGTATAAAGTAAGTAATTTGACTGTGCGGACTTATCTCAATGCGAATCTACCAGGAAGATGGATTTGATCTGCCAGTGATAATTATAATATGCTGTTGAAATGGCCAATACGTTTACCTGACTTGACATCTTGTGATTTTTTTTTTCTATAGGACTATGTGAAAGGACAGATCTATGAACCCCACCCTTCCTAGAAACCGAGAGAAACTTAAACAGAGAATTCCAGAAGCGCTGGAGAATGTTATGCAAGACATGCTACAGCGTGTTTAACAGCAGCTGGACTACCGACTTGACGTGTACCTTGTCAAAGGTGGTGCACATGTTAAACATTTGTGAAGCTTTGTGAAATCGAACTTGTGAGCTACGAACTGGGGACGTCAATATCAAAAGCAGATACAGAAATTTAAATGTCTAGAGAGCGTCGTAATAGTCGAAGGAAAATGTGACACAAGGAAAACCGAAAGCGAATGGAAAATAGCAGAAGTTGTTTTCAAGAAACTAAACAATGTATTAAGAAACAAGAAAATTTCGTTACAAATAACGAAAAGACTGAACTACTATGTAATATCAATCATCTTATATGAAAGTAAATGCAAAACAATTTCTTTTCAGATGAATTAAAGACTCGAAATGATGGCGATATGGTTATCCAGAAAGATATTGAAAATAGCGCTAACAAAAACTGTGGACGAAAATGAAAGTTCTAAAGAAAATGGAAAAGAAAATCAGAAAGAGACAGACATTTCTCGGACAGATTATAAGAAAAATAAGAAATTATGACACATTATGAGAAAACACATTATGAGAAAATATACAGCTCGTCTCCTTTATTCTATGTTATATAATCTTCGAGTCCCTATCTGTGTTTTATGCATTCTTCGAGTCATTACCATTATTTTAGGTACTTTTATTTTATATTCTTTACCAGTTCCTTAATTTGTCACACATTCTCTCCGGGTCCATTACTCTTCAAGTCCCGTCTTCTAACATATACGCCTCGAGTCCTTTCCTCTGTCATGTACGCAAAACTCTCTCTCTCTCTCTCCATCTCTCTCTCTCTCCATCTCTCTCTCTCTCTCTCTCTCTCTCTCTCTCTGTCATATATACATTGATTCCTTTCCTCTATCATGTACGCTAAACTCCCTCTCTCTGTCATATTTCCATTGATTCATTTCCTCTGTCATGTACTCTAAACTCCCTCTCTCTGTCATATTTCCATTGATTCATTTCCTCTATCATGTACCCTAAACTCTCTCTCTCTGTCATATATCCATTGATTTCTTTCCTCTGTCATGTACTCTAAACTCTCTCTCTGTCATATAGCCATTGATTCCTTTCCTCTGCCATGTACTCTAAACGCCCCCTCTCTGTCATATATCCATTGATTCATTTCCTCTGTCTTGTTCTCTAAAGTTTCTCTCTCTATCATGTATCTATAGATTCCTTTCTTGTCATGTACTCTAAAGACCCTCTCTCTGTCACATCCATAGATTCTTTTCCTCTGTCATATACTGTAAAGTCCCTCTCTATGTCATGCATTCATTGATTCCTTCCTCTGTTATGTGCTCTACCATTTCCTTCCTCTCTTTCATGTACTCTCCGAGATTTTTGCTTTTTCTCTTGTGTACTCTTCCAGTCCCTTTTTCTGTCATGTTCTTTCCGAGTCCCTTCTCCTGTCATATACTCTTCGAATCTCTCCTCACTTATGTACTCTTCTGGGTCCTTCTTCTGTCCTGTAAGCTTCGAAGCCCTTTCTGTGTCTTATGTATCCTTAGAATCCCTACCTCTGTTTTACGTACTCTTCGAGTTCTTTCATCTCTTTCATGTACTCTTCAAATCGCTTCTTCTGCCATGTTTATCGTCCGTTTAATACTCCTCCGCAATTTTCTGACAGGAGGAGAGGCTTATTCTTTGTTTCCTGTTTGGGATTGTGTTTCCGATCTTTCTAATCTTTTCATTCTCTTTTGCGACGTCGTAACATAATTGGCTTACTTAAGGTGAATCGATGAAAAAATTCTCTAGTTTTCGAGTCACTTCCCCTGTATTATATGCTTTCCATGTCCCTTCATCAGCCATGTGCACTTCGAATCTCTCACTCTGCTATATAATCTCCGAGTCACTTTGTCAAGTAGTCTTCGAGTCCCTTTCCCCTGCCATGTACACTTGAATCCCTTTCTCTGTCATATAGTCTTCATGTCTTTCCCCTGCCATGTACACTTCGAGTCACTTTTTCTGTCATATACCCCCATGTCCCATCCCCTGCCATGTATAAGTTGAGTCCTTTGTCTATCATATACTCCCCAAAACCATTCCTCTACCATGTACACTTCGAGTCTCTTCCACTATCATGCACTCTTTCAGACCCTTCCTCTTCCATATATACTGCAAGTGCCTTCCTCTGTCATGTACTGTCCGAGTACCTTCCTCTGTCATGTACTCTTTTAGTCCCTGCCATGTGCACTGCAAGTGCCATTCTCTGTCATGTCCACTTTCAGTCCCTTCCACTGTCATGTACTGCCCAACTGCTTTTCTCTGTCATGTACTCTTTCAGTCCTTTCTTCTGCCATGTACTCTTTCAGTCCCTACCATGTACACTCCAAATGCCTTCCTCTGTCATGTACTGTCCAAATGCCTTCCTGTGTCACGTACTCTTTCAGTTCCGGCCCTTTACACTCCAAGTGCCTTCCTCTGTCATGTACTTCCCAAATGCCTTCTTCTGTCATGTACTCTTTTAGTCCCTTACTCTGCTATGTACTGCCCAAGTGCCTTCCTCCGTCAAGTAATCTTTATGTCTCTTCCTCTGTCATATACTCTTTCAGTCCCTGCCATGTGCACTCCAAATGCCATTCTCTGTCATGTACTACCCAAATGCCTTCCGCTGTCATGTACTGCAAAAGTGCCTTCCTCCGTCAAGTAATCTTTATGTCTCTTCCTCTGTCATATACTCTTTCAGTCCCTGCCCTGTACACTCCAAGTGCCTTATTCTGTCATGTACTCTTTCAGTCCTTGCCCTGTACACTCCAAGTGCCTTCCTCTGTCATGTACTCTTTCAGTCCCTGCCCTGTACACTCCAAGTGCCTTACTCTGTCATGTACTCTTTCAGTCCTTGCCCTGTACATTCCAAGTGCCTTCCTCTGTCATGTACTCTTTCAGTCCCTGTCCTGTACACTCCAAGTGCCTTCCTCTGTCATGTACTCTTTCAATCCTTGCCCTGTAGATTTCAAGTTCCTTCCTCTGTCATGTACTCTTTCAGTCCCTTCCTCTGCTATGTACTGCCCAAGTGCCTTCCTCCGTCAAGTACTGTTTCAGTTCCTTCCTCTGCCATGTAAAGTCTAAGTGCCTTGTACTTTTTCAGTGCTTTGATCGTGGAGTCAACGCAATCCTCGATTTCGGACCAGTTCTCTTCCGCCTTATTTTTTTTCTTTTTCTTTCAACATACAGCCTGTCGATATTGACTGTGGAGACGAAGGCTTCATGCATTTATCATCATCATAATCATTATTAGTAGTAGTAATAGTAGTATAAGTAGTATTATCCTTTTCCCTCCTTCATCTTATTGTCTTCTCCTCCCTTTACTGTACTCCTCTTTCTTATGAATCTCTCCTCTTTCATCCTTTTGTCTCTTCCACACATTGCCTTATCCTTCCCTTTTATTTTAATCATATCTCTTTTCTCTCCTTCCTCTCTTTCCTTCATCTCTGGCTCTACGGATAACAAACCTTCTCTCCTTCCTCCCCTCTTGCTATAACTTATTGTTTACTTGTCACATTGCCTTCCGTTCGAAACAAAAGAAAAACGTGCATAGGTGGCATAAACATTGAATGTTATATATTTTCTGTTTACCCAAAAAATCCTGCGTGTATTTTCCGCGACTTTACATCTCTTTTCACCCAGCCCCTGCATTTTCGCTCCCTACCACTAACCCTTGCCTATCACTCATTACTCGTAAGGCCCCCTATCTATCTACCTATTCATAACGTCTCTTTACATTTTCCTTTTGACTCACGCTATTTCGTGACGATGACCTGTCCAGGTGTAGAGGACCAACAGCGACAAATAAAGTCTTTTCTGTATCGGACTGTGGACACGGAGTTTTTTTTCCCACGACCCGGCCTGAATTGAAACTGGTCAAAATTTCCTTTGAAGAATGGTGTGTGCCCAGCGGTCGTATGAAACGAGGGAAGGAAGAACTGAGACGTGAAAAAGAGCAGGAAAGCAAAAAGAGGAAGAAAGTTTTGGGTTTTTTTTCTTTATTCTTACAGGTAGAGCGGAAAGAAGATGAAATGGACGGAAGAGAGTGTTTAAAGAAAAAATAAATAGAAAGGTGAAAAACTGAAGACAGAATGGATAATGAAGGAAATGGTGGTAAAAACAGAGCTGCTGTGAGTAATTTAATAAAAAACGAGTTGTAAAACGAACAGAGAAACGGGCTACGAGATTAGCAAAAAGGAATAAAAAATAATATCTGGGAACAACATTTAATCAGATACTGCCTGCCTAGATGGGATTAACCGATCTGAATATATTTCTAACTGGGCCCTGCCTACAAGGTTATGTGCTGATTTTATCAAAACCTCTCATCATATCGCGCCCATTTGGCTGTGAGGCATGTGCATGGTATACACTTACCACACTGGATGTCCTGATGGGTATATTGGGCTTCGTATATTTATATTCCAGCGTCACTTTATTGGCATGCTACTCTCTCACGCACTAACAACTACAACGACAATAATAATAATAATAATAATAATAATAATAATAATGATAATCTGCAGATTGTAATGTATCAAAATACAAGGATCTTGAATTGGAAATCTCTAAAATGTGGCACATGAGTACGTCAATAATTCCAGTTGTAGTTGGATCCCTCGGGTTGATTGTCAAAGGTTCCGATAGACTCAATGAAGGCATTCCTTGTAGCCCATGCCTTAAAGAAAAACAAAAAACACATTTTTGAAGGGCTTTATCTATACAAAACGTGTGTGATCATGGATTTTTTTCTGAAGAAATAGTCAGTGAAAATGTTATTAAGACATTTCTTACCTTAGATCTCTGGTTGAGACCCGGAGGGAAATGTGTACACAACGGAAATCAAAGGAATTAATAATAATAATAATAATAATAATAATAATAATAATAATAATAAAGCCCTAAAATATATGAATTGCAAAAAAATGAAAACCGCGGCTACTTCTCACATCTTACGGGAATGTCTCTTCATAGAGGGATCACAATTGCATTTTTCTCTTTCACTGCATGTTACTTCATCTGTTTGCCTTTTCTGATAAAAAAAATTGTTGTCTCTTGAAGTTTTTGTTTGAGATTTGGGGTCAAATCGTACTGCACAAAGTCAAAGGCAAAAAAAAACAGCAACAAGAATAATAGATTATCGAATTCAAGTCAGAAATCGACTTCACTGTAAAGACAGTAGAAGAAATTTCGTTGTTCAATCTGGTCAAAGAAAGTAAAAAGATAACCCGAATAGTTTTCCCGATTCACAACCATACGTGTCTTTTGCAAAAGCTATTTGGGTTCGTTCCCTGCGTGCAGGTAACGACTGTCACATTTTTCCAATAGCGTTGTTGTTCCCCTGAAAGGTTGAAATCAATTTCATTCTTATTTCCTCTGTAGACTAGCACAACAGTGAAATCCACTATTTTCACGAAGATTATTTTCTTTTTCCTTACAAGTAAAATGATAATGTTTTGTAGCTGAGATTAGATGACACGGTTGACTCTCAAAAACGCAAAAGATTTTAGGCTTCATTCTCTTGGATAAATTCTGGATTATTATTAGTATTAGTAGTAGTAGTAGTATAAGTAGTATGAAAACAATCCAAGAGTTACAGAAATATTCAGTAGTATTAGTATTATTATTAGCAGTATCTATATTCTTGAGCTAATGGTTGAATTTGAAGATCAAGTTTACTCAAATTTACAAAATTTCATTCATTATTCGATCTGGGCGTTGTCATATGGATGTTTTACATTCTTTGAACATCTTTGCAACTAACTTCTTGACTGATCCTTGTGTGTCAATAAGGATGGATTCAACCCTCAGTTGTTTTTTTGTTTTTTTTTTTCAATTTTCTAGCGAAGGCGAGATATTTTTCAAACTTTTCCATCTCTTTCAGTTTTGTTTTTTTTTATTGTTTTCTATTTGTAATCAGGCTATGAAAAATTGAACTCCACTTTAGAAGAAAATGGAAAGGTAATCTATTTGGATTATATCGACCTTTTCTGAGAATCCCACGGTCGGAGTGAGTAAGCAACGAATGAAGTCTTAAGGAAAATGGAAAAAAAAAACTATAATCAGAATGAAAAAGAGAAAGTTAAACTTTCACACAGACACACACACACAGACACACACACACACACACACAAACAATGAAGAACTTAAATAGGAACTTAAAAATATTTAAATTTATAAATATTTAAATTTATTATAATTTAAAATATGAACTTAACTGATAAATTGGCACTTCGCTAAGTATTATAAAATATATTTTTTTCTCCTAGATTCATTTCTGAATAATTTTGTAATTATCATAATATTGATGTTCGGTTAAATTTAGAATTGGATATTTTTAATTTTAAATTCAGCTGTGAAATTGAAACTTTATTTGATATATTGATTTCTAATCTAATCTTAACTTTAATGCACTCATAAATCGTACCTAGGGTCTATTGTCATGCTATTTTGAATTACCATATACTTGTATTCTGACTGGTCATCATAGGTCAGGTAACAATATTTCCCCTACTGAGGGGGGTTGGTTTGTTTTTGAGCACTTAAAACCATTTATTTTGCAATCAGCACCATCACTTGATAAGACACCAGTAGTGTTGAAACAAAATTGCAATTTTTGTAGTGATGCACATGCATATGTTATAATTTTGAATATATATATATATATATATATATATATATATATAATTATTTATTCAAAATATGATTCAACTCGCGACATAAGAGGGTCTCATGTTTCAAAACAAAAAACTTCAATATAATTATTTGAATTAAAAAAAGCTCTGTTCCATCTTCAAGCGAAATTATTCCAAAAAAAATTTCGCTTGAAGATGGAACAGAGATTACTTTAACTCAATTTAATTCAAATAATTATATTGAAGTTTTCAACTCTTGTTTTGAAACATGAGACCTCTTATGTCGCGAGTTGAATCCTATTTTAAATAAATAATTATATTTATACTCTACTATTGTATCGAGCACTATTTTTAAAAAAAAAATAATAACTAAAATACTAAGGAACTTTGGATTATTTACCTAACCAGTTCTTTCCTATTTTCTATATATTTTCACACACACACACACACACACACACACACACACACACATACATATATATATATATATATATATATATATATATATATATATATATATATGAAGAAATATAGTTTTAAGGAGTGCTATATTTATGGGATAAAGTGCTCAATATCAGAAATAGAGCGTATGTAATATAAATATAAAAGTGAACATCGAAGTCAACATTCAGAGGTGACTGGCTGTTTCATGCTAGACGCAATTCGCGGCCTGACGATTGCGTCCAGCATGAAACAGCATATCGCCTCACAGTGTTGACTTCAATGTTCACTTTTTTTACTCTGTGGATAGCTTCTTAATTATTTTTTAAGCTCTGTTAATTACTGCTTAGGTGGATGTTTACATTTGGTCTTTCCTTGAATTTTAGTTTAAATTAATCTGTTGGTCACACCAGGATACTGCATATATATATATATATATATATATATATATATATAACCATAAATAATACTCATTTCCCTCTAAGCAAGTAATAAAGTCACTAAAACGGAAGTTGTTATTGGGTTTGAAAGAATATGAGAAGAATATGAAAGAACATGTTTCAATGAAACAGATGATGTTGATTGACGTTAGCGAGATGAAGGACGACAGTTCCACGAGCTAGAAGTGCGAGAGAAGAAACTGAGAACATAGAACTTACAGTTACATTTAGGCATTCAAATTGTAAAATGATGAGACCTAGCTGCCAATCTAGTACTGCGTTTAAATTCATAAAGTCTAGGTACCAAAGAGGAAAGCTCATCAGAACAATTACCATGAAAATATTTATAGAAACGGCAATGAGGTGCTAAGTTACGGAAGTGTAAAAACATATCTCATAACTTATGACTTTCATCATGTTCGAACATGCCCCTCCTAATTTCAGTGATGCCTTTCGTGGCCGTGTGGCTTAACCCTCGTTGATTGGAAAATAGTTTCCCCAATATAAGGGGCCTTATGTTTCAATTCACCTGAAAGTCTCATTTTGTACACACACACACAAACACGCACACACACATATATATATATATATATATATATATATATATATATATATATATAGTAAAAAGAAAGAACAGTAAGATATATAATCCGGTGTTGATATTTTTATTTTTACAAAACAGTGCCCAATGTAAATTTACAGAGCATAAATATTATAAATTAACTGATTTAAAATATGTCTTCTTCGCTACACGGGAATTACCATGTTTCAAAATTAAATGTTTATATAATTAAATTTGAAGTTTTAGCTTCGGTTTTTGAAATATGGTAATTCCTGTGTAGCGAAGGAACCATATTTTCAATCAGTTAATTTATAATATATATATGTATGTATGTATATATGTGTGTATGTGTGCGTGTTTGTGTGTGGCTGTGTGTGAGAGAGAGAGTGAGAGAGAGATAAAATATTTGAACGGAAAAATCAAAGTAATTTATTAAGGCGAAATTATATTGAAAGTACACTAATTTCGGAATCTTCTTAATACGTTCCCATTTCTGACAAAACTAATGGCGGATATTTAAAAACAAAAGCGGTAGAAAAGTAAATGGGGTCGTTAAGGTCATGCGTCTCAAGTCAGCGGCTGCCAAAAATTAAAAAAGTTGCCCCTAAATGTCATTATATCTTTAGCATTTTCATTATAAAATTACAAGCGGCTTTCCGTATATTAATCATCAACTATATATATATATATATATATATATATATATATAAGAAGAAATATTCTCTTAAGGTGTGCTAAATTTATAGGATAAAGTGCTCAATATCAGCGTGCGTAAATATAAAAGTGAACATTGAAGTCAACACTTAGAGGCGACAGGCTGTTTCATGCTAGATGCAATCGTCAGGCCTGACGGTTGCGTCTATCATGAAAAAAACAGCCTGTCGCCCTAAGTGTTGACTTCAATGTTCACTTTTATATTTATATATATATAGGCCAAATTACCTTTACCTTGCCGCGTGTCACACATACATGTTTTTTGTAAGAAAATGATGATTGAATCATTTTTATAATTTGTGGAGAAAAATGATTCATTTCAATATTACTCAATGATCTTGCCGATATGACCTCCATCTTCTGGCTTTCTCCTTCTATATTTTGAATAGGAGTCATTCCATTGTTCAAATTTAAATTTAATTTAAATTAAAGTTTTAAAATATTCAGTGGAGGTTTGTACAAAAACATCTTGATCTGATCCCTTTGATATGTATTTGATGCGATACTTGATTGAGCGAACTGATAAACACTGGTATAACATTTGAATCGTCGCAAAAATATGTATTGTAAGGCACTATCCACTTATTGATGATTTCTTGCTCAACTTGACGTCCATACTGACACATTTTGATCTTGCCGATATGACCTCCATCTTTTGGCTTTCTCCTTCTGTATCTGATGATCTTATGTGGTGAAACCTAAGTAGATAGTACCTGGCTCATTAGGATTTATTAAAACACACACACACACACATATATATATATATATATATATATATATATATATATATATAAAGGGAGAGGGGGAGGGGATGGAGAGAGGAGAGGGAGATACAAAACAAATTCCATCATTAAAACCTTCTTGGGATGAAGCGTGCAACATGGGAGTTTTATTCTCATTTAACATTCAATTACACACTATTAATCTGATATATATATATATATATATATATATATATATATATATATATATATATATATATATATATCAGGTCTGTTTGATGTGTATGTTAACCTACGTCATACAAGCGTAGGTGGTTGCATGCCTGTGTGTGAATATGCTAGCTCTCTTTCCCCACCACCACCAACCATGTATACCTGTGCATACGTGTCGGTATTTAGCTATAAACACACGCAGATTTGTGTACGACTAAAAAAAATTTTAAAATCCAAAATAATGGGCCGCATGTGAAGAAATGGTGAGAAAACATTTAAACAACGGGCATCTAGTCAAGCAAACATTTAATTCCCCTCCTGCCGTGATCCTGATGGGCCTTCCGAAGCTAATATCGTGTTCAGCCATTTCTTCCCCACTCTATGAAACACTGGAAATATTGGTATTGTGTATTGGTCCTGACTACCGTGTCCAGGCTAAGTTTGGATAAGCCAACCGGACTGTGTTGAGTGGCTTTCCTCTAAGGATTTTTTCCCCTCGGGTGTGTTAAGCGATCGGTCAAACGTGTGTTGAGACAACAAGAATGTCTTTTATATGACGTTTATCACCTCGTCTGTCAACCCGGAAGGCAAACAAACCAACCCTTATGTCCTCCTTGTGTCTTTTCTTTCTTTTGACTCCTTTTTCCTGTGACGATTTAATATTGTTGGCCTCCTCTGTGGGTTCACTTATATTACATTTATATGACACGTTAAATGTTTTAAAAGATCCTTGACTGGACATTAGAAGAAAGAAACGCTTCGTTAGAGCCATTCTTACGCCTACTCAGTAAAAATAAACAATATTTAAAAATGTCGATGATTACTTTCTACATAAGTGTCTTGTACTAGTGTTAAAATTATTGTACTAGATAAGTGTTTTAAAATATATGTATAAGGTTGTTCGGAAAGTAATTATGTATTTCACCGCTATAAATTAAGAGTTAACCAACCGAGGCAGAAGCCATGTTGAATGGTAGAAAACTGCATCCATAATTACTTTATCGTCTCTTCTCTTAGGTTGTTCGGAAAATAATTACGGATTCCACTGCGATGAATTATGAGTCAATCAATCAATGCATAAAAAAAGTCTGAATCAGAGGAAACTGTCTATGGACTTAGTTTATATCTGAAAGTCCGCTGTATATAGTCCTTTTCAATGTTTAATTGGGCAGGATTGTAAAGAGGGGATTTGGGTCAATCACGAGCCTTAGCTTCAGACTTGAGGTCACAGAGATGCAGTTCAATAGAATAATGGCGAGAATACAATGGACGTAGCATGTGAACAACAAGGAAGTTTTCACAAAAACGGAAACAAAAAGAACACTTGCACTTAAAGTCAGAGACAGTTAAAATTTCTAGTACACATAATGAAGAAAGTGAGCTTGGAAAATTTAACACTTACGAGACATGAGATGCGGAGGGGGGGGGACATTAAGTAATTTCCCTAACGAGCTTGTTTAAATGGATCCAGCAGAGGGAGTGATAGTAAATATACAAACATTGCTAAAAGCTACGAAGAACAGGAAGTTATGTAGAGCCATTATCACCTACCCCTTGAAGGGAGACGGCACATAGAAGTAGATTATAGAGTTTGGAAAGTAATTACGTATTTCACTGCTATGCATTAAGTCAACCAACCAATGTTGAATGGTAGGGAAAAGAAAGTGAAATTAGTTTCTCATTATCTCTAGCCGTCAATGCGTCAGAGTTTAACTGAGAAAAATTGAGAAAAGAGAATTTGGTTTCGGCATAAAAACCGAAGAAAATGTTTTTATTTTTTTAAGCAGTTATGTCAAACTTTCATTTTTGCATTCACTTAGGCGCATATACCACTGGGGAAAGTATGAATCCATCTCCTCTCCCCTCAGCTATGGGTTAAATAGTAGAACTTGTATCTGAAATAATGAATTATACTTAAAATTCAAAATGTGTTTCGGCTTTAAACAAGCCACAAAGAGTTGATAAGCCGTAAAAAGTAAGCAAATCAATCAAAGATGGCTAACCATTACACCTCGTCGAAGCGCCCAATTGATGAAGTTATAAACCGGTATAGTTTTCCGACATGAAATAGAGAAATCCTTTAATGTTAAAGTCGCCTTTCTCAAATGAGAAATGTTGGTTTTGTACTGCGGAATTTATTACGGCTTTAGAATAGAAAAAAGGTCAGAAGAAAAACTGACGCCAATAAATAATGAAAGTTTCTTAATGCTTTTGTTGTTTTCTGATAAAAACGGTCAAATTAAAAAGTATTGTCACTAATTTTTCACTTATATTTACGAAGTTTAGTTGAAGTCTGACACAAAGTTATTCGAACAGGAAAACGGGGCTGGAGTGGCTGTCTACAGGCCTTGAAAATCAGCGCAAAAAAAGGTTAGAATTGGCCAGACCCAAGTTATTGATTATTGGCATCAGTAAGGAAAATGCAAATACCTTATCCATTATCACAGCTTGCATATCTCTTTCTTTTTCTTTCTTTATTTTTCTCTCTCTCTCTCTCACACACACACACATACACACACACACACACACTATACATACATATATATATATATTAATATTTTATATTACTAGGATCCACTTGGATTATATATCAATGGATTTATTACCTTTACTATATATATATATATATATATATATATAGTAAAAGGTAATAAATTCATTGATATATATACACATATATATATAGTAAAGGTAATAAATCCATTGATATATAATCCAAGTGGATCCTAGTAATATAACATATTAATATATATATATATATATATATATATATATATATATATATATATATATATATGTATAGTGTGTGTGTGTATGTCTGTATGTGTGTGTGTAAGGGTTGATTGATAAGTAAGGTCTCCAATCCTATAAAAGAACTTTTAGGTCAAACAGATTAATGAAACTGGCATCAAAATGAAGTCAATTCATTTCTCTTCAAAATTACGATAGTTGATAAATGAGATCTCCAATATTTTAAAACATGTTCAAAACCCAAAATAATAATAAGCCTATTTCCTCCTCCTCCTCCTTCTCCTCTCTTTATTTCTATCTTTCTTCCCCCTTTTCGCTATCTCTCTCTCTATCTTTCTTTTTGTCTCTTTTTATACTTTTTCCCTCCCTTTTTTCTCTCTCCTCCTTTTTCTGCTTTTTACTTCCCTACCCAACAGGTTATTTCGTTTCTAATGCATTTCTTCTTCTCTTTTTTTCCTGCCCCATTTCTCACTCGTTTTTTTTTCTCCTTTTTCCAATAGTTGTTTAATTTCCTGGATGGCACTGGTCATTCCTGTTGACCCAAAAGAAAATGCCAGCCACTCGAAGAACTCTCTTCTTGACCGTCAACAAAAGCCATGCGCCTTCAATAATTTCCTCTTCTCAAAGCCCAACAAGTGATATTCCAGATCTAACTTTATTTCTTAAAACCTCTCTTCTTTGTCCCCGCCCTCAATATAACTCCAGTGTTTGCTCTAAAACAACCCGGCTTTTATTTCATTCTTTTTATTTTATTTTTTTATTTTATTTTTCTAGACGTATGCGTGCGTACCAAGATGTGTACAAAGAAACCTCAGTCAAGTCCATAGCCTCGAGCATTTTGGCTGATTATGTTCAACGGAAAACGGCTTAACGGAAAGCCAACTCAACGTATGTCAGATTAGAAACCAAATTAACCAGAATAAAGAAAAGTTTCCCACGTTAAATAAAGTCGTGTTGTTAATTTTTTTTTTTTTTTTTTTTTTTGTTATTAAAACGTCGTGTATTCATTTCCACATGTACCCTTCCCCTAATCCATAAACTAACCAGGCTAAGAAGACCTTCGTTATTTGCTGCAATTTAACGACACCGGTACGATTCTGATTATTACCGCTTACGCTGATTATCTATTGTCGCACAGAATCATGGGAAGTCTGTCATCATTGTTAGCTTTCTCAGACTGTTTGCATGCCTATAGTGATCGTTCTAAGTAGATCACGAGTTTGGATTTCACTTAATTTAACTGAGATAACTTTACGACAGTAGAGTGAATCAATTAATAATTCTCGTTGAGAAGTCGACCTCACCTCAGTAATCATTTCTAAGCACTATCGTATTTGGCCGCCTATAAGTTATTAATGTTTAACATTAGTAAAATTACGTTTGGTACTTGTTTTAAAATACATAAAAAAAAATATACTATTTAAAAATTTGTGTTTCTGTCATTCCTTAATTTTACAATATCTTGCTTGCATTTTGAGGCTGTAGCTTCCTTATTTGAAATCTTTTGCAAGGTCGGCAATTTCCAGACGAAAAATGTTGGCTGGCATAATAAAATATGGCATAGGATAACGCGACCACTGAACAGAAATTATTCGATGCTTCAGAAAAACTTTTCATCAGGAAACTTCGTCAGTAAAATGGTGACCTTTCCTTTTCTGTTTGAAAGCAATTAACAAAATAAATAATATCCCGCTAAAGTGTCTGCTTTTAATATCGCTCTCATACGTTATATATATATATATATGTGTGTGTGTGTGTGTGTGTGTAAGTGTGTGTAAGTATTGAACAATACCGACAAATACTGTTTGTCTGTCTAGTTGTCGAAATATAAACCGAAAGATATGAATAGATAGACGGGTAGATATGAACAGGCTAAGATAGATAGATAGATAGATAGATAGATAGATAGATAGATAGATAGATAGATAGATAGATGTAATGATAGCAGCAAAGAGGTAGAAAATTGTCTTCGAGTATCCACCGATAGTTGACCCCTTTTTGGGAGTTTTACTATTTTTTCATTAATGTACATCGTGTACAAAACCCAAGAACCTCTTGAGACATAAGGTTACAGAGTAAAATTAGGAGGTAGAGTTGATGGGAATATGAAGGGAAGATAACGGCTGACCGTAGACTTGAACAGATTAAGATTGTAGTGATCGGGGAAGCATCCTCTTGGGAGTCGGTTCTACAAAGTAACAGTTCGTGGGAAGAACTAACACTTTTTCCAGCTATGGACCGTGTATATAAGTTCCACTTGATGTCTGGTCTGAGTTTAAGTGGCAACAGGCGCTCTAGGCACGGGCCTGCCTAACAGGACACCTGTTCATCGCAATAGGTAAAACTTCGGGATCATCTCGTCGTTGATGGAACGTCACTAGTTTGATTTTCAAGGCATTGAATGTGACCAGCAAATTTTTTACCCACCGAGCTGGGTTAGAGGAGAGATTAACTGCCAATGTCTGGTCATCAAGAGTTTTGGAGGTGCGCCCATATACTGTTGTATCATCAGCATATATATTCACAAATGATCGGAATAAAATCTTAGGAAGATCATTTATTTAAAATAGAAAAAGTTGGGCCGAGAAGCGAGCCATTGGAGACACCTGCGTTGATCGCTTGTCTAGGAGGATTGGTCGTTAATAACTATCTTCAGGGACCTACCAGTTAGGAATGATTTAATAATTAAGAAGACACTTTCAGTGATTCCATAACTCTCCAGCTTGTGCAATAACCTTGTATGCCCCACCTTGAAATATTAGAGCATAATAAAGATTTGGAATGTATTAAATGAAAACGTCTTTAGATCCGACATGATTTATAGCGACTCGACCACAGAGGGCGTCGCTGAGCCAGGCCGAATAGTGCCTTATAATCCTTCCCAAGTTCATATCTGCTCAGTTTCGAACCCGAACGTAAACAAAGCCCTTTCTAAAGAAGTAATGGATTTTTTTATTAATCAGACAGATTCTTTATTTTTAGTGGATACTCATATCTGAGTAGATGCACTGTTTATTTTTAAAACAGTTTATTTATTTATTTTCGTCTATCTCTAATATTCAAGGTTATGGTTGGTTTCAAACTCTATAGATTATTTAATGCCGGTATCTAAATATTTTGAACACAGTTTTATGGTTTGGTTTGGTTTGGTATATTTTGTTTTATGGCATATCAACATCCCAATGGGTTCACTATTTATATTATTCGGACTATTGTCCTCATCTTTGTCGCCATATTTATTACAACCCTTTATTTCGCTCACTTTCGGTACACTGTTCTTGTTCCACGTGCCATGTTTTAATGGATGTCAGTTATCAGTTATCTCCTGTTAATGCCCCTCTGAAAGTTCTCCACTGCCTTAGCCGGGTATTGAACTCACACTCTTTGGGTCCTGTCACTTTATCCACTGTGCCATGTGTCCTTGAGTTCGACATTCCAACCACCTGAAGAAGGTCGGAGCGTACAACAGCCGTAAAGTTGTAATAAATATGGCGACAAAGATGAGGACAACAGTCCGAATAATTTAAATACATAATACATCATCTCAGAAATATATATGTATTAATATTTTCTTTTTTCTTCAAAAACGTATTGCTGGTATTTTTACTATAAAAATTTATTTTATAGTTTCATAGTGTTTTGACCCTAGTTTAGGGTTAACTATTTGCCGATAGCCGGGATCCTAACAAATGCTACCACCCCGAGTCAGGGTGGACGTGAAAACAACTGCAATTAAGAGGTGGTTCCATGTTCCTCAAAACCTCCTGATCAGACGCCTTGCTGCCGGATGTAGTTTATCGTCGTACTTAAGACGCTGAATATTCGAGAAGTTTTATTAAAGAAAAAGTGTGGTTACGAAACTGAGCCCATCGAATCTGGAAAGGATTATCATTATTCGGTCATGCTAGATTGGCGACACCCTCCGTGGCCGAGTCGGTCTTAAGCAATGTAATGTATTGGTTGTGTAAATGTTTCCTGCGGTTTTTATTCTAATTTTTTTTCTTACTCTGTATACAATCTTTAGTTTTCCAAAGGTCTCGTGTAAGTAACAAGAGGAATGAACGCCATCTCTGTAACCACTAGAGCACAACCAAATATTTTACCCGAGTCAAACACTTAAGGCCAACTTCCTGGGATTTGTTGAAATTTGTCTTTCATGATTTGTTTCTCATGTACATGACACAAAATGATAGATTATAAATAGTGAGCTTCTATTTCGACGCCAATTTCAACAAAGAGAATTAACTGCAGAGTAACGTCGAAAGCGTAAAGGGCAGGGTAGGGCAGGTTATTTGAGAGGTAAGCACGAAAAATAAAGAGAGAGAGAGAAAGAGAAAAAAAAGAAAGAAAAATATTTCCGTTGATTACAGAACCTGGAATCAACGACTCACGGTGAAAAGAAAAGCAAAATGGCGGTGAAGTAGGGGACCAAAACAGCCGGCGGGCTGAAACCCTTAAATGTCGTGTTTTTATGGGTCGATATACGAGCGAATAATAGACTCCTGGATGAATAACTTCTGATCATAAATACAGTAAAAAAAAAAAGTAGCATAACAAAACACCTCTTTTATTCCAGTGAAAAATGAAGAAAAGGATATTTATGGCTTACAATTTCCTTCCGTCCTCCCACTCACTCACTCTCTCACTCTCTCTTTCTCTCTCTGTCTGTCTCTTTCTTTCTCTATGGCTTACAATTTCCTTTCGCCCCCCTCTCTCACTGTCTCTTTCTCATTCTCTTTCTCTCTCTCTCTTTCTCTCTCTCTCTCTTTCTCTCTCTTTCTCTCTCTCTCTCTGTCTTTCTCTCTATATCTGTCTTTCTCTCTGTATCTTTCTTTCTCTCTCTCTCTTTGGCTTACAATTTCCTTCCGTCCTCTCTCTCTCTCTCTCTTTGGCTTACAATTTCCTTCCGTCCTCTCTCTCTGTCTCTCTCTTTCTCTTTCTTTCTTTCTCTCTTTCTCTCTTTCTCTCTCTCTATGGCTTACAATTTTCTTCCATCCACCTCACGCTGTCTTTCTCTCCCTTTCTCCTACTCTTTCTCTCTCGCTCTGTCTTTGTGTCTTTCTCTCTGTCTTTCTTTCTCTCTGTCTTTCTCTCTCTTTCTTTCTCTCTTTCTCTCTCTCTCTATGTCTTACAATTTTCTTCCATCCGCCTCACGCTGTCTTTCTCTCCCTTTCTCCTCTCTTTCTCTCTCGCTCTGTCTTTTTGTCTTTCTCTCTGTCTTTCTTTCTCTCTGTCTCTCTCTCTCTTTCTTTCTCTCTTTCTCTCTCTCTCTATGTCTTACAATTTTCTTCCATCCACCTCACGCTGTCTTTCTCTCCCTTTCTCCTACTCTTTCTCTCTCGCTCTGTCTTTGTGTCTTTCTCTCTGTCTTTCTTTTCTCTGTCTTTTCTCTCTTTCTTTCTCTCTTTTCTCTCTCTCTATGTCTTACAATTTTCTTCCATCCGCCTCACGCTGTCTTTCTCTCCCTTTCTCCTACTCTTTCTCTCTCGCTCTGTCTTTGTGTCTTTCTCTCTGTCTTTCTTTCTCTCTGTCTCTCTCTATTTCTCTCTTTCTCTCTCTCTCTATGTCTTACAATTTTTTTCCATCCACCACAAGCTGTCTTTCTCTCCCTTTCTCCTACTCTTTCTCTCTCGCTCTGTCTTTGTGTCTTTCTCTCTGTCTCTCTCTCTCTCTTTCTTTCTCTCTTTCTATCTCTCTGTTTATCTCTTTCTTGTTGGGGTCTTTTTCTTTTTTTTCTATTTCAACTTTGACATTTATTCATTCTATTTTTTTCTTTTTTATTCACTTATCTATTTTTTGTCTGTTTTTCTTTTTTTATTTCTTTTGAACATTTTCCCTTACAACATTTATTCTTAAATTTCTTATTTCTTTCTCGCTCTCTCTCTTTCTCTTCTTCTTCTTCTTCTTCTTTCTTTTCTTTCTTTCTTTTCCTTTTTAATTACTTTCTTTCTTTACCAACCTTCACTTTACAACTTTTTATTCTTACATTTTCTGTTTCTCTCTTAGTCTCTTTCTATTCTCTCTCTCTCTTTTTCCCTTTCTTTTTAGTTTCCTTCTGTCCTTCTTTCTTCATTCTTTTCTTTCTTTTCCAAAGTTTTTCCCACATAACTTTCTTTTACTCTTTCATTTCTTTACACTCCCTATTCCTCCTTATTTTTTCTGCTTTTCCGATTTTTTTCTTTCATTCACTCTTTCTTTCTCTCTCTCTCTTTCTTTCTTTCTTTCTTTCTTTCTCTCTCTCTCTTTATTTCTGTCTTTCTCTCTCTTTCTTTCTTTCTTTCTTTCTTTTCCAACGTTTCCTCTTTCAATTTTCTGTTATACTTTCATTTCATTTTCTCTCCCTCTCTTTCTCAAATTTATCCTTTCTTTTTTCATTTTTTTCTTTCTTTCTTTTCCTTCCACCTTCCATCCCCTCTTTCTTTTCCCACGACTTTTTCTTATAACTTTCTTTTATTTTCTGTTTTCTTCTTTCCTTCTCATTCTACTCTGTTTTCTTCCTTTTATATTCTTTTTTAATTTCGTTTTTCTTCATTTATTTCTTTTCAAAGTTTTTCCCTGACAACGTTCTTCAATATTTCATTTCTTATATTTTTCTTCTCTTTTCTCTTTTAATTTTCTCTTTTCTCATTTTCTTTTCTTTCTTTTTTCTGCTCATTTCCTCTTAGTTTTTCCTTTTCTATCTATTCTTAAATTCTCTTTCCATTTCTTTTTTTATTCTGTTTTTCTTTCTAATCGTTTCAAAGTTTTCTTACATTTATTTTACTACTCACAAAATCTTTTTCTTTTGCTTTTTCTTTCAATTTGTCTCATGCATTTCTACGTAAAATCTTTCTTTACTGCAGGTCCCAGTTAAAAATTCTGATAAAGGAATATACCAAACAAACATCGGTGAAAATTATTATTATTATTATTATTTGTCTATGTTTTGTTTGCTGCTTTGTGTCCTGTAGAGCCGGCTGCAAGTTATGGTCCTTAGGTCCTATAGGAGAACTGTCATTTAATTGATAGCACTTTTTCTTAGTATGTCGTATGTTCCTAGTAGGGCGATTTTCTGGGCAACTTGTATGTTACCTGGGACACTGTTAGTAAAATTGTCTATTCCTTTTCTCACAAAGCCCAGAGATCCGATTACTATCGGTAAAGTCTTCATTCCCCACATCTTGGTCCTTGTATTTGGACAATTTCTGTTTCTCTTTTATGGAGGTGTTTCTCTCAATAGACATACAATTCTTGAATTTCTTGTTTTTTTATGATAATATCAAGTCTGTTGGCTTTTATTTCCCTGTCAGTTTGAAGTGATTATTATTATTATTATTATTATTATTATTATTATTATTATAACAAAAGTACTAGTATTACTAGTAATGACGATGATAGATTTTAAGGTTTATTAATCATTTGTAGGTTGTTTACAACTAGAAAAATTTTTAGATTTTAAGAATGTTTAAGAAATAATAATGATTTACTGATATATGTCATACCAATTAACCCATAGCTGGGGGGAAAAGAGGTGAATTGGTACCTTTTCCAAAGAGCATTTTTACGTAATTGAATATAACGAACCCGACAGGCATTGGAACAGTGAGGTCAATAAGTGGTGATAGTCTGTTTCATGCTTGGACGCAGTATTAAGGCCATATATATATATATATATATATATATATATATATATATATATATATATATATATATGAAAACAAAAGGAAACCTTATTTTAGTTGACGAGATTCGTCCTCTGACGGACTTCAATGTGAGGATATTATATTTAGCAGCCAGAATATATAAACAGAAGTAAAAATATTAGATTTTGAAAATTGTTAAAGTTAATTATTAGGTTAACTGAACAGCCTAAGTAAATTATGGAAGATGCTAAGTGACATAATTTAATGTCTAATAAACGAAAGTGAGTAAATTATACATATATTGTTGTAGTCATGTTAGGGCCAGAAGTAAAGACACAAGAGAGGAATTGAGTTCAACAAATATATTAACAGAAAAACATTAATACAAATGAGAGTGTTACAGCAAGAATATTCGGTCTGACTATCAGAGCTGACTGCTGGAGACTATCCTCCTCGAAAGGGCAGTACCTGCTCTTATTTATAGCTGGGAGAGACCATGCGTGCATGGGGAAATTACTATAACAGTATTTAACAGAAAATCAGGAGAAACTGGTGATGGATACACATCTTCCTTAAATTCAGGTAAAAATCTTCATAATGGAATATATCAAAGAGCAAATCTGGGAAACAGGAGATAATATCACAGGATAAAAATAACCATTTACTACTGGTAAAGTATTGTATCAAGCAGTAAATCAGGAAAACGGGTGATGATAACACAGGCCAACAAAAATATTCATTTACTTCAGGTAAAAGATATAGTGAAAGATTGTATCAAACAGCAAATCAGGAAAACAGGGGATGTTAACACAGGCCTACAAACATCTTCCTTTAATTCAGGTATAAACTTGGGAACGGAATGTATTAAAGAGAAAATCAAGAAAACAAGTGATAATGCACAGGTCACCAAATATATATATTTATTTGCTTCTGGTAAAAGATGTGGTAAAGCATTGTGTCAAAAAGCAAATCAGAAAAACACGGGATGATAACGCAAGTCAACAGAAATCTAACTTTACTTCAGGTAAAAAAAAGGATTTTATCAGAAAGCTCGTCTGAAAACAGGAGATAATAACAGCTGTCAACAAAAAAATATTCTTTTACTCCTGGTACGAATCTTTGTAAAGTATTGTTTCAAACAGCAAATCAGGAAAACAAGAGATGATAACACCAGTCAACCAAAATATTCATTTATTTCAGATAAAAGACATGATCAGATATTTAAATGATATAGCTACATATTCTCTGGGAAGAATTATATGAAATTAAATGCAACATAATTTAATATGCTTAATACTTAAAATAAAAACCTACCTTTACTTCTAGTTTGATATTTTCTGGTAAGAAGTACTAGAACTTAAATGTGACATAATTTGATATCCTCAATACTTTAGTAAGAAAAACCTATCACCTTTACCTCTGGTTAGATATTCTCTGGAGAGAATTATTACAACTTAAATGTAACGTAATTTAATATGCTTTACTAAAACTTATAACCTTTACATATGGTTTCAAATAAAAGATTTGGTAAAAGAATTGTATAAAACAATAAATCAGGAAAAGAGATAATAATAATAATAATAATAATAATAATAATAATAATAATAATAATAATAATAATAATATGTACAGAAAGATCAATCTCTGAACTTCTTTTACGTACCATGTCACTTCAGGACGTTTATGAACATGGCTCTCCACAATTTTCTTTGAAACTCTTAGCAAATGTTGTTCTTTTGTTAGCGATGAACTACAAGTGTAAATGGATGTCATACACTTGAAGCATTACAACCATAACAAGATCATAATGAAGGAAAAGAAGAGGTATTTACAAAGCTAAATGGTGGGGTAGAAAGATTATGCTGCGTCAGTGTTTAAAAAAGACAGCCTGCTTACCTTTAAAGAGAGTGAATATAAGATATTTGTGACATATAAAAGGAACAGGATAGAGGTGCCAGTGAAGTGAAAGCATAAAAATCTCTTATGATGTTATGTCTCCTCAGACACGTTGTTATGGCTCTCCACAGATTCCTATTCTCTTAATATGTGCAAACTCTGCATTGCTATGATTGTCTTATGGGAATAAAAAATATTTTCGTTGCCTTTTCTACGGTTTGTTCTTCGGATTTGTCCTTATCTGGTTGACACCCAAGGCTATTTAAACGTCAGTTAGGGAGGAGGTAGATTCATGCCTTTTCTGAGTACAAAGTGAGCACCAACTGACTCAGCTAGAATTTAAATGAACCAAAAAGAAAAAAAAACGAGAACAAGTAAGTATAAATAAATATCAAAATAATAATAATAATAAGTTTCTGTTTTTCTGTTTTTTTGTTTTTTTTGTTTCTTTTTCTTCTTCTCTTACACTTTTCTTTCTGATTCTCTTTCCCTTTTGGTTGACTGAATCTTTAAGGGCATATTGAGGCGAACAGGAATGTTATATGGCGTATGATTGTGGCTAAAAATCTGTCTATTTTGCTATCATTACACGCCAGACAAGGGCACTAATGATTTGTTTATTTAGCGCGTTCGGTTTCACTTTAATGCTTTTCCCCTGACTGTGTAGTCAGTGTCCGAACACCTTCTTCATTGCTTTTCACTAGACTACCTGCAGACTAAATCAATCAACCTTTCTTGGTCTTCATTTTAAACCACCCTCCCCTAATTCATCTTGTTAGGTGCAATACGTTAGAGCTAAGTAGGTGATGTTCATTATCACACCCTACTATTACTTCAAAGTTTTAAATACAAGGGCTAGCTTGATTAAAATCGTTGTTACACATTCATCAAGAAGAAATAAGTGGGTGGGTTGTTTTCCTTCGATTATTTTTTATTTTACTTCTCGATTTTTTATTTAAATTTTTTATATCTTTCTTGTTTAAATAATGTTCAAGTCGGCTTATTCTTCGGCCATTTCAAATAAAATTTTATCAAGAGCTGAATATATTACTCAGAGGTGAATTATTAAAATAATTATTGAATATTAGCAAATAATTCTTAAATTAAAAATGTAACATTTGATACTGTGATCAATATATTTTTAAAAATACGCGACATCGTCTATTAAATATTAACAAATAATCCCATATTTTGTTAGAAATGCAAAACGATATTTGTTAAATATTAGCAAATTATCCCTAAATCCCAAAATGAAATCAATATTGGGCAAACATGGACTTTCGTGCCCTCTCAAAAAACAGAATGTCCAAAGAACGGGTTTTTCCATGACGCCGCTATTATTTTAACTACCCTCACTCCTCGGAGATGTTTATTGCTTTAAAAAAACGATGATTAAAATTGTAATAAAACCTAAATATATGATGAAAGTGAATTTATACATTTTCTTTGTTCTTTAGAATTAGCAACAAAAATAATAAACACTATTTATTTATTAGATTGTTTATTTAAACTGTTTATTCAGATAGTTAGCAAGACATGAGCGAATTGCCAATCAATTCGAACTCTATAATATTGTAAATAAGGAATTCCTTATGGTTCGTTTAGAAATTTTAATATTTTAATAATTTAGTAAATGTTTATAAATTTATGAATAAAAAATTGTTTTCATATTTATTTCTTTATAAATTGGTAAATGATAAATATTTCATTAGTCCTAACTGCATTAGTTTCTAGAATGTTGTAAATATAAAATTATTCTTGTAAATAAAGAATCTATTAAATAATTAGTGTTTAATATTTTTGTTATAAATTCTCAAGAATAAAAAAATGTATGAATTCACATTCATCATATGTTTAGTTTTTATTCCAATTTTAATCATCGCTTTTTAAAGCAATAAACATTGTCGAAAAGTGAAGACAGTTTGTGGTGATTAGCTTTGTTATTTATACACGTCGGGGTTACCAAAATCATGTAGTTAATTTTTATTTACGTCGGGTGCACTAAATGATGTGGGATCACTCGCATCATAGCAGCAGAAATAGCCTCGTCTCACAGGAAATAAAAACATACATTTCAGAAATAATACAGACAAAGGGATAACAGTGAAAGCATGGTATATTGTACATTCATATCATACAATATATTTGTTTTTTATGTGTGCTGGTGTGTGTATTTTTCGTTACAAATGTTTCATGGTGCATGTAATTAAAGGAAGAATTTACTTGGTATTATTACACGCCATGTCACAGAGAAGTTGGACTCGTTTTGACTGTCCCAAGGTTGTTGGCGAAGGGAGTTAATTTAACATCTTTTGGCGGGAGAATTTTTATTATTTTTTATTTTAAATAAAGTTTTAATGTTATTGTTTTATTTTATTTTATATATAATTTTCATTATTATTATTGTTGTTGTTGTTACCTAGAAAAGGTAACTGAATGACGAATAACCAAAACGGATATTGGGAATGAAATGGTAATCTTTATAACATCAACAAAATACAATACTCGCCAGTGGCATGAAGTAGGTAAACCACTGCTAGTGGTGGACTACTTAGGCAGCATATTACCCCACTTACAATAGTGTTCAACGTATTTATGGGTATTGGGACATACCCATTAGTGTTCATAGGCACAGTATATAAAATTTTATATTTTTATTTCTATTCATTTACAATAACAAGTTAAAATAAAATCTTTGCAGGGTGCAAGAACGGTGGACCATGTTTCCCCAATATTGTTTTAAAGACGACATTCATTAACTCGCTTAGTCTGGCTAACTAAATTTTTAACACCATCTCAAAAACTACGTTTTATTATTGGGACATTTTCTCAGGAGTTTTTATAATTGAATTAATAATTATATCATGCGAATGTTATAGAATCTTCATACGTTATTTAAACAGGCCGTATTAAAGGGATTTTTTTTTTTTTTTTTTTGTAAACTTTGGTTAAAATCTGATTGACTAGAAAATACAAATCAACTCTAAAGGATGGAAAAATCAACTAAAATTATCTCCCCTTTTTTTGTCACTCTCCAGCAAAGTAGACTGATTTGTTTAACGCACGTATTTCCAAGCAACTGGAGCTTAGTTGTTAAAGAACCGGCACTAGAATAATTTCGTCTAACAATAGTGAGTGTCGAGTAGTCAATAAACAAACTGATATCAAATAAGAGAGTTGCCTTCCCGCTCCTGACTGAGCTACTTTCCATTATGCGTCGAGCTTAAACGTGGATTCGCGCAACGTGATATCCGTAATGCGAGTTCCATACATGTTGATGACAGACTACCAAACTTTCTTAATCCAGCCTCGAAGACCTCGTGACTGTCAAGATCACCGCTTTCTGATAAATCATTGAACAACTACAAATGCGCGTATTTATCAAAACCTATTTACTTTAATGTTCCCAGTTTATCTCTCCTTTTGTTTGCATCCATGAAAAATATTTACGTTTAATACTGCAACAAAATATTACGATTGTTTCATATATTCGCCAGCTGAAAATCAGTTTGATTATTGCTTGTATTAAGAAACAGGAAAATTTCGTTAGAAACAAAGAAAAAGCATCGAGCTGCTATATAATATCGATTCTCTTACATATTTTTTTAATTGGATTTACCCCAAGCAAGGCAGTAAAGCTACTAAGACTCAGAAAGTTACTGGATGTGAAAGAATTAGAAAGCAGAAACATTACTAATGAACAAGAGCAAAAGATGAGTAATCAGGAAGACGGTAGATAACGATTGACATTACATTTAAATTTTTGATGATTAAAAGTTAATAAATGCTAATAGGAATATATATTTGAAAAACAAGGTGGATAAAATAAGTAAAGGTTTATTGTAAAAAACAATACAATACGAATAAAGGTAACAGTTATGCACAAGGTCGTCACAAGTCAATCCAGTAATGAGTCTACTATTGGAAGGCCGGTTGTTCTCGCGTAAGTCTGAGTCGTACTCAACAGATCCCAGCTAGTCTCTGTAGTCCGTTGACTTACAGATACTTATAGGTACTTACAGGTAGTTATAGGTAGTTATAGTTTAGTCACTCATGGGGCTGACAGGTTATTCCGTTACATCATTAAAGTTAACTGAAAACATGGAGCTGGAAGAGGATTCAGCAAGCGAGGAGTGTGAGAAAAGAAACTGTTAGCATAGAACTTACGGTTACATCTAACCAATTCAACTGTGAATTGATGAGACTTTGCTGCCAATCTAGTACTGCGTTTAAATTCATAAGGTTTAAGGTCCATAGCGAAGAATTCATTTGTATAGAAATTAAAGGGTGTTCCAATAACTTGGACCGATTTTAAATGTGAATTAAGTTTAAGCGTCTAAATATTTTTTTTTTTTCAGATTTGGCGGACATTTAGATGATATTATTTTTCACACATAATTGCCATAACTTAAATAACATGATCCAATAGTGAAATAAATAAATTTTCACCAATAACATTGATTTATTTATTGTTGACTTTGATCCGTCTTAATGAAACACCCTTATATATAATCCGTCTTAATGAAACACCCTTATATATAATCCGTCTTAATGAAACACCCTTTATTTATAGAAACAATTTCATCACAGATGAAGAAGAGACTTGAAGCAACAGAAATATGTTTCAATACACAGATACTGAGAATACCATGGACCGAACATGGACATAACGGTGAAGTTTTAAGGAAAATAACTATCTGGGAAGACAAGTGAATAGGAAATAATGCCTTCTAAAATCTAAACAAAGTATTAAGAAACAGATAAAGGTTGTTAAACACAAAGAAAAGAGGGTTATGTATATCAACGTTGCTGCATGGCAATGAATACCTGGCAATATCCTGACTGTTGAAGAGAGGACTTGAGGCAACAGAGATGTGGTTCTAGAGAAGGATGCTGGGAATAACATGGGTGGAACATATGAGAAACTAAGAAATTTAAGGAAAATGGAACCTAAAGCAGTCGGTGGGGGGGCAGAAAAAAGAGGAAAGATGGATTGGAGAATTTGACATTCACATGACATATTGAAGGCAAGAGGAACAAAGGGAAATAGTGACTAACCCTCCTAAGAAGCTCGTGTAAACAATTATCAGAACAGGGAGTAAATGGTGACAAGATAAACCTTACAAGAAATAGGAAGTTGTGGAGGGCCATGATCGCTCATGGCCTGAAGGGACATAGATCATAGAAGAAGATAATCAATTGAAAATTCACCCGGCGACCTTCTTCGTTATTTTGTTTTGCTATTTTTATTTTCGCCAGCGGAAGCGTTCTTTGTCCTTTTGTAGCATCTTCACTGCTGTGTGATCTAGGAACACAACGTGGGACAGAAGCAGAAGAAGAAATGAAGTGGAAAACAGATGACAATCAGTTGACCGACGACAGGACTGACCGACATGGGAACAACTCAGGATGAAGCCGGGCCGACCGTGTTATATTTTGTAATATTTATCAGTATTTTCCTTGTAATTCATATTTATTCTAAAATTTTCTAGTTACTCACATGTCCTGTTATTCATAGACAAGGTAATAAAAAGAAAGCAACTAGAAAAACTACTATTAGATATCAACTGAAAGAAAGTTGAATTTATGGTCTCCTGTAAAAGTACTTCTATGTACCACATTTCTACAATGATGTTCACCCTGTACAAGACCCAAGAGCCACTCAAAGTAGAGGATCACAGTGTAAAGCGACACCACTCCAAGCAAGGTGATAATGCCGCCGAAACGCAAGGTGCCACTGGAAGGGAAAAAGAAGAAAAAGATTTTAAATGGATCCGAAAACCCAATTTTAAGAAAGAAAACAAGGGATAAACTTCTACTCCTGTTCAGAATACCAGGGTGGAGTGTGAACCGGGCGATTGACAAACCTATCTATTTATTGAGGAGAAAAATGAATAGTAAATAACATTTCTGAGCTTAGGCGGAGTCATCAGAAGTATAGAGTTAAAGTAGAAGGAGGCAGAAGCTCAGTCCTAAACAGGAAACAAAGGCATGGCTCTCCACAACGACCTATCCCTTGTGGATCTTAGCTGTTTTTCACCCTTTGCTAGGGTTGTTCCACCATTCATTCACAAAAGTTCTTCACGTAAGTGACTCTCTGTCTTCCCCTATCTCTCTTGCCCTCAATATGCGCCCCCCATTAAGTTTTATAAGTACTGTGTTCTCATTATGTCCAAGAAATTCCAGCTGTCTTTTTCTGATTCTGACTAGAAGTGTACTTTCCGTTGCCATTTTCTTTTTAAGACAAAGCGTAAATTAACCATCTAAATTTTGATTAATAGAGAGCATAGCAGAATTAGACTCACTGAAGTAAGTCTCCCTCTATTTCCATAAAAAAAATGTTTTCACAACCTACATTATCTAGTTCTACCAGCTCAGACCTTTAAAGACCTGCCATGTCATCTACATACAGTTGAATCAAGCCCCTCTCTACTCTATCGCTATTTTCATAGAAAATACTCTGATGAGCTAGATTCCCTAGTTCCACAAGCTCAAACCATTTCAGCTAAGATAAGCCACGTACGTAGGGCTAAATTAAGCCTCTCTACTCTATCGCTATTTCCATGGAAAATGTTCTCATGAGCACCGTTACCTTGTTCCGCCAACTCAGACCCTTACAGCTAAGACCCGCCATACCATGTAAATGGGGTTGAATCAAGACACTCCCTACGCAATCCTTATTTCTCATGGAAGTGTTCTGACGAAATGTTTCGTTCTCTGAGGGATTTTATCAAGCAAATGATTTGCCTTGATAAAGTCCTTCAGGGAACAAAACGCGTCTGACTAAGTTTTTTCTTTTCGCCTTTATTGATATTGTTCTTTGTTGTTTCTTTATTTATTATATATATATATATATATATATATATATATATATATATATATATATATATATATATATATAACGGCAGGATGTGTGTAACGAATGCACGGTCGCAATTTTCGACGGATTTGCAGCAAAAATTTACATACACATGCTCCAAGTTAGCGGTAAGGCCAAGACCGACTTTGCATTAACCAACTCCTATCGATAGTGGAAATAATCGATCGATTTTTTCATGCTTCTACGACAGTTTTCATGTAGTTTGTGGCCATTTTCTACTGACCAGAGTGAGAGCCTATTCCTGGTTGCCACGAATAGGCAGGAAGAATCTTTTGGCCAGCATGAGAGCCAACATCTGACTGACACGAATGTTAACTAGTATGCAAAAAAATCGATAGCAGCATTTGTCACAAGTGGGAAAAATTTAAATCTGCATAGCACTTTACTCCAATTGGCTCATTCTCTTGCTTAAACTCAACGTTGATTCTGATTCCGCAGAACTGGGTTGGGTGTGAAAAAGTATTTGTTGTTAACATTCTGTTTTCATTCGGTTTTTCCAGTTACGAGTCCCTTTTTAAAGCTGATCGTTTTGCGTTCATTTTGTTTAGTTCTTTTTTCGTAACAGATTTAGTGTTTAGTATAGAGCTTAGAAAAAATTCGCAGTGTGAGATAGGCAAGAAGTAAGGCATGTAACAACATCAGCATGGCAAAGGGCACTCCTTTAAAGGCAAGGAAGGGCAAAAATATTTTAAGTCAGGTGATAGCGATTGCTGTATAAGTCGTGCGATGATTTTTGAATCAAGCATGGGCAATAGTGGATTATATGATATGGTTTGGAAAGTCAAACTATGATAAATAAAGAGTTTTTTTTATTCTGTCAAAAATGTCCGTCGTTTTTAAAAACGTCAAATCAATGAGATGAACAGGACACCGAGCAGCTCCTAATAAATGGCTAATACAAAACAAGTAAATTTGAATTTAATTCGTATTTATTATTATTATTATTATTTTCTTTGATTTCTGGCGTTACAACATCCAATAATTGGCGTGTGACAGGTTTTGTTTTTTTCTTTTTTTCTTTTTTTTCCGGGTCCCGCCCAGGGACATGAGGTTACAAATGGCATCAGGTTTGACACTTTCCACTGACTACAAATATTTTTGAATATAAAAAAAAAAGAAAAAAAAAAAAATTACATAGATAATAAAGCCCTTCGTAAAATGTGGGCTGTACTTGTCAGAACAATTTTTTGTAACTCCTTGAGGCATGGACTTCCAGGAATTCCACATTCTGTCATCCTTCAATTAGTCTACTGCAATCTTTTCCAACCAGTCTTGGGGCTCCAACTACAACAGGGATATTATTATTATTATTATTATTACGTCTTTTTATTATTATTATTATTATTATTATTCATGCAGTACAAATGGAGACACTTTCCAATTTTATCCTTCGTTTGCGTCTCTGATCTCTTACAACATCCAATAATTGACGTTTTGTTTGACAAATTCAGGTTTTGTTTTTTGTTTTTTTTTCCCTTTTTGTCTATGACACAGGGTTGTATACAGCTGAGAGTTTAAATATCTGATGCGATGATTTACGTCATGAAATTTCTGAATATATTCATGAATAAATATATATATATATATATATATATATATATATATATATATATATATATATATATATATATATAGTGATATTTTTCTGTTTTTTTTTGTTATTGTCATCATACTGGTGAGACAGGTTTGTTTTACAACCCTTATTAAGTTCCAAGCCCCTGGTATTTTTAGTATTTTTCCTGAAAGTTTTGCATCTACGTACCTTTGCATCTATGTACCTTTGCATCTATGTACCTTTCACAGAACTCTTTTCATCAGCTTGCTGATAATTATAATTTAGGAATAGTCTTAGTCTGTGTTAACACAACTTCTCTGCAAAAAAAAAGGACCCCGAAAGAAGCGACGCAAAAAGATTACAAGTAACAAAATGGGTTTACTGTCATGATCTGAAAAACCATTTTTAATTTATTCAAAGCTAGATAAAATATATTTGCTTCAAATCTCTTGGTCCTCCCAAAAAACTGTCGATTTTTACTCCCTGGGGTAACACGATAAAGTACGCCACAAAGATATACTGGAATAACCTTGATATATTTGATATTAGGATTACCAAGAACCTCAAATGACAGCAAACTTCCTGCATACGGGTTCATTAGTTCATATAAAATATAAAGGGGTGTAAGACAAGGATGTGTCTTCTTACCAAACTTATTTAACCTATACAGCGAGACGATTCTGAGAGAAGCGGAAGTTTTACTCAGATTCATTATTGATGGCCAAAGATATGCAGATGACACGGTGTCGATAGCAGACACAGAAAGAAAAGAGAAAGTGAGAGGGAAGAAAGAGTTAAGCATCAACTGCAAGGAAACGGAATGCATGGTTGTTAGCAAAAGGAAAAGCCCAAAATACTAAGTGGAAATCAGAGATACCAAAATCAAACAAGTGCTGAAATTTAAATATCTGAAAAGATTTTCAGCAGAGTACAGAAAATGTGACATTGAAATCCAAAGGTATATTGAGATAGCCAAAAGTTAAGTCGATTATTTCTTGTAAGGAGAATCAATTTTCGCACTCCTTGTTTGATTTTGTTATATAATTTGTTTGTTTTGATTTTTTTTTAAATGCAGCTAAGTAATTAAAATTTCATCATGAAATAATGTCATTCTCTTGAATTAATTACAACGCTTGAATTTTCATATTTAGATTCGCGGCATTAAATAACCTATAGAGGTGTTGATATGCCGCTAAACAAAACAAAACCAAAACTATTGTCCTATAAAACTTCTTCGTTGCTCACATTGCTCAGAGAATTCAAGCATCCGTCAGTCGTATACATCTCAGTCGCTTTAAGTCTCTTCTTCATCTGTGAGATTTTTGCCCAGCATTCACTGCAATATAAAAGATTAGATATCAGTTCATTGTGTAAAAAGTTATCTATGATATGATGTTGTCATTCAGAAATTTTATGAAGTGATTATCAGAGATAAAACAAAGGGAGAGGGCTTGGAGAATTTGACACTCACGAGACATGTAGAAGGCAAGAGGCCAATAATACTACTACTAATAGTAGTAGTAGTAGTAGTAGTAATATAGCTGGCCACTCGTATTCGAGGATACCTCTCTACTAGGGTGGCTAGACAATCCCTATTGCAGACGCTTGCTCAGGCGTATTTGTGTTTATTTAACACCCACAGAGCCCACCTATGGTTTATACTGCGACTATGCTTAGCAGATCTTAGTTACAGTTTCTGGGAAACATCGTGTTATCTAGCGTGATCAACAATTTGAACAAAGCTAGCACGTTCAAGCCCTCGGCCACGATGACTTGTGGATTTGTGCCAGCACAGCTCTCGACGGAACCCAAGGGTACTGTCTACTCAATTTCACTCAGAAGGCTTGGCTCAACTCGTGATATGGTTTTCGGGCATTTTCCAAAGGTTCCACACGTCTCTTTCCTGACAAATCGACTATGGTGAGATTCGGGATTGAGATTCTATCCACTCGGCCATGTGTTCATATAATAATACTAATAATAATAATTATAATGATGTATATGCCAAGGTTGTGTCAATTCTCATAGGGGTCCTTAAAGTTATTCCACAGAATCACTACAAACGTAACATCGGAATCACCTACAGCAAAACAACCATCTTAGCAAATGTAGTGACTTTCTAATCCCGGCTTAGATGTGGCACAAGGCCGAAAGTATGGGGTACCCAGTGAGGATCAAACTCACTACTCAGTCGTAATTGATCTAGCAAGACAGGCTTTCTAACCATTACACCACGTCGAGGTGCCCCCCCATCTTAGCAAATGTTATCCGGGAAAGTGTCTGAAGTTACAAGATTTGACAGAACGTCACTTAAATTTATTTCCGTTGTTTGAAACTATCATCATGCAAATTTTAATAATAATAATATATGAATTGGGAATTCGGTGAAATGGAAATGATGAACAAATCAATCATAGAACAAGAAAATCCTTGCGTAACCTATTTTCGCTAATAAAATGAGAAAATGAGAAAGAATTCTATGTAACCCGTTTCGTCCTCTAAAGGGACTTCATCAGACTAAAGTGATGCTCTTACTGATGGGATTATATGTATACAGGACAGGAGGAATATAAACATAATAGTTATAATTATGGAAAATGCTGAAAATGTATGAACACAAAATTTTAAAGTGTAAACTTAATAACGTCCGACGTGTCTTGACGCATAACTCAGCCGATCGCATTTACTTTCCCAAAACTATTGTTTTTGTATTATTTACATTATTAAGACTGTTATCCTCATCTTTATTGCCATATTCACAATCTTTCCGCCCTTGTACGCTCAGGCCTTCTTCAAGTGATTGGAACTTCGAACCGAACACTTTATTTCGTCCACTGGGGTAGATTGTTCTAGTTCCACCTGCCAATGATACATGGCCTAGTTGATAAAGACGTTGGTTAGATCCGCTGACTAGATCCAAAGAGTTGTGAGTTCAGTACCATGCCACAGCAGTGGTGAACCAAAACCTTGGAGAATTGAGTTAAAGGGAAATAACTGAGAAATCCGGAAGAGGCATGGCTCGTGGAACTAAAATAATCTACCCCGGTGGACGAAATAAATGCTTCGGTTCGAAATTCCAATCACCTGAAGAAGGCCGGGGCGTATAATGGTCGAAACACGAATATGACAATAAAGATGAGGATAAGTGTCCGAATAATATAAATAATGCAAGTAATCATAATACTTCATCTCAGAGATATAGACTTTTGTTTTTGTTAAGATTTGTTACAAAAGGTGAACTGTTGTTAGAACCTGGACGCAAATTTACCACGGAATACTCAAATCTGTGTATTTTCTATATATTTTCACCTTAGTATATTACTATTAGTATAATATTGCTTCAAAGACCTTCAAGTTGTGCTTCCTGAAAAGGTAAAATACAGATATTATTAGATACTGATATCAACTATTTAGAAGAAGATAGGCTTGCCAAATTAAAAAGAGAAAAGCAAATGAAAATAATAAAAAAAGAAGAAAACAAATTACTAATTTAAGAAAAGAAACATAACGAAAAAGTAAACAGCGAAAAAAATGATGTTAAAAAAATATGAAACAGAGAAAAAAGGGCAACCTCTAGTTTAGTTGTTTGCGACGGTTCAAGATGGTAACGTGTTTAATTTGATAATTAAAGTCTTTTTTTCTGTAATTACTTTGCCAAAATAGTTTTTTTTTTCACTTCTAAATCGAGGTCAGCAATCTGAAATAATCCATTATAATCCGCCATCTTTTTTTTATTAAACCAGGTTCAAGGTTCTGAAATTCAGTATTCAACTCAACATAGCCGACAGCCATATGATTTTTATCTTTGTCTTTTCTTGATTTCGTCTTATTCTCCCCGAACAGATTAATTTGTGTCAGCAATCTTGTTTATATTTCTGTTTTTCTCGGTCAATGCCCCAAAAGAAGCAAATAACAATTATTATCGTAAAAGCCACTTGGTATATTTGACAATACCGTTTGGATTTTTATTTCATCTTCAATTGAAAATTATGAAAATTTACTTTTTAAATACTTTAGATGCATAACAACAATTGCCCTGATGCTACAACAGACTTGGCTCTCGAGTCTTTTGATTTTAATTGATTGAATTTGATATAATATAGTTTTTTTTATTGTGAAATAAGATGGATAACAGTAAATTTCCCTTTCAGTACTGCAGATTCGTATATCAGTTACCTGGCCTTAACCACTTGGCCGTGTTCCTTAGGGGTTGATATACTGTGCTTCTGCGTTCATCAGTTGGGAGTAGTAGTGAACATAATGACTGGGAGGAGCTAAGAGGGTTTTTAATTTTTGAAGAACGAAACAAGGTGATTTGGGAATAACGCTGCTAGAGAACACTCTCAAACTGACTGAACTGGATTACCCAACCTGAATGTATTTCTAAATAGAATCCATCTCTTTCCATAATTAAAGCGTTCAAGCTCCATAAAAGAGGAACCGTTTTGCCAGTTGTCGGCACACTGTCCCGGTCAGCGCTACAAGAATTTTCACTTTCCTCATTTTTCCAAAAGCTAATAACAGTCGCCTGTCTCGATGTTGAAACACATGAATAAACAAGAATTATTTTTTGTCGTCCGTAAATTTTCGAATTCGGGATCACTTTCCAAATAAACCACTTTTTTTCTGCGGCCAGCAGCAGTGATCCGCGAAGAAGCGACATCTAAAGGCCAACCAGGTGCTTGTCGTCCAAGGCGCAACACTACATTATGTACTGCTTTATCAAAACATATCAGGAACATTAAGATGTAATGAAGATATTTTCCCTGAATGGAGAGACTATATGCTGAGCTGTTAGTTTTAGCCATCGATTATGATGAATCTTCTCGTTAAGTAAAGCCTTCCTCGCTCTTTCTGCAAAATTGCCTCTCTGTGTGTGTGTGTGTGTGTGTGTGTGTGTGTGTGTGTGTGTGTGTGTGTGTGTGTGTGTGCACGCGCGCCCCGGTTGCAATTAGCTTCAGATCTTTTCATTTATATAAAAATAATAGAATGTTATTTAATCATTCCCAGAGTCTGGATTGTGTCCGTCCCGATCTAAGAAATTTCGTTTGAATTTCTGATACAGAGAATAATCAATATTTTATTGAACTGTTCAAAGTCTTGGCTCTACAACAGATTAGAAGCTATTTACACTCACAGAGACTTACAATGAACAAAGAAACATGAGAAAATTACTTAAGCCTCTATATTCTCTTCTTTTTAATACGATCAGAAGTTAAAATATTTTAAAGTTCATTTTCCGCCATTTTTATCTTAGCTCAAATGAAATCGGGCAAATGGTTGAAGCTATTTAGACACCACCGTTTGATAGTAAATTTTTAGGTGGCAGCAATTTTAGTTCTAGCTTTTGGAGGTTATTCATTTTGGCGTAAAGAAATTAAATGTTCAGTTGATCTATTATTATTCACATTTAAAGTATTACACCCGGTAAAAAAAAGGAAATGTAGCTATTGGCAATGTATACGTAGCAAAAAAACTGAGACTAAGAAAGAATTCAGATATTACCTGTTGGCAAGAATGGTAGCGCCATATCACTTGAGCTAACAACTAAATATGGTTTAATAGCTTAGTAGTTTGGTTTTGGGGATGAGAAGGCGTTCGTTAAGTTCTTTCCATATGAAAATTACATACCAACATTACTTGAACAGTTGAATTGAAAAATATGTAGAAAAAAAGATCGATTTTACAGATAAAAATATAGCGACTGTCAAAACATTCCATGCCAGATGGTTTGGCATTAAAATGGTTTGGCATTAAAATGATTTGGCGCCCGACTGGTTTCACCTAGAAGTCTAGGACCAAATGGGTTGTGTAAAAACCGACACTTAATGTGGGGTTACAAATTATTATCTTTGATAATAACTAATTGAGACGTTACTTCAGATCCATTTTCATAAGATTCTTTGGCAAGTGCAGCACATTTAATTCTTAACCATTTCCAGACTGCATATATATATATATATATATATATATATATATATATATATATATAATACGAGACAAAAAATGGACGCACCCAAAGAAAGTCGATTTTTGTATTTATACGAAGACGAGTGAGTAATAGAGTTCGTTTATTAATACAAGGTATTAATACAGGTGTACATATGTACATTATACAAGTAAAAAATGATTTACTATTTTTTGGGTAACCTTTTGCTTTAATAACGCCCTTAATTTTTTGTGGCATGCTATAGACTAAATCCTTTAGTAAATCTACGTCCTTCGCCAGATTTTTTCAGCATTTCTTTAATTCGCGAAAAAGCTTATCTTCTGTGCCAACTTTCCTATTTGGGGCACGCTAGTCCATTCGACAGTCCAAGATGATAAAAAGCGACTACTTGGCCTTTCTCGAAGTCGGAATAATGCTTAGGCATGTTAATAAATGTAAACACAAATTGTATCTTAAAAATGACTATGGTTGCTTTTTTATATTTAGTCCGTCAAATCATAACTTTTCATGTAATTAAATTATTAGATTCGCTTATTAACAAAATCCACCCATTTTGCTGGTTAGATCAGGCTGACTTGCCTGAGAAAAGGTTAAGTACTATAAATTGCATATAGAAATTTAAAACGTTATGTCACGTGATAATGCTTACCAGAGAACATGAGAACTAAATACTGTGCTTTTTTTTTTTATATCCCTCGTATCCTTAAACTTTCTAAACCTTTCGCATATCAAAAACTTTCTGTGCCTCTCTGGTCAACTAGATTGAAAATAATGGCGGGAACTTGGCTTGCTTCAACCTAAATTGAATAAAAACAAAAAAGACCTCTTTTCTGACATGACATGTGACGGGCAATCCCTGTCGGGCAAAGCTGACCTAGCCTGAACCTGGGACAAGGAGATTTTGACAGAAGAGCGAAAGAAAGAAAGAAAGAAAGAAAGAAAGAAAGAAAGAAAGAAAGAACCATAGGAAATATAACAATTGCAGGTGCGCTCACTTAGTGAGTTGAAATCAAGTTCTCGCCGGAAGGGTGAACAGATAAACCTTTAAGCACGCACGAATGTTAAATAGATGCACTAACAAAAAATGCACACACACAGAGAGGGGGAGAGAAAGAGAGAGAGGGGCACACACATACACAGAGAGGGAGAGAAAAAGAGAGAGAGAGAGAGGCACACACGCACACTTATAAATACCAGAAGGGATCAATAAGTCCGTAGTCCGATGCAGTTATTAACTGAATTTAGATCTGAAGTTTTCACTGTATAATGTTCGAACTATGTGATCTAAGGAGAACCGTTGCGTGGATTGAGCACATTGAAAATGGAGGAGATTATGCTGAAAATAGATATTTTTGTGTAAATTATATCAATTTTAATCGGTGAGCTACCATCTTATTAACATACTTGACATATATATATATATATATATATATATATATATATATATATATATATATATATGCAAGTAGATAGCAATAGACATAGATAGATAGATAGATAGATAGATATAAATAGACATAGATAGATAGATAGATAGATAGATATCAATATACATAGATAGATATCAATAGACATAGATAGATAGATAGATAGATAGATAGATAGATAGATAGATAGATAGATTTTGTAGCGCCAGTCTATAGTGTTTGATGATGGATAGTCTTTTTTAATGTATTTGTTTGAAGCCATTTTATATCCTTGAGCTGGGAATACATTTTTATACATTTGATAGTTTCTGAAAATGCATAAAATTCATTGAAGAGTTCTGACCTGATTAGGCTATTTGAGAACATGGCTCTAGTTTTCAGCTCAATGTTTTTATTTTGTAGCATTTTACGGTGTGGAACAAAACTAACCGCCTAACAGTATGTTTTGTGTTTAATTTCCTTATTTCCTGTATAAATTTCTTATAACTGATCCAGACATCGTGATAAAGTGTTTAGAATTTTTATAATGGATTCAGGTTAGCTGCACTCCTTACTCTCCTTCCAATTACAGATCATAGCTTCTGTTTTGGAAAAGCGAAAGGTAAGTATATAATTCAACAAGGATTGATATACACGTTGAAGTCATTTCACTTTTTAAATTCACCGCTTCTCGGCCGATCACAGAAATTAAGCAAGTTCGAGCTTAATCAATACTTATATGGTTGACCGCTTTGGAATAGCATGGGTTTTAAACTTAGATGAGCTGATGTTGTAATGGATAAAGGCTCGGAATTAGAATTTAGAGAGATGAGTTCCAATTTCATTCGGTTTCGTAATTTTCACTTAGCGCAAATACCTTTGGGAAAGGTATGAATTCGCCTCTTCTCACCCACCTATGGGTTTATTAGTAGGACCTCTATCAGTAAATTATTATTATTATCTCTAAAACATTCTTGCAATCTAAAAATATTTTCTGGCTTGAAATGTTGATAAGCAGTACAAAACAAATCAATCTTTTCAAATTTTGTATGAATAAAAAAAATAATAATAATAATAATAATACAGTCATTGTTCATTGCCCCTGATCTTAATTAATTGGAGATGTTAACATGTACATATATTGTACATATTTTGTTGTGATGACTTAAGATGGGCAACAGTAAATATCCTGTTCGTTTTCACGGATTTGTTTGTCAATTGCCTCACCTTAACCATTCGACATGTCTGCTAGGGATTGACGCACTGTACATCTCTTTTCATCAGCGGAAATAGTGTTGGTTCATCTTAGCGAAAAGAATTACACTTCTGATTTTTTTTTAATTTTGAAGGGTGAGGTTGCCATCTTGAGGCTTGGGAACACCTCACTCGGAGGTCGTCTGAGCGGACTTGGTTACCCAAACTAAAGGTATTTCCAAGTTTGCCGCACCTGTAAGGTTATGTGCTGCTTCATATCGTGTCCATTTGGCTAATAATAATTTAACAATAATAATAATAATAGACTTTTGTGGTATTTATGAGCAGCGATACTGATAATGATTTTTCACGCTGACCGAGTCTTTTTCAGATTATTATCCAAGACCTAAGAGCCACTCAAAGTAGAAGGTGATTAAATGACATTGTTGTAAGGTTGTAACAGGAAGAAGCGGGAAATTCATATTATGAGGATGTGTAGGATAGATAAGTGTTGACCCTAGACATAGAAAACTTAGAAAAATGTCTAAACTTGGTCACTGAGTTCTTAGTTATCTGAATGCTTCTCAGTTTAATCAAAGTGTTAGTCTCAACTCGTCATTGAAAAGTAGGCTCGCTATCGAAACTTTCCCGGGTAGAATCATCACCATTCATGAAAAGAGGGTTCTCTATAATCATATCCAACCAAAATGACAATATTTGTCACTCAACTAGAAAAGGAGAATCCCAGTTCCAACCCAGGACTACACCCGAGAAAGAGTGATGCATTCTGATTTGTGGCATATGGATGCCCTCGTCTTGCTGATAAACCAAAATGAAACAATGTGAAGAAGTAGTGACGTCAATTGGTAGCATTGAACAAAAATCTGCATTAGTTAATCGTAACGGTGAGTTGGATTTACACCACAATGCGTTCATATGCCACAGGGCTTTCTTTCTATCCTAATATATATATATATATATATATATATATATATATATATATATATATATATATATATATATATATATATATATATATATGTGTGTGTGTGTGTGTGTGTGTGTGTGTGTGTGTGTGTGTTCTAGAGGCATGGTAGAGTAATGTATTCGGGGTTGGATTGGGGAATCAGAGAGCCGAGTTCGGATTCCAGTCGAATCCATGACATCCACTTACATGCTAATATCCTCAGGGAAGGTATGAATCCATTTTTCTCCCCACCCCACCTAGGTATAGGAAACCAAAGGACAGATGGATTCTGTAGCCTTGGGTGGCAACAGGTCTAGGAGAATTTGAATTCAAATCCCGCGACGGGTCGTTTGAGGACCTTGTGGCATACTGTGCACCAAATCTCTGTATTCGGCTCTTCCAAAATTGTGGGTGGTTCTGCACAAGGCTTCACCGCTAAAATCAAATGATATGCACGCGTAGGCTGATTGTTGGTTCTAGGAACTGATCTTTAAACGACGCGAGAGTCCAATATATATTAAAATTTTACATCTCATTTATTTTTATTTTAAAATATTATATATTTTCACAGTTGTTTAGCATCTTTTTACATTCAGAATATTTATAGATGTAAAATCATTCTAGTGGGTGGGAGGCTTGGAATTTAGGAAAGTTTGTAAAAAAGACCGGTTTTACAAAGAAGCAATAACAATAATAAAAAAATACTATAGCACACACTATATATATATATATATATATATATATATATATTATTGTCACCGGTAGCACGACTCGGAGTTTCATGCACAACTTCAGGTACTGAGTAGAGACCTGAAGATTGCGTTGGACATGCTACCGGCGAGGATAAAAATGGATATTTATTAATATATATGTAATAGCTCTATTACATTACATCGAGCACTATTTTATTAACACCTACACTGAATACGCAATATCTGAGATAGATAGATAGATAGATAGATATAAATGGCCAATATATATAAATTCCCAAGAGGATAGTATCTAGATAGAGCTCAATGTCCAGGACAGAGCAAGAATATAATATAAAAAGCTCAAACACTAATATTCCATGGTATTTGAATTTTGAGCCTTTTATATTATATATATATATATATATATATATATATATATATATATATATAGAAAGAGAGAGAGAGATCCACCGACAGACTCTGTCGCTGTATCACATCTCTTAAGTGTGGCTAGACACGCGATTGATTCAAGCCGTAATCGAAACTCGACCGATTTAAGAACAATCGGTCAGCGTCTGTGTGTGTGTGTGTGTGTGTGTGTGTGTGTGTGTGTGTGTGTGTGTGTGTGTGTGTGTGTGTGTCAATAAATTTGGATATGAATCTAACAAAATGAGAAACATATAATACGATATGTTGTTCGTAGAAAAATGTTACTTAACATGCTAATAATTTTTGTTTGGTTTGGTTTGTTTTATGGCATATCAACCTGAATGGGTTATTTAATACCGACACAATTTTTATTGCTACTAATATATTTTTCAAATAATTTATTGCTGGTAATGATTTTTTTACATGTTTATATGTAGGAGGATGAAATGTGGATGCAAAATTTGGAAATATGTATATGTGAGAGAGAGAGAGAGAGAGAGAGAGAAATTGTGTGTGTGTGTGTGTGTGTGTGTGTGTGTGTGTGTGTGTTTGGAAGAATAGTGTAAAGTCGCTGTTAGTCTCTCACTACTATATCGCTAGTTATTCTATGAAAATGAACTCCTAACAATTCAATTTGGCTTTCGTCGTGGTAGGGTGGACATTTTATTGCATACACTGGCGAAAATAAGTTTAAAACCGATGGTTAAAGTTTTATTCATATCAGAAAATGTTTCTAATAAAACAATAGAAATTAGTTTTATTTTGTATGCTTTATGCAAAATTTATTTCTCTTTCGAATGATGTAAAAATTATATATTTTTCTAAAATTTGAAAAATTTTAATGCTGGAATAATTTAACTTATCCAAATTTGCCAGCAAAATAAGTTTAAGGCCATATGGGTTTTATGCAAATTATTTGCTAAATGGGTAGTCACATAGCTGGTCATTAATGTACTATATAGTGTAATAACTGAGCATTGTTATACAATTAATTCACTGTGGGAAAGAGTCGTATTTTTATCCCAGTGACTAGATCAAATATAGTGTTACTTCATCAACAAAACGTTTCCCTTATGAACATAAGCAAGCAATTAAAGTGCAGCAAAACGGCTTGTGTTCAGGTCTGGAAGATTTACCAGGATACTGGACAATATAAGGATAGGAAAAGATCGGGAGCCCCAAGAAAAACAACAGTGCAACTGGATAGATGAATGCTGACGGCAGTGGACATTCGCAGTCAATTATCTGGTAAAATTGGTGTTAGTTTTACGCCGCAAACTGTCCGAAACCGTCTAAGAGAATTTGGATTATTCGGGCACATTACTAGAAAAAAAAAAACAATTATTTCGTGGGGAATCGACTCAAGCGGCTGAATTTCATGAAAAGTCACGTTCAATGGATAGCCGACGACTGGTGTAGAGTTCTTTGGAGTGACGAGTCACGTTTTTGCATTTTTGGATCGGATGGAAAAACCTTTGTCAGACACCGCCCAACCGAGTAATTCCACCCTAAATAAGTCAAAAAGACGGCGCAAGAGTTAAGATGTGGTGCAATGGTGCGAGGTGCATTCACTTGCTTTGGTATTGGTACAATTGTTAAAGTTGATGGAAAACTCAGTAGTGTAGGCTTTATGCAGCTAGTTAAGGAACATTTTCTGTCATATTTGACTGGCCAAATGCCACCTGAAGCTATTTATCAACAAGATAATAGCCCCATTCACAAAGCCAAAAAAGTAATGCAATTTTTGATTACCATAATATGGATGTCATTGAATGGCCTCCACAGAGTTCGGATCTTAATTCGATTGAAAATTTATGGAATTATATTTCTAAAAGAGTTCACGCTAAAAACACAACAAATTTAGCCCAATTATACGATTATATTAAGCAAATATGATAGAGCCTTCCAAATGATTTTTGTACTCACTTATTAAGCTCGATGCCTAGGTGATGTTAAGCTGTAATTAATAATAAAGGTTACGGCACTAAATATTAATAAATATTTTTTTGCTCATTTTTACTATAATTTTTTGCTTTAAATATAATAATATACATGCGGCCTTAAACTTATTTTATCAGAAAATTTGGATAATTTAAATTAATCCAGCATTAAAATTTGTCAATTCTAGAGAAATATACAATTTTTACATCATTCGAAAGAGAAATAAATTCTGCATAAAGCGTAAACAATAAAACTAATTTATATTGTTTTATTAGAACCATATTCTGAAATGAATAAAACTTTAACCATTTGTCTTAAATTTATTTTCGCCAGTGTATATCATCAAAACAATTGGCGTACTTATAGAACATATGTTTATATACGCGATAAATCTTACAGCAGCATATTACCACATCAACTGAGTTTTTTTTTTTATTATTAATGTTGAACAATGTACAAAACACAAGGGTTACTCGAAGTAGAGGGTTACAGAGTAAGAGACCCGGTTTATGCGGATTTGTGGAGAAGATAATGGTTAACCCTCGAAATGAACAGGTTAAGATTGTAGTGATCGAGGAAGCATTCTCTTGTTTCCACAAAGCAGCGATTCATTTCCTCGTCCATTAGAAACCGTCTTCCAGGCTCAGACGCCAATGAATGTCTTCATCTGATGGTATTGACCTGCATAGATTTATATGTCTGATGAAAACCTAAAAATTAAATCATTTCAAACCTCACCAGGAGTACGACAATAAAAAAAAATAAGAGCTCCAGCCTTCTTAATTGCTTCCGAGACTATGCTTTCATATACATATCATGCATGTGTAGAGGAAAAAGTGTGTGAAAAGCGAAGAAAAGAAATAATCTTCAAACACAGCTCTACAACTTTTAATAATTTTATAACTAAGTATGAAATAATATTTCTTTTCTTTCAAGTTGAACAAAACAAGTTATAAATTTCCTTGAAAACAAAATTCAGCGAAAAATGTTTTGTTTTCTTTTTACAACACAAATAAATGAATTGCGTTAGTATAAATTAAAAAGAAAGTATGCGAAAATTCACGTATTTACATTATTTTCTGTGTGCTTGTAATTTCCGGTAGTATGCAAGCTATAAATAGTGATATTTGTACTGTTGCTGCAATTACATTTATATATTATATTATATATATATATATATATATATATATATATATATATATATATATATCACTTCTATATTTTTCGTGTTGTATGATCTGTTTTATGAAAATACTTTAAAAGAGAGAAAATGTTTGCAAGAAGGTACTAAGATCTCAAATAATAAAATGGTTTCAACGTACTAAAATGATTTTCAGAATCCAGTATTATATATATATATATATATATATATATATATATATATATATATATATATATATATATATATCATCCGGTGAATAAATGCTGAAAAAAACATTTTATAAATTAACATTATAGGATCACAGGAAGTTAGATTTACTAAACTCAGAAGTTTAATTGATTAACAAATTTATTTTCCAATTTTTAATTTCAATTTTTAGGAGGGAAAAGATTGTTTATCAATTTCTGTGTGATCTTTTATCTGTGTGAAATTTTTGTAGCAAACGTCCGCTTTTCGAAAGCTTGAACAGCGTTTCAGATAACATAGTTGAATTGTTAAAAAATGATAATGTAGAAATTTGAATTTGTAGTGTGATCCTATTTTGTACAGAATTGAGATTTAACGAAATTAATTTATTAATTTTTTCTACAATTTTTCCATAAATGGCTTCCAAGACTATGCTTTCATATGCAAGTCATACATAGCTCCCGAGACTATGCTTTCATATGCATGTTATACATGGCTTCCAATTCGTTCAGAAATGACTACACTGTCCTCTAAATACTACCGTTTTCTCAGATGTGTGATTAAAAATAACTTCAACCAAATGAATCTTTCAGGTTTTAATCAATTCACTCCAAGAAAGGCGATAATACCACTAAGATTCAAGAGATTATTGAGATTGAAAAAACTTCAGAAGGAACCGGAAATCCAATCCTAAACAGGGAACAATGGATAAAACTCTACTCCTGTTCAAAAAAATCAGGGAGTTGTATGAAATGATAATCCATCATCAGACTAACGCTCGAAACCTTACTAAATTAGAAACACCACATTACGAATATATATATATATATATATATATATATATATATATATATATATAAAGAAATAATCACACATAGAATCAATCATCAAACATCTGACATCAGTTTTAAAAAATGAGGATCACATCATTCAATGGATTAACAGTATTTTAATGCATACATTATGTTCTACTAGCGAAGTAATTTCGCCATTAATCGCATTAATATTGCTGATTGATTCTATGTATGAATATTTCTTTATATATAAAATATATATTATATATATATATATATATATATATATATATATATATATATATATATATATATATACATACATTTCATTGAATACGACAATCAAGGTGCTTTTATTTATTTTTATGCAATTTCTCAAGCGATCTAATAATTTTTTTTCTTTTCGGATGATAATTATATAAAACTGTCTGAATGAACTTTTTTTTCCGAGCGCTTTCGGCTATACATTTAGCCACTTTCAAGGATTAAATATTTTAACTGTTAAATAAGAAACAGTTTTTTATATGTATGTTGTATAAAATGTTTTGATTTTTCAAAACACGGTCAAGATATTGTGTGATGTGCAAATTTAATAAGTGTTGTTTTTTGTTTATTAATAAAGCTTCCATTATTTTTAGCCTTTCTTTGCATGTAGATGATGCTATTATATTAGTGTAGTCAAAAAGTATGTTACAAATAGTGTCCGGTAGGTCTCCATGTAGATTTAAATGAGATCTAATTGAGTTATGGTCAGAAAGGTGTAGAGTGAGTCTGCGTGTCAAACATGTCATAGTGTGGCCTATATAATTATTTACGAATTTTGATTGATCAAGAATACAATTCCTTAATGGGCATTTAAATTCGTAAATAATATTTGCCCTCTTTAATTTTATTTTAGGGATTGAATTATTATTTTTAACTATAAGGTTAGAGGTTTTACAAAAGAAATTGAGAAATTGTATAAAAAAATAAACAAAAAGCACCTTTGTCTGTCGTATTCAATGAAATGTGCATGAAAGAAAGATTACTGCCTAAATACACACACACACACACACATATATATATATATATATATATATATATATATATATATATATATATATATATATATATATCTTGCATCATGGCATGAGGGAACTGAAACTTATGGGATCGTTGCGTGTGCATACGCGTGAGTTCCGAACAAATAACAGCCTGATAAAAATCGCTGACAAAAAGACACCAAAGTATAAAAGGGTGATAGTAGGAGGTGAGGGCAGGACAGGTATTATTTCTAATCACATTACAGTACAAATAAAAGAGAAAAGATTTGTTTTAATGGGAAAACGATGAGAAAGAAAGCGACAGTGTTCATTGAGAAAGTAGGAGTGACAATGAGGAATGTTAATAAGTCGAGATTTGCAGTAGGGGTTCAAAAGAGACAGGCATGGATAAAACCTGAACACGTAAGAATAGGGCGGCTTTTTGCTCTTAATTCAACGTGAGATACTAAAATGCCTGACGGACAAGGTCGCAATTTGCCTTCTTATTTATTTAATGCAAAAATCTCTCTCCCCGACTCCAGAGGAACTTTTTACTCCGTTTAACAACAGTTTTTGTTTTTCTTGCAAGCTATTGTTGGCCTACAGGCTTGCAAATAGGTGTGGGTGGTGAGGGAACTGAGAGAGTTGTTCGATGTTGACGGTGTTAGGGAATGAATCATTTCGAATTTCTTTCTAGATTATCTTGTCTGTATTTATAACAATCACTTCTTCTTCTATGTGCTGTATCTCGTCACGACGTTAGCGACCATGGTTCTCCACAACTTCCTGTTCATTGTAGCTTTTAATGAAATTTTTTGGAAGTGCTATCTGTTGATCCGGCGTCCTTTAAAAGGGCTCTGGTGAAATAAATTATTATAATGGTACCTTAAAGTGGTCTGTTTTTCTTTTAAATATATATATATATATATATATATATATATATATATATATATATATATATATATTATTATTATTATTATTATTATTATTATTATTAAAAAGAAAGAACAGTAAGATATATAATCCAGTGTTCTCACTGATATTTTTTATTTTTACAAAACAGTGCTCAATGTAAATTTACAAAGCATAAATATTATAAATTAAATGATTTAAAAATATGGTTCCATCGCTACATAGGAATTACCATGTTTCAAAAACAGAACCTACAAACTTAAATTGAATTATATAATTAAATTAAAAGCATTAGTTCTGTTTCATCTTCAAGTGAATTTTGGATTTTAAATCAGTTAATTTATAATATATATATATATATATATATATATATATATATATATATATATATATATATATATATAGTGTGTGTCATAAACAATATTTGGGATTCTATGGATCGTTCGAATAATTTACATAAAAAATTGTCACAAAGTTACTTTTATTTTAAAAGTGACATGTGATGGCACTCCTCATTTAATAACTGGGTTCCGCTCTAACGACCTAATCGCAGAACGAACGCTAAATGAGATGTTTGGTATTTCACGTATACAACGCATGCAAGGAGTTTGTGTCAACTAGCTTCAGATAGCATTATTGACACTCTTTCACCACGCATTTCTCGCTTGTGGAACTCGCTTCCGACTTTTAATTTTCCAGTCAACTTTGATCTTAAAAAATTTAAATGCAATATCAATCGTTATCTTCTGTCTTATTAATTCCTCTTGTTTTGTTGTTCTCGTACCTTAATAATGTTTTTCTTTTTTTCATATTCTTTCACATTCAGTCACCACCTTGCATTTTCCTGGCTTTATTCCCTTATTTGCGGTGAAATGATTAAAATATCGTAACATTGCTAATCTAGTTATAAACGTTCATACAGTGTAATAGTTAACTTGGCAGTGAACGATATAAACAAATTTGAAAATCAGTTCTATTTTGGGGAAATGGCTTGTGTTTGCATATTGTAAATACAGCACAATTTAATTTTAATTTAATTATTCATTTTATTCTTTTTTACTAATGTTCACCCAATACAAGGCCCGAGAGCCACTCAAAATAGAGGGTTACTGCATGATGTTGTATTAGCGTCGGAAAGGACAAGCGTTAAAATACAGAGCTGAAGCAGACTTTAAAAGGAACCAGAAACCCAATCCTAAACAGGAAACAAGGGATAAACCTCTACTCATGTTCAAAAAACATATTCATTTTGACGAAAGAGAAAACAATTACAATTTTTCGTTTAAAGTACAATGCTGACTGATTGGATTTGTGTGTGTGTGTGTGTGTGAGAGAGAGAGAGAGAGAGAGAGAGAAAGTGAGAGAGAAAGTGAGAGAGATTTTATAGTTGGTCATAAGTCCGAGGGTCGCTAAACGTAAACGCAAAAGTCGTTAAGCGAGGAATTGTTGTTAAATAACTTTAGTGGCTGCATTAAAATAAACAGAAGTATTTTTTCTTTGTTATCTATTACGTGGTTATAGTGTCCCACACGCAACATTTTTTATCAAAGTTCTAGAAAAAGAAAACTTTCACAGGTTAATGTTGTGAATCGGGCGAGTAAAGAACTATCGTTAGATTTCAATACAGAAAAATCGTGCATTCAAAGGCAATGGTGTTTGTGGCGTTTGCACCACCAGAGGCGGTCGTAGAATTTGTCGACTCTATAAACAACATTTCAAAACTGGTCAACATCTAAAAGAATATATAAAAAGATTAGAATTACGGTCATTTATTTTGATTTGATTGCAGACAAGAAAATACAGAACCAACAGAACGCAACTACAAAATAAGAATATAGAAAAGCATATTTGAATAAGACTGAATATACTAGCAAATCATGCGACTTTTAAAGACGTAATTTTGAAGCTAACTTGACTACAGTAAATTGGTATATAGTTTGATCAACAGGGTAGCCAGGACCAGTAGTACATATGTTAATGTTATATCTCGTGTATTATGCGACCCCCTTAAAACTAGCTACAAAATTAGGTCTTAAAAGTCGCATGATACGCAAGTATATACGGTAATTAGAAAAAAAAAATTTAGCGAAGAATAATTTTTCAGATTAAATTTTATTATATTCTTAGTTCACAGAGAGTTTTATAATGCTGCGTAGTACATACAATTAGATATATACAAATATACACGTGTCCCACGCAGAGAAACTATAACATATGCAACAACAAATGGTGTGTAAGAAACGGGAACCTTATTCGTAATATTTCCCAAAGGGAAAACTGGACTGACGGCGGTTTATCTACGAACGTAGTTAGGCTATGTAGTTTTTCCTGTAAGACCTACCGCTATAGACTAGGGACGCCCTTCTTCTCCCTGGCTCTACATCACAACAGCACTTCCTTAATCTATCTCCCGGCATCATTCACCGTGACCTATGTCACTATCTCAACGAAAGGGAGAGAATCGCCGTTTGTAATCCACCAATATTAACAATGAAGGCACTATGAAAAGAATATACAGATAGATAGATAGATAGATAGATAGATAGATAGATAGATAGATAGATGTATATACAAGTATAGGATTGGTGTATTCGGAATAAATTCCAATAACCAACAAATACTATTCTTAAAAGAGTGCTCAATACAGAGTAGAGCAAATATAATTATTTATTCGAAAATTATAACGTAAATATGTTATAAAATCACTACAAAAATAGCTATTTTGTTTCAACACTTCTGGTGTCTTATCAAGTGATGGTGTTGAATGTAGAATAAAGATGGAGGAATTATATGATAAAATGGAAAAAGTTTACTTGTGACGCGTTTTGAACTTCAGTCCGATAAAGTCCTGAAGGACGAAACGCGTTACTAAACTTTTTCCACTTTGTCATACAATTTCTTCAATATTATTCTTGATATATAAATATATATTGCTATCTCATATATATATATATATATATATATATATATATATATATATATATAAAGTGAGAAAGAAAGAGGTTACGTTTTGCTTTCTTGACACTTTTTGTTGCGCGTCAAATAAGAAACGAAATGGCCTGAAAACAGCAAAAAACCTTGACGAGTTTTTGACTAAATAGCCTCAACGGTTTAGGCACGCAGCGGGAGTGAAGAAAAGAAAATGGAGGATCATGAGACTTTATTGTTTTGCAAAACAACTGTGGGCGGTCGGGTTATTTCTCCTTTCATACTGAAAGAATATTTAAAAATACAAATCTATACAATACAGCTCCAAAAACATACAAACACGTATACAGATATATTTTACCATAATTGAGCATGAACGAGAGGAATTTGCGTATTGGCACTCACAGCCAAAATTGTGTTCTTTACGCCACTCCCCACCTCCGTAAGCATGTAGAGTGTATCTATTTTCTAAGGCTAATTAAGTCTGATACAAGATTACATGGTACGAGCGCGCAAGTGATGATCCACCTCACTTCACTTAGTAATGGTTTGTCGGAGAATCTTGCTAGAACGTTCTATAGAACGTTTGTTTTCTGGACATGATACCCGGGTTCGAATCTCACTATAGATTTGTCAGGAAGGTGACTTCTTGATATTATTGTCATGGGGAGCTAATCCCAGTGTGCGGCGCCTTTGCAAAGTGCCTGAAAACAATACCACAGGTTGACCCAACCCTTGTAAGTGAAATTGTGTAGATGGAAATATTCGGAGGCCGTCGATGGTTGTGCAAGCACGAAGTCATCGTGACCGAGGTTTTGAACGTGCTGGACATAGTATGACGTGCTCTCTCCCAGAAACTATAAGTAAGTTCCACTCAGCATAGTTGCAGCATAAACCACAGGTGAGCTCTACGGGTGTTGGTTCAGATCCCCTTTGTCAGTTCAGGTAAAAATATGCCTGAATCGACATAGGGGATCTGGCTCTTATCCATAACAAGGCGCGCACCAATCTAACATATAGCGGATGCAGAATAACAGGAATTGGTAACAGCAAAAGGTTTAGTGCGATTTCTCTAAATGTATACGCTTCAAATAAAATAATACATTTTTGCCTCCGAAAACTTGCTTTATTGCCGATGTAACAAGAATAGCTAATAAACTAAATAAGAAGTGAGCAAGTATATATATATATAAATATGTGTGTGTTTACTTGTTTTTTTTTTTTTTGGTTTTTTTTTTGGTTTTTTTTCTCACTACATCAGCTGTTCTTAACGTTTTCTTCCTTGACGCCCCTCTTTTCGTCTATGTTAACATTGATTGCACTGGTAAAGGGAGCAGAGTAAATGTAATGAAGTGAATGTCACGTATCTATATTTTGTTGCATTATTTCTCAACCATTTTTAAGCAACGGCAGGCTTAGGAGCAAATGAAAATATCACGGTACACTGTAAGTTTTTAAAGTGTATAGCTGTTATGAAAACCATAGATTTAAAACGTAATTAATACGTAATTTCTCGTTGAATTCCAGATGCCAATTATTATTTACCTCCGTCCGGTTTTTCGTTTCCATCCAAAGATCTTGCATTATGGATGTCCTCCATCAAGTCGTACGACCTCAATCTAATTAAGCTATTTGCAGAATATCTACAGAACTAAACAACGCAAATTTCTGAAGGCATCGGATACTCATGGGCCGCTTCAATCCGGAAGACTATATTTCTTATGCTCGTCAATTCCTTAACCTTGGTTGTTATTATTATTATTATTATTATTATTATTATTATTATTATTATTATTACTGCTACTACTTTTACTAGAAGCATGTTATTATAGGTACAATGCAATCCTAAGAAAACGACACGAATAACTGCGGTGAAACTGACGGATATGTTAATCCACTTGGTGACCAGTCTTGTGTATTTCTGTACTTACCCAGATGTAAACAACGCAATGCTTTCTGGCGATAATATTATATTGCATAGAAATTAAGAGGAGTAAAGAAAGACTAGATGACACAAAAAACATATTAATTAATGAAGTATTTCTCCCAGATTTCGTGTTGCATTTGATATAGGAAACCAGAGACGCAAGAAGTTATGACGTAAAACAAAACAGTCGTATAATTATGAGCCAGTCATAATTTCTCGTCATTTTGTCTCAAATCCGTGTTGATTTTCTCTCCGTCAGATGGTCTAGTGTGTGTGTGTATGTGTGTATTTGTGTGTGTGTGTGTGTATGTGTGTATTTGTGTGTGTGTGTGTGTATGTGTGTGTGTGTGTATGTGTGTATTTTTGTGTGTGTATGTGTGTATTTGTGTGTGTGTGTGTGTGTGTGTGTGTATGTGTGTGTGTGTGTGTTCGCCTGCGCGCCTGAATCTACATGAATATACGGCGTGTCTAGTTTTAAAATTAGCATCCGTGCTCTTTTAAAACTATCTGTTAAAATGAAAGATAAAGTCGTACAACAGGAATTGCGACGAAGAAATAATCTTTTTTTTTTTCAAAAGTTTTTTTTTCTATTAATATAGATTAAGCACTTCTGATCTCGAATATCAAAAGAAATTAAATTTGATGACAGTCAATAGGGACTCCAGTTTCATATGTAAATTGACTTCCCTACGGAAGCCCAAACAAAATATGCTTCCATCATGTAATTTCTTAAAATTCACAAGAATAAAAAGAAAAATTAAAGTTCTTAACGTGAAGTTCTGTTTTTCATAAATTACTATCGATTAATATTTCTTTCTTTTTTTATACATTTAAAGAAAGTATTTTATATATATATATATATATATATATATATATATATATATATATATATATATATATATATAGGCTTCTTTAAGGGTATCAGCTTAAAAATGAATTTTACATAGACAAATAGACCCCTCTATTAAATTTTATAAAAATTAAAATGACAGATATAAAAAGAAAGAAGAAAAGAAAAATTAAAATTAAGATGAAAGCATAGATAAAATGAATGTTTAAAAATAGAAAGAAATATAAAAAGAAAGAAAAAATGTGAAAAGATAAAAGAAAGCAATAAAAAAAGATAAAAAGAAAAAAATTTATTTTAAAAGCATGTTCAAAGCAAGATAAAAAGAAAGAAAAGTGAAAAGAAAAAAGTATAAAAAAAGAAAAGTTAAAATAAAAGTATGTTTAAAGAAAAAAGAAAGAAAGAAAGAAAGAAAGAAAGAAAGAAAGAAAGAAAGAAAATATTAGCAGACGGTCCGAGAAAAAAATGGGTAACTATTGCACCGGATGGTCACTGGCTCAAGTGAATTTGCAGATCTCTGTCCGTTGTTGTCTTGGTCAACTGTAATTCACTCTCTGAGCAAATTCCGGCGCCATTATGGCGGATAATGAAGGAGAAATGCTCACTGCTTGGCTTCAATTGGATGCTCGTTCTGTATCAGTTGCACACATTCAAAAACATACACCCATATGCATTCATATGTACACATAAACACGTACACACAAATATAAGCACACATATAGACAAACAAGCACATGCACTGACACACGAACACAAGTAGAGTCACCCGATGTTGCTGTTCAGTTCCAGGTGAAAGCAAGAATTCGAAAGGCTGATTTTCAAAACAGGCTCTCTACAATATTAACACAAAATAATCTTCTTATCATTGTTTTCTCATATTTAACCTTGTATCAGACTCACTTAATACTAACAGAAGCACATACAGACAGACATTGATGCCCAATACGACATACATATGCAAACTCATGATTATGCATCTACCTACATAGATTATGACTTCGCTTCGAAAGATTTAGGAATGGGTTTCATATCTGTCACAAGTTCACAGGCAGTCGTTGACGCTTATTATAAAGGAGAGGATTGCTTTTCCAAGTCGGCTAGTGGAGTGGTTTTAGTATCCAAAAGGATTTCCAGCCTTGTCGAGCTACCTGTTTTCATTTCAACATTTTTCTTTTTTTTTTTTGTTGTTGTTGTTTGGTTTGTCGGGCGGGGTAGCTGATAGATCTTTTATCTCCCTGCCGCCCTCTCTTACCTCTGCTTTCTACTGTTGGTGTTGGAGTAGAAGAGGGTGCATTGTCAAAGAGTACTTGTCTTTTTTCAGTGGAGACTCACTTCTCCTCCGGCAAGAGACTATTTCTAAACGAGTCGCCACATCGCCTTCCCACTGCAATTGAGACACATCTAGCATATCTTCAACACATGTCACCTTTGCTAAAATTTAGAACTTCATTGTTACTCATGATCACGCTTCACTACACTTTTAGAATGGGACAAAGAAAAAAAACCGATGGAGTCGCCGGTGATACCCGCATACAACCCGGTAAAACCGACCTTTTTAAACGCAAGTTTGTGTGTTTTGCGAGATTTTGTCTCTCCAGACGCGTTTTAGTCGTCTATTGAAGGCTTAATTCATCATAGTCAGTCTTTTGGTCATTTCTCTGTCCATTCTAAGGTTGGGTGATATGAAGTTACCTCATACATTTTGAGCCACCGCTCTGGTCACCACTCCCTTCCATATCACAATTGTGATTCATGGTGACATTCAAAACAGAATAGGGCAGTGCTTTATCGGTTGCTTTTGCACCTGGGATGTTGTGTCTGTACAGTATCGTAAGATATCAACGATACGCGTTGATTGAGAATTAAATCTTTTAAGTGGAAAAAGACATTGCACAGGTTCAATCCTGTTCTCTGAACAAGGAAAGCGTGTACCTAAAAAGAAGGACCAATCAACATCATTGGATGCTGTCAAGTCGTAGGTATTTCATCAGAGTTTTCCTTCTCCTTGTTGGACACCTTAATGAACGTGAATTTAACGCTTGCTTTGACAACCGACCCTGGTGATTTCTACTAAAAAAAGGGACGCAGGTTCGAACGCAACCAGAAGCCACATTTTCGCTATTAAGTTTTCACAAGTGTTCAGAGTGATAGCCGTAATACGCAATGTAAAAAAAAAAAAAAAAAAAAAAGGACATCTATTCAAATATGGGCATCCACTAAAAATAATATTCGAAATAATAAATATATACAATCCAACCTCTTTAATCAGTGATCTGGGATCTCCTACGGTCCGCTACATTTTTACTCAGTTCATTAAGCGACTACGAGGGCAGCGCTGCACGTTGTTTACAACTTTCCACAGTAGCCGACTGCAGCAGAGTATTTTGGTTTTACGGGCTTGGTCATTTCTTATATGTAGCTGTTTACAATATATCAAGTATATATTATTTGGGGTGATTTAAGGTATTTTTTTAGCCTTTGTATTACCTGAAATAATCAAAACCTTGTTTGGAAGCATTAATCATTGTTTTTTAAGCTTTGTTCTATCTTTGATAACAGCAATATACAGATTGTCCCAAAAAATTGACATCATTTAAAATGTGACAATCCGAGTAACTACATGTCTCAGGCAAACGAAACTAAATAGGATACATTTTGAACAATAATTCATTTATCAAAATTCGAACAAGATATTCAAAGAGATATAGATTTTATAACCGATTTCATAAAGCTTCCCAATGGTTCAATATTCACACTTCTTTTGACACAACACACGTCAAGTCGGTAGTCCAGCTCCTATCAAACACGCTGTAGCATAACTTGCGTAGCATTCTCCAATGTCTCATTGCAAACATTTTTCAATGAAAATCTACCAGGAAGATGGATCGCGCGTGCCAATGATGATGTGCTGTTGAAATGGCCACCACATTCACCTGACTTGACACATTGTATTTTTTCTCTGGGGCTATATGAAAGGACAGGTCTATATCGCTACTCTATCTACAGGCCTTGAACTTAAGCCTTGAACTTAAGCAGAAAAGCAATGAGGCATTCGAGAATGTTACGCAAGATATACGCGTGATATTTTTTAATTTCAAATTAAAAAAAAGTAATTTGCACAAAATGACAAAGTCAAATTTGAACTTGTTTTATATTAAGAGGAAAGTGCATGGAAGAAGAAAGCCGGAGAATGATTGAATGATAAATGTGTAGTTCTAAAAGTTAAGCCTGGCCGTGGGTCATTTGTGGTGTAGGGGTGTTTTGAGGGAGAGAGATTCGATTCAGGTTAGGAGAATCACGAAAAAAAGAACAATATCATTCGATTTCGCAAATACATATTATACAACCTGGTTTACTCATAATTAGAAAAAGAAATCACTTTCAACCAGACAACAATCCAAATCATTTTTTCTAAATTATGTCAAAATTACCTCGAGTCAAAAAAAGGAAGAACATTTTGGAAATTATGACTTGTCCACCTAAATCTTCTGATCCCTCGCTCATTAAACTAGTATGGGATGTGATGGACTGGATAGGAGAGTTCGAAGAGAATACTCAAAGTGTGAGCATGAGCTTTTTCAGTTATTGAAGAATGCAATCTATTTTTTTTTCAACATTGTTAGAAAGCGTTGCTAAGATTTTGAAAAGTAGCAATTATAGTAGGTGGTGGTTTATTGATGAAAAGAAAATGTGATGCTGTTGTATTTTTTTATAGTTGAGTGCTTATCTTTTGTCAAAATAAAGTCATACTGTAGTTACTGAAATTTTATCTTTTATTTTAAAATATACAAAAATAGCTCATTTTAAGGTATTTTTTAATGACATTCAGGATGACCTCAAACATTTTGCCTGTAATGTATGTGGCATAGATTTTAGAAGTCGTCGGAAGATGTCTGGGTAGAAATGTAGCCATGCCAGCTTTCCAAAACTACCTGATATTCATAGATGAGGGATGTTGCGTGCGAATATGCATCTCCACTACACCATGTAAATGATCGATTTGAATTATACCGAGCGAATATAGTGGCCAAACCATTCGGCGGAATGTTCATGGTCGGAACTCTCCGGAATGTTCCGTAAAGCAATATTCAGTAACTTGGGCGCGATGAAACAGTACATTATCCTACTGAAAACCTGTCATCGTTGGGGTACAGTGGTTTCATGAACGAGTGAAAATAGTGATAGAGAATCACAACGTAACGTTACCAATTAGTGATAAGATTTGCCAAAGTAAAAGACCCAAACCGTCCTTTATAAACACAGACCACATTGTTATGGAACCACCAGACTGCACGCTGTTTTGCTGACAATTTGGGTCCCTGGCCTCGTGTAATCTGCACCACATCCGAACCCATCAGAGTGAAATTACTGGAACGGTGACTCATCGGACCACACTGAACTATATCTGTCCTCCGAGGACATAGTGTTGATAGGGATACCCTGGGTATCCATATTTCATGGAAGTATAAAGAAAACACTGAAGTGAAAGGCTTGTTATGCATTTGGACGATCTTTCATAGAATATGAATGATATTCTCGCTTTTTTGTTACCGCAAACATTTCTGAGAAAGCACGTCTGGAATTTTTTGTCTGGATTTCTGGAATGTGGAGTCACAATTATTTATATGCTGTCCTTCTGCTGAAGAAATGTACGCCAGCCGATTTCATTAGCTCCATGATACAAAGAACAACCGGGTAGACTCATTCCGTCACTTATAACAGAAAATGGGTTATAGAATAGCCCGGATGTGCTACCAACAGGGTTGATGGAATAACCCGGATGTGCTGCCTACGGATTAGCGTACCTGCCTTCGAACGCATATAATGTCAATGGTAGTGAGCAAGAGGGGGGCGGCGCTGGGGAAGAGGGTTTCTGAATTTGTGACAGTTTGCTTTATTTATCTTTGCAGTCCTCAATTTTTGTTGTTGTTGTCCAAGTAACCTACAGAGAATTTCGAAATTAACCTTTTATTAAATCTACGCGGTAGGTTGTTCTCGTTCCACTGCCTATGGCCTAGAACAATCAAACCACGTTCGAAATCACCTGTTAAGTTAGAAATCCCCTGTAGTTTACCCGGATCAACATACATCTGATGAAGGCCAAAGAGAACAACGATCGAAACGTTGTGATAAAAGTAACAAACATGAGGACAATCGTCTGCATATAAATGTAAATAAAGCCATCTCTGAACAGTATTATTAAAATTAAATCCGTGGTTAGCTTTCAACGGTAACGCCTTATACAAACTACTCTCCACACACACATGACAGCATAGACAGATGGATGTCAAATGACACCATATTCCCAGAAATAATATATTCTATCTGCCAAGCATCCAATAGCTGGCTCTGTTCGACTTCTGATAATTCAAGTCCTCCTGCTATACCGTTGTTCACGATGTTCCAAATTAAAATTGTGGATAAACTGCCCAAAGTTCATGTTTCCGTTTTGTTCTTGTTCGAATACTTTCTGTAGTGACAGACATTGTCAAAAACCAACAGTTTTCACCGAGGTAGACAAGATTTTGTTGGCTACACCTTGGCATTTTTCGAATGTGACATTTCAAATTTAACCATGCTTCTATCGTATAATTGACGCCAGTTGTAAACGGCTTCACATAGTACTTACATGCGCACACACACACACACATATATATATATATATATATATATATATTCTTTGAATATGACAAACAAGGAAAATAAAATTATTTAATTTTTCCAGCATTCTTGCATTTTTCCGTTTGGTGGGAGTAAGGAAAAGGAAAAAAGTAAGAATGCTTGAAAAACTAAACAAAAATTAATTAAATATTCCTTGTCTGTCATGTTCAACGAAACATGTTTGAAAGAAAGGTTACTACCCCATATATATATATATATATATATATATATATATATATATAGTATATATATATATATATATATATATATATATATATATATATATATATATATATATATATATATTGTTTAATAATAACAAACAAGGTTGTTACAAAAAATAGTGCTCGGTGTAAAATATATAAAAATGGAGCCAATTTAATAAATATAAGAAAACAATACTCAGATATTCTGCATTTCCGAGATTTACAGTTTCATGTCGACACTTAGATGCATATACGCCTGTTTCCTTACCTTCCTGCGGTACGAGTCACGAGATACACAATTTCACACACACAAACACACACACACACACACACACACACACACACACACACACACACACACACACATATATATATATATATATATATATATATATATATATATATATATATATATATATATATAAGAAACAACGTAGGTCCAAGAAGATAACCCAGATTGTTAGGGATGCTTTGATGTGAAAAGATCTAGAAGATTTGTCATTACGCCGACTTTCATTACACGATCTCTTAAGGATATACTTCGACAGGACATGTCGTCTCTCCTTGAATTCGGATCGCCACAAATTATAGTAAAGTTTGCTTAACAAATCATATGCACATGAAACATGACTGACCAATGAAAATCAAAAATCAAACAACACAAAAATAAAATTACCAGTATTTCTTTTTCCTCATTTTCTCATTCTCTGATGAACATTTAAGAAAAAGTGAAACATGCGAGATTAATAAACATTTCCTAATTTTTTTTTTTTATTTATCATTCTATTTGGATTCGGTTTATATTTCATCCCAACTTATATATATATATATATATATATATATATATATATATATATATATATATATATATATATATATATATATATATATATATATTCTTTTCTCACGTTATTTTATAGATACATTACTGATTTTTTAGTTAATTTCGGCGTTTAGTTAATTCCAACTCACTCAAGGTGACGACATTTAAACGGCCAAACTAGATATTTTAGGTCTATTTTTTAAAACCCACTTCAATATACGATCCCTTATTTAATGTTGGCTGCCTCTCTTATATTACAACAGCCTCCGTTTACAGAGAAAATAATTACATATTTATCAAACTAGAATTGATCTATTTCTGCTTGTATCATTTCTAAATGCACGCTTTAGTTGTAGATATTTCTTCAATTCCTTGAAGATTCATTTAAAAGTCGAAGTGCTGTGTTACTGATTTTTTTAATTACTATTTACTATCTTAGTTGAGATTAAAAGCAACTAAAGATAAAAATGGTTGATAATGTTTCATAACATAGAAATAATGAAAATAAATAATAATAAAAAATAAATGAAAATATTCGACAATGCTTCGTCTTATAAAAAAAAATGAGGATTTAAATGAATTTTATTAAAAATTTAATAATAATGGTTAACTATGCTTCTTTCAATAAAAATGAAGATGGAAATAATAGTAAAACATTAATAAAATTGACTGAAAATGCTTCGTCTAAATGAAAAATTAAGATGAAAGTAAATACTAGTCAAAAATTACTAATAATGGTTGACAATGCTTCATTTAATAAAAAATGAAGATGAAAGGAAATACTAGTCAAAAATTAATAATAATGGCTGACAATGCTTCATCTAATAAAAAATGAAGATGAAAGTAAATCCTAGTCAAAAATTACTAATAATGGCTGACAATGCTTCATCTAATTAAAAATGAAGATGAAAGTAAATACTAAACAAAAATTAATAAAGACTGAAAATTCTTCATCAAATGAAGATGAAAGTAAATAGTAGTTAAAAATTAATAATAATGGCTGACAATTTTTCATCTAATAAAAACTAAAGATGAAAGTAAATACTAATTAAAAATGAATAATAATGGCTGACAATGCTTTATCTAATAAAAAATGAAGATGAAAGAAATACTAGTCAAAAATTAATAATAAATGTTGAAATTGCTTCGTAATGAAGATAAAAATATTCTTGCAACCACATCAGTTTGAATTTTCGCTGTTCTGTTTAATCACATCTTGTGTAAATAAAATGCAGTTTACTCTCTATTCACTATATATATACATACATATATATATATATATATATATATATATATATATATATATATATATATATATAAAATGTAAAAAGAATATATATATATATATATATATATATATATATATATATATATATATATATTCTTTTTACACTTTATTTTATAGATACATTTTATTTAAGTAAATGCTCTGTTTTTATTAAACAGTATTAATTACATTTACCGTTCGAGAAGTTTCATAGAAAATACGCGTTCACCAACAGGAATCGAACCTATACCGTATTTACTTAAATAAATTGTATCTATACATATATATATATATATATATATATATATATATATATATATATATATATATATATATATATATATATATATATATATATATATATATATATATATATAATGAACTGGATTAAGTCCGACATATATTTTCTGTTTTATACGTTATTTTAATTGATACAGCAATTTAATAGATATATGTATCTAATGAAATAGTGTATAAACAGAAAAAATATATATATATATATATATATATAACGAACTTTCCTATCTCATTCAACATAATAGGGTCTAACGTTTCCTTTTTTTTATAACTAAACAACCAGTCTACCCACACAGATGATTTTTTAAGGCAAGTCACCCCAAGCAAGTCAGAAGTGCCACTAGGGCGCAAGGGGTTACAGAGGATTGAGAACAAGAGTAAAGAGGCGTGTTTGAGGAAAGGATACAGAGAAGGACGAGGAACAAGATCAAGGTATCAGAAGATGTCGATTGAGATTACACCTGAATATTTGAAGATTGTAATCATCGGGGGAAGCAAGTAAGAGGAATGGAGTTCCATAGACGGGAAGTGCAGGAGAAGAAGCTGTTTTGAGTAGAACAGACGGTTACATTTAACCGTTTTAACAGTGAAAGGGTGGGACCGGGATGCCAGCCCGGTAGCACGTTTAAATTCATGTAGTCCGGGAACCAGCGAAAGTAGCTCGTCGAAACAGTTGCCGTGAAAGAGACAGAGGGAGGCCACAGCACGTCTGTGGGATAGCGATTGTAGGCTATATACCAGATCAGGACCTTGCATATTCGTCTCTGGATTTTGTCAAGGAGTTACAGCGGCAGCACCAGACCATATATGACATCAATATTCCATGCAAGGACGAATGGTTGAGATATAGATTTGAAGGATGGACTCAGACGAGAAAACTGTCACGACACAGAGAGCCAACTTTCCTTGCGGTAGATGAAGCTATTGATTCAATGTATTTATTCCACCTCATGTAAGTGGACAGCGTGAGACCCAGCGGGCGTAACGAGGCGCTCTCAAGAATTTGGGAATCAGCCATTCTGATAGGAGGCGGGGAGGGATCTCTGTGGTGGGTAAAGGAGAGCAGTTTTGTTTTGGAGGCATTAAAGTTTACAAGCCATTTCCTGCCTCAGTCAACCACAGATTGAAGGTCCTTTTCGAGATCAGCAACCAGGTTAGTTTTGCCAACAATACTTGATTTACTATCGAGGCAGGAGTAAATACTGGTGTCGTCCGCGTATATGCCAACTTGGGGACACTGATGACATCGGGAAGGTCATTGATGAAGATTAGGAACAATGTAGGGCCCAAGAAAGAGCCATGGGGGACACCAGCGTTCGTGAAAAAGGAGCCAGTTTAGGACGACCTTCATTTCACGGTTTGACAGGAATGATTGTATTGTCAAATAATCGTCACGTAATAACGTATCCCTGAAGCTTACGAAGAAGGCCAACATGCCAAACCTTATCAAACGCTTTAGAGAGGTCTAGAGCCACGGCTCGAGCTTCTCCATTATTATTGAGGGCTTGGTATACAAATTCAGTTATGGCCGTGAGCACGTCAGCAGGAGATCGTGCAAAGCGGAAACCATATTACTTGTCGGAGAGCAGATTATATGAGGTGAGGTGCTTAAACACTTCGGCGTTGATTAAAGCCTCGAAGACTACCAAAGAGTGGTAGGAGACTGATAGGACGGTAGTTAGATGGGTCAGAAGGGTCACCAGAGTTTTTAAAGACAGGCACAAAAGATGTGAATTCCAACAGGCTGGAAAGCAAGAGTCAGTGTGGCAGTAGTTGTAAAGTTTAGAGAGGACAGTGGCCAATTCAGGGGCCCATTTCTTCAGGACAATGAACGGTATCCCTTCCCCACCACTAGCCTTATGATGTCCGATTATGTGCATCTCACTCAGTAGAACCTCAGTTCTATGGGGAAAGTTCGGTGTGGGTACACCAGATGAGTCTAGCATTGAAATTGGATGAGAATTTACGAGCAAAGCATTCAGCCTTATCAGCTTGGTTGAATAAAGGAGGTATTGAGCGTTTGCTGTTGATCAGCACGATTTTGCGGAGCCTCCAATAATCTTTTGAAACAAACTTGCGAGACACATTACGTTGTTTCATTCTTTCGGCAAAGAGTAACTTTGCCTCTTTGAGGACATGCTTGAACTCGTTACGAGCAGTGACAAAGAGACGTCTGTTGCAATCAGACAGGTCTCTATGGCATAGACGGATCTAGTGATTCCTGTGGTCAATAACTGCTGAACAAGCAGCTAAAAACCGAAGAGAAGAACACGATTTCACTTTATATTTTCTTGCAAGGATGAAAGCTTCGATTCCAGCTTTTACCCAGGATGAGACCTCAGACGCACATTTTTGGACGGGGATGTTAAAGACAGTATTCTAGGGGACATCAAGAAGGAAATCTCGGAATGAGACCCAATCTGCTCGTTGATAATAGAAAAATGTTCTGTTGGTGGGAGGTTCTTTACTGGGGGAGTAGTAGAAGGAGACGAAAACAGAAACGACGACATGATCAGAGTTGCCAAGAAGGCAGAGATGCGTGGCACGACAAGACTCATAGATGGAGGTAAAACAGATCAAGAAGGGAAGCATTACCGTCATGTTTGCCGGGAAAACGCGTAGGAAAGTCTACTATTGAGTTATTGAAAAGTTAAGGGTTCATATACCAGGAAGGTCAGTTACAGAGTGTTTAAGCCATTTGGTATGGTGGGCAATGAAGTCACCAAACAAAAATATGTTTGCAGATGGATGTAGAGAGATAGCCTTGTGTATATTATCGGAAATTCAATCGAGTACACCACAGTCTTGGGAAGATGGAGAGCGATAGAGAAAGAAGAAATAGCTTATAGATTTGAGGAGTAATAGACGGAGACACATGTATGACTGGTCTGGAGATTCGAGAGAGTTCCCTAGGTAGTGACAGATGGTCTTGTGCGTAAACTCCCACGCCATGCATGTGGGTAATTCTTTCTTAGAAGAAGGTAACCTGGAATCGAGAAATCAGAAGAGGGGATTGACGGATTAAGTTTGGTCTCACAGAGAGCTAGTATGTCAGGAGACTTCTCAACGATGAACGGTTCCACACTGCAGAATTTGGTCCGAATGCCACGTGCTATGTTTTAATGGATGTCAGTTATCAGTTATCTATCTCCTGCTAATTTCCCACTCCAAGTTCTCCACTGATTTAACCGGGTATTGAACTCACACTCTTTGGTTCCTGTCACTAGATATAACTAACGCCTTTATCCGCTGTGCCACGTGCCCTTCAGGACAAAGATGTGGACAATAGTCCGAATAATGTAAATAGTGTACATAATACCTCATCTCAGAAATATAGACAGATATTAAAACTTTATATATCCACTTTTTTGTGTCTGTGTAATACGAGTAGATAGGTCTATCTATCGCTCGGTCAACACTCCCCCCCTTCTCTTGAACAGGTATGGAAACTCATTCCTTGTTTCCTGTGGAGGAAGAGGTTCCCTGATCTTTTCCTATTCTCTGATCTCTGTATTAGTGCTGTCATGAATCTCATGTGATATGTCTAGACTGTGGCAACTTCTCTTCATACGGGTACCGAGTTGACAGTTTTCTGGTTGCTGTTCACGACTGGTAGTTAGGAGCCCGAACTCTTGCCCCAGTGAGCGAAATAAAGGGTTCAGTTCAACATTCCAACCACCTGAAAAAGGCCGGAGCGTACAACGGCCGAAACGTTGTAATAAATATGGCGACAAAGATGAGGTCAATAGTCCGAATAATGTAAATAGTGTATAAAGTTTTAACTTAGTTAAAGTGCCAACATACATTTTGGCGGATGGGAAGAAGGACTAAGCCCCCGACACATGGTCCCGATATACGGAGGTTGAGTTAACTGTCCGTTGCTACCATGGCTTCTACGAGGAATTTATAGACAAACAAATACCAAATAAGGATTGAAATGAATGAGGGTCAAGATTCGAATCGGCATCAAAGAATCGTTATTCTAAATTCACAGAGTTAGTTTACAGTAAATGAAAAAAAAAACGAAAATAAGGAAATAAAATAAATTAATTAAATTAGTAAAGAAATAAGTGTTGTAGAGTGATTTCGCAGTGGAGGCTTGTATTTGTACTAAGTCGGTCCTAAAATAGGTTCGACGTACAAAACGTTAGGAACTTGATATAATAAGTATTACGCAGAGCAATCTTGTTGTGGTCGCTGATACTTTCGTATTCGACTAACTGTCGTCCGACATCGACTGACTGACCGACGATATTCAGTCACCCCACACCACGAGGGCGTATGTGGCACAAGGCCTTTTTAACGTGGAATCTCCGAGCCCGTGGGCTCGGCCAAAAATATGCCCATTGAACCCGTATAAACGGGTTCAGGGTCGGTTTACCTCCCCGAAAGAGAATCCGCCCTTCGGTGTAGCCGCCTTCGGGTTCCTCTCCGCCTGAAGGCAGAGAGTTCAACCGATCAGCCAGTCGACTGACCGACCGACTCCCACGTTACTCTTACTATTCCTACTTATTATAGGTGGGAGAGTCTATTAACTATAGAATAGGTGTGTTCCACTATAACAATAAGTAAGTAAACTGAACCCGAACAGAAGAGATTGAAATTGAACCTTTACTTAAAAAGAGAATCAGGCAAGCTGACAAGCGACAGGGAATACATACCAAGTGATGTTAGGCCGAACGAAATGACGATAGTGGGCATTTTTCGTGTTTTTCCACCTATTTCACCTCCAGGAAACCTTTTGCACGTGACCCTATTTTAACTAACCAGAACCAGTGAGGAGGGCTCATTTAAGCTGACCGTTATTCTCCGGAAGTGGGTAAAGTCAAAAACCACACCAAACATGACCGAAAGACGGGGCTCAGTTAACTGTCAGATGCCAGCATGTCTACTATGAGGAATTTATAGACAAAGAACACCAAACAGGGATTGAAATAGGGATTTGATTAAACGGATATAAAATTGCAGACTTATATTAACTTCGGACGTCTTCTGCAATCTTTCTTTTTCACCCAGTATTATACCCTATGATAATTAGCGTATTGTACATGAGAAAAGAACATATGTGCCCTCCTACTCCGCCATTTGCTTTTCGCTCCGTTTGCCTATTGCCAGTTTTGTGACAAAAGCAAATTCAACCATTTTTAATGGCGAAATGACGTGATAAACTTTGCTGAACGTTATGCAATTAGCCAATGTCTAACAACGCTGGATACGCAAGACAATGGAATATTTTCTCACGCCATAACAAAGACGAAGACAAATAAGTAGTGAAAGAGAAAGTGTGAGAAAAGAGGAGTTAAAGAGAAAGAGAGAATGAGAGAAAGAGAGGAAAATAGAGAATATACAAAAATTAAAAAGTAAGAAAAGCTTATATAACAGTTAAAGAGAAAAAGAGAGTCAAAGAGAAAAGGCGGGGTAATATGAAGTTAAAGAGAAAATGAGAGTCATAGAGTGAAAAGGGAGAGATATAAAAGAGGAGAAAGAGTGAATAAAGAGAGGAGATATAAAATTTAAAGAGAAGGAGAGACAGGCAGAAAAGGGGAATATATGTCAATTAAAGAGAGAAAGCAGAATGGAAAAGAGATGTGATATCGAGGTTAAAGAGAAGAAAAGGAAAAGAAAAAAGTGTGGGGAGGAATACAAAACTTAAAGAAGTGGAAAGGATAGTCAAACAGTGAGAGAAAGAGGGGGTACATAAAAAGGGATAAAAGAGAATAAAAGAAAGAGGAGACGAAGAGAGGACACATAAAATTTGAATGGAAGAAAAACTGAGAATATAAAAGTTAAGAGAGAATCAAATAGATTCAACGTTTTATTCCAATATCTTTTGCCTTGTCTCAGACAACTTCATAATCTCCTTCTCTTAAAATGTTTATCTTCCTCGTTAAAGAACTGCTCCTCGAGCCTTTTTTGGTTTTTAAGAAACTGAAAATTGCTGATTAAGTGAATCTTGGTACTTTCTGAATAAATCGAAACGTCAAGCTAAATGGCGGTTCCGTATAGAATACAGGTTCGAATCCTGTCGGAGGACGAATATTTTCTGCGAAAATTACTCGGACATTCAGGCTGGTAAATGTTGTTTAATACTGTTTATTATAAACAGAACATTTTTGTATTTATAAAAAGAATGTATGAACATAAAAATGTCTTAAAATAATTTCATAATATATATATAAAAGTGAACATTGAAGTCAACACTTAGAGGCGACAGGCTGTTTCATGCTAGACGCAATCGTCAGGCCATCTGACGATTGCGGCTATGAAACAGCCTGATTTTCTAAGTGTTGACTTCAATGTTCACTTTATATTTTTTATATATATATATATATATATATATATATATATATATATATATAGGCCGAATTACCTACACCTTGCCGCGTGTCACACATACATGTTTTTTGTAAGAAAATGATGATTGAATCATTTTTATAATTTGTGGAGAAAAATGATTCATTTCAATATTACTCAATGATCTTGCCGATATGACCTCCGTCTTCTGGCTTTCTCCTTCTATATTTTGAATAGGAGTCATTCCATTGTTCAAATTTAAATTTAATTTAAATTAAAGTTTTAAAATATTCAGTGGAGGTTTGTACAAAAACATCTTGATCTGACCCCTTTGATATGTATTTGATGCGATTGCGCTTAGCATGAAACAGCCTGTCGCCTCAAAGTGTTGACTTCAATGTTCACTTTTATATATATATTATGAAATGGACAAAGTCCGACAATTATTTTAAGACATTTTTATGTTTATACATTCTTTTTATAAATACAAAAATGTTCTGTTTATAATAAACAGTATTAAACAACATTTACCAGCCTGAATATCCGAGTAATTTTCGCAGAAAATATTCGTCCTCCGACAGGATTCGAACCTGTATTCTATATGGAACCGCCATTTAGCTTGACGTGCCTTTAACCGATTTGGCGACAGAGGAGCAGATATGAATATAGGTGAGAGATTCATAGAAAATTGAAGTTCAAATACAGTAAATTCGACCTTGCTAACCGAACGCTGCTCTGTGGTCAAATCGGTTAAAGGCGCGTCAGGCTATATGACTGTTCCGTATAGGATACAGGTTCGAATCCTGTCGAAGAACGAATATTTTCTGTGAAAATTTCTCGGACATTCAGGCCGGTAAATGTTGTTTAATACTGTTTATTATAAACAGAGCATTTACTTAAATATTTATATCTATAAAAAGAATGTATAAACATACAAATGTCTTAAAATATATATATATATATATATATATGTTTCCATTTGGTTTAACTTGAAACAAAACTTGTTTATAAGAATCGTTTGGTTCTCTGGAAATATTACAACGCAGAAGACATTCTTTCAGTCCGATCATATACATAGTGTAACCTTCTAAGGTAGATCAATTTACTTTATTGTTTGAGTATGATCGTGGAACGAACTCCCAAACAAAAGCCTCCAATATATAGATATATGTATAGAACTGCATATAAATGTGTACGATCACGCATACGTGCGTGCGCGCACACACGCACATGCATGCACAAATATCTATGAAGGAAAACCGAATTTGGCTGCGTTTGGTGATGTTTCATGATTTTTCTTATATGTTTTTTGTAAAGTAACCACTGTTCGTTGCTCATCATAATTTGCGTTTAATTTTTTTTTTCTTTTAAGTTGTGTGGAGGTCACATACCAAAGCCACTGACAAACAACCAACCTAAATAGTTTTCAGCTGCCGATTTAAATGTTTTCAACATATTCCTTCTACCCGACCTTATATGACATTAATTATTTCCAAGTATTCGATCGCTATCAAACTCAGATAATCTACCCGACCGCGGAGTAGAGTTCAGCGAAAAATCTGCAACACGATATTTTGCAAACCACTTTTGACATTTTAGATCTTTCACAATTCCTTCTCCATCGCCTGCAGATTTTTTTAGAACTTGATTCACACTTTTTTCCTTCTATGTACCGTGTCCCTTCAGGACGTGGCAGGTCATGGATCTCCTCAATTTCCTTCCTCTTATTAAGGTCTGCCTTTTTGTTATCTCCCCTAATCCCTGTTCTGATAACTCGTTAGGTAAGTTATTCAATTTTTTTCCTGTGTTTCATATGTTCAATATGTTTTGTGAGTATCAAATTCTCCAAGCCCATTTTCCTCATTATGCGCCCTAGAAATTTCAATTGCCTTTTTTTTTCCATTTCCCCTAAAACTTCATTGTTACTCACATGTTCTGTTCATGGGATTCTCAATATCCTTCTCTATAAGCACCTTTCTTTTAACTCAAATCTCTTCTTCATCTGTGTTCAGCATTCACAACCTTATAGGTAAACTGATATTACATAATATTTCAGCACTCTTTTTGTGGGTAAGGAAATTTTTCCTGTTTCTTAATACTTTGAAAGCGGTTTTCTCCCCCTACAACTTCTGGATTATTCTATTGTTCCCAAATAAATCAAGATTACCAAACAATTTGAACAATTCTTTAAATTCCTCTCCTTTTCTCTTTGACTCTCTATTTCTCTGTTTTAACTTTATATCTCTTGGATTCTGATTCTCTTTACTTTTTGCATATTTTATGAAACGCTTTTCCATAATCTATAAAACATAAGTATACATCCTTCTGCGTTTGTATTACTCTTTCTAATATCGATCTGAGTATGAACATTGCATTTCTTGTTCTAGTGTCTTTAATGAAAGTGCATTGTTCTTGTTCTATTTCTGGTCTAATTCTGTTACGCTCTCTATTCATCAGAATTTGGATGAGATTTCGTTCTGTGATTCATTAGGCTAATTGTACGATCGAATTCGCATTCGATTGCACCTTGCTTCTTAAGCAGCCCTATGAAAATGTATCTACTAAGATCTTCCAGTATTTAACCACTGTCGTATATATCATTTATCATTTCTGTAATTTTCTCAATGCCGAAATTATCTCAAGCTGCCAGCATCCCTATTACAGTCCCTCTTGTTCCTTCTTTGTTCCTTCAATTTAGCCACTGATTATTTTACTATAGATTTTAAATATTGCTGATCCTTCCATATTTTTATGTATTGCAGGTTTTCCTCTGTCGTTGTGAAAACGTCAGCCAGTGTATTCGTTCCATCTTTGAAATATTTTTCCTTTCTCTCTTTTGATTGTATGCGTCCTGTTAATGAACTTGTCTTACTTTCCTTAATATATATTTTTAAATGCTTATTTTTGTTAAAAAAAGGTTATTTTTATTAACATCTCCCATTCTAGGCTCAATAAACGAAAACAATACGCCAATTTTAGAAATCTTTTGAAAATGCAATCTATTATAACTGCTATCACGAAAGGTGATATTTTGGGAATTAAGATAACTAAAACTAACTTTTCATGATGCTAAGAAAAAAAAAGGTATACTGAACTTTTGTGTATGTGTGTATTTGTGAGATGTGTGTGTGTGTGTGTGTGTGTGTGTGTGTGTGTGTGTGTGTGTGTGTGTGTGTGTGTGTGTGTGTGTGTGTGCTTTCTTCAAAAGGAAAGAAGAAAAAGAAAACCCACGATTAAAAGTAGATTGTTTTCCTCCTTTTAAAGATATGAAGGGGCAAGAAGGGATAGGAGCGTTCATGTTGCGTAACACGCAGGTTGGGGGTGTATGTATATTTAATTACTCTTTAGTTGTTAATTACCCATGGATGTTTGCTCAGTTGGATGCTGCCCAAGACCCATTCCAAAAATAGTCCTTTCGAAAAAAAGAAAAGAAAAAATATAACATCTCTTTCAAAGGGCTCTATCAGCTGCTAGCCACGTGACTTACTACTGCTATCACATAATAAGAGAGTTTTAAAAAAAAAAACTGAAAACCAGTTTTTCTTTGACTTTCTCTGAACAGATAACATTTTGAGATTTGAAGGCAGAAAAATTAGATAACATAGATCAATGGTAACAGTAATATAGGCCATTTCCTCATAAGGAAACATTCGACATTCTTGATCGAACAGCCAGTGCTACTCTCGGCCGAAATTTAGAAAAACAAAACAATTTTTCAGGAAAATAAGTTTCCCATCTTCACTAACTGTTATCGCTCTTTCCAGTATTTATGAAAGTTTCCTTCCTAACCTTTTGTTTAAAGTTATGTGGAACGTCAACATTTTGATTCTGCCATTATTTCCCCTTTCAAGTTACATGCGATATCCATCAAGTGATATGTTTTCTGTTATTTGGTAAAGTTATTTGTTTGGAATTCGGTAGCGTCAGTCAATGAGGTTGGATAAAGGATGGTACTCTCTAAGACCTACAGTATTGATTCGCTCGAAGCCAATTTTCAATCATTGATCTAAAAGAACGGTTGTAATACAGTTAACGGTTTAGATATTTCTGAACGAGTTTAGCGCCATGCATGACATCCAGATAAAAGTCTCAATCTGACGAGGCTATTTAAGAACCTGGCTCAAGTTCTTAGTTTAATGTTTTGGCTTTGTTGCATCTTGCACTATTGGGTGATACTCGCCCAGCGCAGCCTATTCTATGTTCAATTTCCTTTTCTCCTATACTAAATTGGTTATAACTGTTCCAGACACCGATGTAATTTGAAATGTCTGCTAGAAATAGATCTCTCTTTGTCGTCCTTATCCTGATGATATTTGAAATGATTAGGTACTGACGTCTGTACGACTTTGTGGACCGATATATTTCCTTTATCAGATCTATACATTCAATGGAGTCGGAGAGTGGAAAATAGTTCCTAACGGCTAAAAAGGGGAGCTACTGTGAGCTCATTCCAATATATGAGCGTTTATGTCATCGAACTTAACCCCATATCATCAGCAGCAGGACACTAGGGGCGGACGGGGGAAGAAATGTTACTTAAAAGTGAAAGACTAGACTAAATCAACCTGCCCAGTTACAAAATGTAGAAAAAAAACGGATCGAGTGTTGCAGGACTAGACTACAAGTAGTGAATTACTGGACTTTCCTGTCACATTCAACGGATGAGGTTCAAGCAAATCAGTTCCTAGGAACCGACAGTCAAATACCTGCACATATGATTTGATTATAGTGGTGAAGGTTTTGTGCAGAACCAACCACACTTTTTGAAGGGCCGAATACAGAGACCTGGCGCACTACGTGCCACAAGGTCCCCAAACGACCCTCTTCAGGTTTTGAATTCAGAGTTGTCCTTCTCGTAGACCAGTTGCCATCCAGGGCTATAGAAACCAATCTGTTCTGCTATTTACCCATAGAGTAGACGCTCAGTTTATTTATTAAACAGTATATTGATTTATTTTCGTCTATCGGCATGAATATTCGTGAAATTTATTAAGGGATAGATGCCCCCTTGGGCAGGATCCGAACCTGCGTCCTCTTACCAGGTGAAACCTTCGTTAGGTCCGACGTGCTTTAGAGAAACTCGGCCACAAAAGGTCTTACCGATCGAGCAATACCAGTAGTGCCTTTAAGCGCAAATTTCTAAAGAAGTGATGAATTCTTTATTTATGAATCCAGTAGATTTTATCACTTCAACGGTTAATTTTAGACGCTCCATTTAACGGTATATTTATTTATTTTAGCCAGCTTGTCTGGTTATTGGACTTTCCCGTCGTAATCGACGTATGAATGTCAATCAACTCAGTTCATAGGAACCGACAGCCAGACACCTGCACATATGGCTTGATTATAGTGATGAAGGCTTTGTTCAGAACCAACTACACTTTTTAACCTGGTGCCACAAGGATCTGCTAAAAGATTTTGAATTCAGAGTTGTCCCTCTCCTAGATATCCAAGGCTATATATCCCAGTCTGTCCTGATATTTACCCATAGCTAGGAGGGAGAGGAAGAGGATTCATACCTTTCCCAAGGGTATTATCACGTAAGTGAATGGATTCAAGTGGAATTCGAACTCGCTATCCATTACTCCACCGTGACTCCGCATGCAAGTAGCGAATTGAGATACCCTTAAAGTCCAACGCAACTAAATTTTGAATTCACTTTCTGCTTTTTACTAGAGCAAGTTAATCCGACTTAATTAGCAGACTCCCTCCCTCTTCCTCTCCCTCTCCCTCTCTCTCTCTCCCCCTCTCTCTCTCTCACACACACACACACACACACACACACACGCGCGCGCGCGCGCGCATATGCACACAGACACACTGATGTGGATGACCTCTATCCTTTTATACACCAAAATGTGAGCATCTGAGTCAAGATATTTTTAATTGAGAATTATTAGTTTTACTATATAAATAGATACTGACCGACAGATAGACAGACAGACAGACAGACAGAAATACAGAGAGAGAGAGAGAGCGAAAGAGAGAGAGAGATACGCTTGTTTTTGTATGATTATTTTTAGTTTGATATGTATCATTTTAGTTGCAAGGAAAATATAATTTTGTATTTCTTACAAAAAAAAAAGTTATAAATTAAAACTTATATTGTAGTCGCAATATAAAGAAAATCTCCCCAATTTCTCTGATAATCTATATAATAAATGTGAATGTCAGTGTGTCACTGTGTCACACTTTTTCAACTTCACCCCTAGAGGCCATAACCCAACATATCATACTATTCTGGAATCAGACCGACTTTGTGAGCAAATTAAAAACATTCCAGGTTGGATCCGAACCCGAAATCCTGAAATATTGGATTCCCAAATTTTCATTACTGCGATTTTTTACCTGATTTTTTGCGACGAATTTTTTTGTACAATAACAATTTTTATAACTTGGAAATAAATTTGGGAATAATTGAAATTAATTGCGAAATCCAGCGAAAGTCAGCCATGAAATAAAAATAATGGTTTGTACGGAAAGTAAGGACCTACGTACATCAAACTGTCTTTAAATTAACTGACGACAGAAGAATTATTGTTGAACTTTTAAAAAAAATCTTTTTAAAAAAATTTGCTGCTACAAACATTTAAGAACTTTGCTGCTATACTCATAGTTAACTTTATTTATTTTTCTACAGCCACCAAGAAGATATTTCGTGGACTTGAAAGGTTTCAAACCAAAATAAAAAGACATAACACATCTAAATCATTTAAACAAACCTGCTTGAATGAAAATATGCTGCCTAAATATATATATATATATAGATAGATAGATAGATAGATAGATAGATAGATAGATAGATAGATATCCGACACAAGTAAAAATATAAAGCAAAAGAAGTTGAAAATTCAACTGAAGTCTTTAAGAATATTTATTTAGAGTAATTTTAACGCTTTCACAGTTCTATGATTTTGAAAAGTTAAATTGAGATGGAGAGACATGTGGTTATGCCATGATATGTCTCACATCTAAGTGGAGTTGGAAAATTCTTTCGACTTTATTCCAAAAAGTAAAAATTCATCTGCATTTGGCTACTTACTGAACCTTAACACATTTATAGAGACTCATGTACAATTCTTGTTTGTTTTGCCAACATCATCATCATCATTATTATTATTATTATGTCACGTTATCTTCCACGTTCCGGCATATTATGAAACACTAAAACTATTTCTAAACGCACACACGCGCATTTAATTTTTGTGCATTGAACTTTTTAGGATGGCTACATGGTCCAATAAAATAGAATTCCTGACACTTGAACTACTGAAAACTTTGAAAACTACCTAACATTTTAGCCGCGCTCACTGAACCATGGTAGTCTCAATTTTTGACAACAAAATTTTATGATCATCAATTTTGAATGTAAAAAAATTCTATGTCTGATAACGTGATCATAATCGAACAACGAGAATGCATTTTAAACAAATAGCAATCCGAGCCCCCATTTGTGAGTGTGCATAAAACAGAAAGAATTCTCGAACTTCAGTTAGATGCAACAGCTACCAAAGAATAGCCACACACACAAACAAACAAACACACACACACACACACACACTTAAAGTGGTCTATTTTTCTTTATATATATATATATATATATATGTGTGTGTGTGTGTGTGTTACGTTCGTATCTTTTTCTCTCCATCTATTTACACATTGATCAGTTGATACATAGATCGATAGCTACATAATCTTCATTTGATTTCTTTTGTATGCACATTTCTGATTGGTAACATATTCACCGAAATTAAATTCTTTCACGAATTATTGAACCAGTAAAAATGTCAACGGGAGTTAAAAAGAATTCGCCATTTAAGTTTGAATTTCATTGACATAAGGAATTTTCCTCCAACAAAACCTAATTTAACTCAAAAGAAAAAAAAACGTCGTCGTAAATATATTTTCTTTTTAAACGCATTGACATTAAAGCAGCACAGAAATTAATTATGGGTTTGCTTATTCGAGTTTTTTTTTTCCTATATCTATATTTATTTTTTAAAATCTTTGATGAATAAGGAATGAAGATATCCGTGATGTGTGTTTTTCTTGCACGCTATGATATCACGAGGGAAGCTCTCGATAACAATATGGCGTCAGGAAAGAAGCAAATGAATGAATGGCGATAGTTTTTGTGGTTACTTTTTGTCACGTTTGTAGGAAATGATTGGTTGCTCGTGACAAGGGAAGTGTCTGTCGTTCGCAAAACGCTTAGATCAGAGTTTGGTGTCCAGAATAAAATTGGAGACTGAGTCGAATATGGTTAATTCTTCTGTGAGCGGAAAATGGTAATTTAAGAAAAAATACTGAAAGGTGATGATGCGAAATTAAAAGGAGAATAAGAATTGAAAGGGAGGATTTTATGCATCCATATCGTGGATTTTGCACGTACCAGGCTGTTGAGGTAATTCAAAGATTGTATAAGTGTCAGTTATTCAGATCTTATATGTTTATTCCGTGCCTCTGGGTGAGAAATAGAACGTCTTATGAGGTGGGAAAAACTTGTTGGCAACTCTACTTGATTCTCTAATAGATAGATATATATATATATATATATATATATATATATATATATATATATATATATATATATATATATATATATATATATAGAGAGAGAGAGAGAAATCATTAAACACGATATTTCTGTCGTAATTCCCGAAAAACATGTAAAACTTATAATATATTAGAGAAAATGGAAAACCGCAAGCCTTGTTGTCACTAATCAAAATAACCCATCAAATCTAAACAAGCGATAACCAATACAGTGTATCAATTTCACTGCCCAGTACAAGACTGTTTCTTGTCACATATCAATTACCTATATCGGACATACAACCACCTCCTTGAGTAGATGCCTCATGTGTCATTTATTAGATCAAAGTCTAATTGATATATTCGCTTTTTTTGCTATTCCAGACTTTAAATTATGGCATTTCGTGTCCTTCACCTATTTTGACTGACCTTTTAACCACCATATGAATATTCATGAACGTTCTCAAATAAGCCTTGACAAACCAATGTTATCTTTGCTTTTGTATATAAATATAATAAATATAAATCCTACTTGGTAAAGTCCCTCTTGTCTTATTCCTTTTCTTCTTTTACAGATACACTCTATCTGAAAACAATTTACACACATATATATATATATATATATATATATATATATATATATATATATATATATGAAATGAACAAAGTCCAACAATTATTTTTAAGACATTTTTATGTTTATACATTCTTTTTATAAATACGAATATTTAAGTAAATACTCTGTTTATAATAAACAGTTTCAATAACATTTACCGGCTTGAATGTCCGAGAAATTTTCATAGAAAATGTTCGTCCTCCGAAAGGAATCGAACCTGTATCCTATACGGAACCGTCATATAGCCTGACGTGCCTTAACCGATTAAGCTACAAAGTATCGTTCGGTTTTACAGCTTTTAAACTACAATCTTCCATGAATATCTCATGTACATTCATATCTGCTCAATGCGTATCCAAATGTAAACAAATGACGAAAGTAAGTAATGATTACTGAAAAAATATTGTGTCTTTATGAGCGTGTGGATGTGCTTTTATAAACAAATACTTTTTACTGATGAATCTCTAAAACGAATACGCGCCTGTACGCATGCGCACGTGTGTATTTCCATGAGTTTACTTTCAAAAGACGCTTATTTCGTTTCTTGTCAGAAAGAAGAGTTAAACTGTTTTTTTTCTTTTTCGTTATTCGTGCTCTTTAAATGGTCGTAAAGCTTCCGTCGTCGTGGCCAATTACGACGGCACGCCTAAACTGTAATAGCTATGTTTAAGACGCATGCGCATAACAAAAGAACATATCGTTTGCTTTCATAAATGGCAGAAGACAGAACCAAACGATACTAACGACTAGCCGGCCAGTGAAAGGTGAAGATGGGAGTGAAAAAGAGGCTCAGGCGTGAATTTATTGAAAATGATACCACGTGACAATAAGAGAAAACTATACCTCTTTTGCTGAGAGTTAAATCAGTGGATTTTAACGATCATCGCCAATTCGATGCTAAGAAATGTCAGTTCCAAGAAACTAAGAGAATTAAGCATGCAATTCTACAAAGACACTGATTTTACCAGTATAATATGGATTGCTTGAGTTATTGTTTACTAATAGTAGCTTACTTTTGGCACAAATATTAGAAACCCAGCGGGGGTCAGACTAACTACATAATCAGAGTAGTTTCACTCCAAGAAACCTTGGATTGCTAGGGTTAAAGGACTTTGGTTTGGTTGAATTGATATTTTTCTTTTAGGGAGAATGTCAGGAAAGGATGGAGAATGAAATTGTAGTGATAGCAATTAGTAAATTACTAATTAACCGCCAACACATATTACTAGATTATGTGGTAGTCTGGAACCATAATAATTAATAATAAAAGAAAAATTAAAAGTTAAGCAATAAAAATACTTTTAAAAATTGATAAAATAATGGCAATTAACAGTAAAAAAAGATAAAGTTAGATTATAAAAAAGTTTTTAAAAAATATAGATTACTCCCATGATGCACCAGAACAATTGTTTTATCACAAAAAAAAAATTAAATTAAAACATTATCTCTTTTTATTTTCGGCCATCAAAGGCTGACGTTCTGGGATAAAACATGTTGCTACCAACAGATAAGCAATTTTTTTATGTTTGTGTACATATATGTTTAAAATATACAATCATTCCTCTGAAATATATGCTAAAGTAATTTATCGTTTTCATTTCTATTTTTATTTTGTTGTATCTCATATATGATTTTGTTTGCAGTATTGTAATAGTGTCTCATGATGACCTTTTTAACTATATATATGTGTGTGTGTGTGTGTGTGTGTGTGTGTGTGTGTGTGTGTGTGTGTGTGTGTGTGTGTGTGTGTGTGTAACAGCATGAAACGAGTACAGAACTTTTATGTAATATCTTTCCTCCTATATGGCAGTGAATACTGGACAATCTCCTTGCAGATGAAGAAAAGTCTTGAAGCAAAAGATATCTGGTTCTGCTGCTGAGAATAACATGGGCTGAAATTGTGAGCAATGACAAAGTTCTAGAGACAATGTAAACAAAAAGACACTTCTGTCTAACATCAGGAAGAGATAGAAGGGAGGAAAGGGGGGGATTGAAAAATTTGATACGCACAGAACAGATTGAAGGTAAGAGAGGCAGAGGAAAGCAACTAATAATGGCAACATCTACTATGTGCAGTGTCTTTTCAGCCCGTTGGTGATCACGGCTCTCCACAACTTCATGTAACTCTTAATAATTTATGCCTTTTTACTATCTTTCCCAAACCCAGCTCCGGCATCCATTCACTCATGTTCGCCAGTTAGGTTATGCGATGATTCCCTCTGCGCCTCTGGCCTTCAATCTGTCCTGTGAGTATCAAATTCTCCAAACCTTCTTTCTTCATCATGTACAACATTATATGGTTATGTGAGTATTTGTGCGTCGTATGTGTATGTTTTTACGGATGTATATGAGGGGGCACATATGCATATATAATTGTATGTATATATATATATATATATATATATATATATATATATATATATATATATATATATAAGCAGTTGTATGTATGAATATGTATGTATACATATAAAAAGCCACTATGATGTGTATGTGTGTATGTATGTATGTATGTATACATGCACAGGCAGATGTGTATGTATGTATATAAACGTGTGTAAAAGTATATATATATATATATATATATATATATATATATATATATATATATATAAAATCCCTGATTTAACAGTTTTAATACAAATATAGATAAAAAAAAAAAAGGACACAGGCGGACAGACACTCTCCAAGTCTGATCTTTAATAAGATAATTAATTTAGTTTGTGATACGCACCTATCCTCAGAGACCTCAGGACAATTTTATCTTTTATTTTGAACAGAGGATGCCAAAGGGAGCATACGCTTCTCCGGCGAAATGCGTCATTAATAAAATTTTCCATTTTTTCTCATCGTCTTCCCTTTTATTTTAGATACTATTATAGATTCTGAAAACACACACAGATAGATAGATAGATAGATAGATAGATAGATAGAAGAAATATACAAAGATAAAAATCGACATAGGTCTTTCGAAATTTTGAGCGAAAGAACAGGTGTTTAAAATGTGAGTTTAAAGGAAAGGAAGGATTGAAGGAAAAAATAAATAATGTTGTTAAAACCAACAAAGGATTGAACCGCTAGATGCCACCGTAAAAATTAAAACAAAAAAGATGTGCGTATCAAGAGATAACGACAGTGTGAGTGAAGACATGGATTGTCTTCCGGCCATATTTTTTCTGCACTATGGCTTCCCTTTCAATTGGTGTATCAAATGACCGATGCGCATGCCCATAGTAGCTGCAGGACAAGAACAAAAAACTAGTGTCAACGCTAAAGTTGGTTTAGGGGTTAGTTCAACATTCGATTACCATCCGCTGAAACAGGCTTCCGCCTTTTTTCTTCTCACTCAACTCTTTTTTGCTCAGACAGACTTCTCTTTTTTTTCTATCCGTTCACATCACGCCGTGGTCGGTTGACTAAATAAAATGTTTGGTTTGTGCCTTCCGCCATGAAAGACGATACGGTCAGTTAATTATTAAAACGTGAGCCATTCACACATGCATTTGCTGCTACCTTATAGAGCTATTTCGTTCCGTTTCTATTCCAAATTTCATACACACCCTCTTCCTGGGAAAGAAAAACGAAAGGAAGAAAGGCTGAGTGAGTTAAGAGCAGCAGTTGGAAAAGAAAAGGAGGAAAAGATGTGAAAGAGTGATAAAGAGATTGGAGGAAAGAGAGAAAAGGCATGGAAGCAGTTAGGACTGAAACAAGAAAGGAAGAGGTGAAAGGGTAGAGAGGAGAGGTTGAAAGAGTAAAAGAATAAAGGAACAGGAGAAAGAAAGTGAGATGGTTATTGTGACGGAAAAGAAAAGAGAGACAACATTAGGAATAAAGAGACAGAATGAAATCCGAAGAAAGGGAAAACATTGATGGAAAAATGTAAAGCGCGAAATGAAAAACTGAATGAGAACGAAATGGCCAAAATGAATGTGTCAATCGTTTGACAAGAAAAGAACTGAAAGATCGATGAATACAAAAACTAGATATTTACGAAGCTGAGCTTACTACGACATAAAAGAAATACAGAGAAATTACACGAAAAGATTGTATTGCGCAGTTATTCTAATCATTAGTGTGTATGTGTGTGAGAGTGTATGTGTTGAGGCTTTTGCCCTATATTCTACGTGGTGTCTAAAGGGCTAAATATTTCAAATTATTGAATAAATTATAAACATTATGCCTGCTTATTTTTATCATGATCCTTTCATATTCACGAATATTTTTGCGTATATTCCAATTGAATAAGTCAAGAAATGCATTCTAACAGTGAGAATCACTTTTATTTCCCAACTGCTTTCTGAGATCATCATCAGGGGTGCAACTGGTAAGGCAAAAACCATGTTTTTTTTTTCTTTTCCGTTTAAATGCCTTATTCAATTGCAATATACGGAAAAATATTCGTGAATATGAAAGGATTATGATAAAAATAGTCAGATATAATGTTTGGAATTTATTCAATCAGACATGCTTAAAAAGAACTTGACGCATATATATATATATATATATATATATATATATATATATATATATATATATATATGTTCTTTCCTATTTTTCTATATATTTGCATATATATATATATATTACGATAAACGTGCAATCAATTTACAAATACATGAATTATTCACACAAAACTAATGCAAAGGTTAATGCTTTAAATGGCGAGACATCCATCATCGCAAACAATTCAAATAGTATACAAAAACCTCCAGATCCGTTATGAATGAATTGATCCTTGTTTATATAAATTTCTGCCGTATTAGTTGTTATTTTTACTACAAGCTTTCGTCTGTTCCTACAGACATCTTCAGGTATAGAATAGATGTTGTTCTTGGTTTTTTTCTCTTAGTAATAAGAGGACAACGAAAATATGTGTTGTTGTATCCGAAATGCTATTGAAAATGAGTTATTGGTTTTGGAACGCGCCAAAGCAACGCTGAGTTTGATTTTAAATTTTTAAAGTGATAGAAGAAAGGATGAGGAGAAGGGTAGTTATCTCATAACCGTCTCTGCATCCTTTCCTCTATCACTCCTCTTTTCTCTCGCTCCAACTCTCTGTAACCCCTTGCGTGCTAGTGGCTTCTCACCTTGCTTGAGATGAAACGCTTGAAAAAAATTATATATATATGTATAGTTGGATTGATGTGAGTTTGTGACCCTGGGTTTCACGCTTTTGCGATCGTCAGACAAACTGATTAATTGATGTACGCAGACACACAGACACACACGCGCGCGCGCTCTATGTTAGCTCTATCTCTGATATTGAGCGCTTTCAATAAGTTCCGCGCATATATAATATATAAATAATATATATAATAAATTACACACATATATATATATATAGATATAGATATAGATATTTATATACATACACTTTTCATTCATTCATATATATATATATATATATATATATATATATATATATATATTATGAATTATGATTTTTGCTGTGTCTTTAAAACCCAGTAATTTTAAAAGTTACTCCAAAATTCGCTTGAGGATGAAATGGAACTAATCTCTTTAATTTAATTACAAAATTAAATTCGTAGCTTTTAGCTTCCATTTTTGAAACATGGTTAGAACTGTGTAGCGAAAAAAACATATTTTAAATCAATTAATTTATAATATTAATGCTCTGTAAATTCACATTGAGCATTATTTTGTAAAAATAAAAATATCTATAATAACACCGGATTATATATCTTACTGTTCTTTCTTTATATATATATATATATATATATATATATATGTGTGTGTGTGTGTGTGTGTGTGTGTGTGTGTGTGTGTGTGTGTGTGTGTATGTATGTTGAACAATAAAAAATGAAAAAAATAAAATTTTCGATTTGTGGTTTGTATATTAATGTTTCTGAGGTTTTATTATTTAAATTAGTTTCCTCGATTAATTACGACCAGCATGGCCATCATCAGGGAAAAAAATCCCTGCTAGTTAGTAGCAGTGAACTAAAGGTGTGAATAACTGCATGTCTTTGAAGAAAGGGAACTTTGTAGTTTTCATTTGATTTTTATCGTTAATTAACCTTTTTACTCTTCTAAACCTATCTTCTATTTCTATAACAAAGATCAAAATATAATTGTAAGAAAGTTTGCCTAATCCACTAAAAACTTGTTAAACGAGCAAATTCTCAAGAATTATTATGTATTCTTTCACATATTTCTAAAATAAAATTTGTGGCTACTTCGAAGGAGATTAAATGGTGAATTGATATATGTTATAGTTTTCTTTTTTGTGTACAAACAATGATTCATTTTTTGTAACTTAGTGGTTGTAGAAATTGTCTAAAGTATTCGTTCTGGTCGCTTTCTGTTAATCTATTAGCTATATTCAATTATTTTAATTGTGTTATTTTATATGTTGTTTAAGTGTTGTAAACTGTTTAAAAGTCACTGAAAGAGCTCAGAACGAACAATCATTTGAAGAATGTCTTCACTTACTAAGTCCAAAAAGTTTTGCAGGGTTCACCACTTTATTTGCGAGGGATGGAAATTTTTTGTAAATATTTGTTGACTCCTGATAGAATTGTCACGTAAACAATATTAGCGAACTCATGTGAATCCAGGTTAAAATAAGTCCCAAAAAACATGAAATTTTAAACAAACAAGTATAGATAGCCTGACATGTTACAAAAGGGAAAATGAGAAATGATTTTAAAGTTGTAAATAGTTCAAAACAACCTTCACTGTGTGTCTCTGGGGTACTAACATACTGACAGAGCAAGAAGAGATGTCTTGTCGCTAGCAAAGCCAAAAGACAAAGAGAAAGAAGCTCTCGAATATCACGCCGCCTAAGATAATCGTCAGCGGCGTTAATCCAAGAAAAGAATTCTCTTGTTCGCATACAAGAAAAATACAATAAAAGCCTTGTCAGTCACTTTAATAAAATATATGTTAGAGATTTCTACCTAAATCGACAACTATTAAATTACTTACTAACCTATGATCTTCACATTAGATGATTGATCTGACTTTATTGGTATTATGCATTACACTTTCTTAAGCACTTTCTTATCGCAGATCAATTCTTTATGTAGGGAGTTCGTTCCACTACACTGGCCTTCTGCGAGTCTAATCAACGTTTGCTAAATAGCATGCAACTTCATACTAGAAATTTCAACTGATGGCCTTAAATTTATTTACCTTAATTGATCATGTTACCAGTAATTTGAGCAACTTCCTTATAAGGAAACTGTCGGCATTCAGTGACAGAAAAGATTGTCAATGTCTTCAAATGCTGTTTGCAAACATCATCGAATCAATTGTTAAGCAGCACTTTACAAAATTTGATAAATTCAGAGAACTGAAAGAGACAGCAAAATTCATCGTTTCCAGGCAGCATCAAACTGGGTAAACTAAACAAATGTTTTCATGGATAGACATGGATAATCTTGAAAGAGTAGCTCAATTTCAAAGCAGTTGTTAACCTTGGAGTTGAGTTGAGAAATATTGAAAAGGAGCGATTAGAGATCGAAGACAAATACCATTCCAGAAAATTTTCTCGGTTTATAAAACCTTGCAACAGCATTACTATCCATGTTTTCATCTACATATGAATGTGAATTTTTGTTCTCAGTAATGAACTTTAGCAAGTCTCGTAACAGGAGTAGATTGACGGGTGCATGCATATCTCTCAAGGTTACTAAATATAAATCCGATATAAAATCCATGTCATCAGTGGTGCAGCAGCAGAAGTCCCACTGATAATATATAAAAAGAATCCACAAGTAATAAAATATTTTTAATTTGGAAAAAAAATAACTGATTTTCTAAATAGAATATTTTCAGTTAAAAAATTTTTACTTAAATACGAATAGTCATTAAAAAAATAACGTTTAAAGTTATAGAAATCGGTCAGATTAATACAAAAAATTAATTCTAAAAAAGAACATATTATTGCAAAATAGCCAATGCGACAGTTCTCTACATTATAGTGCGCGATTAAATGGAATCCACAGTGCAAAACCTCGTTCTGAAATCATTGCAACGAGTTTCGAGGACCAAAAAATACACAAGTAAACTTACGGTTCTTCGATTACAATAAATCAGGAAAGAAAAAAATACAGCTTCAGAAAAGCTTAAAGAGAAATCGATTTTTTTCTTAAGGAGAAAAAGTAACAAACGAAGAAGATTTCATTTCTAAAATCGAAATCTAACAGTATTGATTATCGTTTATGGTACCCTTCTATAAAACAAATACAAATGTCAGTGTGTCACACTTTTTCACCTTTACTCCTAGAAGCAATAGCCCAATATGTCATACAATTATGGAATCAGGTTGACTCTGTGAGCAAATTAAAAATATCCCAGGCCGGATCTGGAACCACAATCCTAAAATTTTGGATTCCCAAGTTTTCATTACTGCGATTGTTTTCGACGTTTTTTTTACCTGATTTTTTGCAACGAGTTTTTTTTGTACAATAACAATTTTTATAACTTGGAAATAAATTTGGGAATAATCGAAATTAATTTCGAAAGTCATCCATGAAATAAAATTAATTGTTTGTACGAATGTAAGGACCTACGTACATCAAATTGCCTTTAAATTAAGTGGCGGCAGAAGAATTATTGTTGAACTTTTAAAAGTAAGTTTAAATATGAATGCATTACTTAAATGCAGCGATCAATTTTCAGTTCTTCTGTAGTTTATTGATGACTATCGCATCTAATCTTCCCTACCTATTGTTATGAAGGCCCAATCAAGAGCTTAAATGTCACATGATAGGGTGGATTTTAAGCTACTATGTAATAAATACAAATGTCAGTACGGTAAAAATTATTTCCTTCACTTCATTTACTCACCGGTGCTTATTTCGTACGGCACGTTTATTATGTTTCAATTCATTTTCTCCGCGGCGCGATTATTCTGTTCCACGTTTATTAAACTTCTATAAAAAAAACTCCACAACGCATAACGCTTATTTTATGAGTTGAAAACTTCACACCGGCATGACTAGGGCGGTACATGTATTTGGTACAAAAATGTAAACAATAAAATTGCTACACCGGTTCTTTTACGATCACTGAAGCAACGTCGAGCCTGGTCAGTACCTAGACGAGGGACCGCTTGGAAATACTATGTGCTGTAAGCCTTGGATGTGCGGGTAGTATAATGGGTTTACGGTCATATCACGTAGAAACACTGTTTCTCGTGCGATCACCTAAGTTAAGCAACGTCGATCCTGGTCAGTACCTAGACGAGGGACCGCTTGGAAATAGTATGTGCTGTAAGCTTGGATGTGCGGGTGGCCATTTGGAAATACCAGGTACTGTATGCTTGCGGGTAGTATAATGGGCTTACAGCTAGATCACGCTGAAACACCGTTTTTTATACGATCAAGGAAGTTAAGCAACGTCGAACCTAGATGGGTGACTACCTAGAAATACCAAATGTTGTATGCTTGGAGATATTAGTGGTGTAATGGAAATCGCATGGAATTGGAACTCAGAAAGCTGAGTTTCAAATTCAGTCGCTTTCGTTACAAATACCCTTGGTAAAGCTATCACTCTACCCCTTCTCCTCTAGCTATGTGTTAATTAGTAGGGCTTGTATCAGTCAATTATTATTATCACCATAGAATTCTTGCAATCTAAAGATATTTCCTGGTTTTAAATAACCTATCAAATGGTTGATAATCCATAAGAAAGAACAAATTAATCAAAAGTCTTATTTCAGTGAAAACATGTGTTTTGAATATCCTGAAAATGCATCGTGATTTAATAATCATCAAGGAGATGAACATTATAAAAATATGAGAATAAAAACTGATGTGCTACTAAAATTTGTCGAAAGTTCAATACAAAGAAAAATAGCGTGTCTGTGCGTGGAAAATTTTAATATAAATCAGATCAGTTGAATTTTCATTTATGTCACATCGTGCCTAAAATAGTTCAGAATTTCTCATCTCTGCTGCTGGTCGGCGTTCGAATCGGCATTCATAAAAGATTTTGGATGTTGATTCGTCTAGACAGGCATATCGTCTAGATTTAGCGTAACACCATCACTCTTCCTTCAATTGGCCTTCGTGACGTACTATCTAAGGAACGCTTAGTACTCTTGGGTACCAAATACAAGTGATGGTACGATATAAAAATTCCTTAACCTCCACTCGGTGACACAGTGCTTATTTGATATAAGGGGTTCATTATTTTTCAATTTTGTTCCAGTTTAAAACAGAAGAGAAGATAGTAATACATTAGACAGGAAATTCTCAAGAGTGCTGCTACCGAATCTTATCAAGATATAAATGTGCTCCCCGAATTTTTTTAAAATATCTCCATTCCTAAAAGAATTACTCTTTTCCCAAGCCAACATAAAAAATTTAAAAAATTAAAAGAAAATCGTTAAATTCATAACCTTCTTTTTATTTAAAATATATAACATAAAATAATTTAAATATTAATTTGCATATTTTTTTCAAGAGCATCATTTACTCACTTTCTTTTATTAGACATTGAATTATGTCACTTAGAGTTCTCCATAGCTTGCCTAGATGTTTGGGCTTACCTGATGAATATTTATGAGCGTTCTTAAATTTAAGAAATTTGAAAAGCCAATAACATTTTTGCTCGTGTCACAAAATAAAATCCATGCATTTAGCGTGATAAAGTCCCTCAGAAGACGAAATGCCTCGGCTAAGATAAATCTTCCTTTTTTCACTATTCATATTGCCCCATTACAGATATATTCTATCTGAAATTTTACACACACACACACACACACACACACATATATATATATATATATATATATATATATATATATATATATATATTTAGGTGGCATATCTTCATTCAAGCATGTTTGGTTGAATAATCTGGACATATTATGTCTATTTATTCCAAGGCCGGAGCGTACAACAACCGAAACATCGTAAATATACCAACGAAGATGAAGACAACAGTCGGAACAATGTAAACAGCATATATAATTACAATACCTCATCTCAGAAATACAGACAGATCCTGAAGAAGACCGGAGCGTACAACGATCGAAACGTCGTGAATATGGCAAGGACGATGAGGACAACAGTCCGAAAAATATAAATAACGTAAATAATTACAATACCTCTTCTTAGAAATATGGACAAAAACTGTGTACTTTATCTTTGAATATATTATAAACATAGGAATTCATAATATGAAAAAACTATACTTTCATCTTTTTTTTTATCATAGATGTTTATGACATCGCATACAATAACAAACTAACGGTTTCGCCATTTCTGACACAAGTCTACGATTTCGACCCTCTGGCTCGTTATGATCCATTACATATGATCCATTACATAATGACTGGGGATAACTTCATCTGATGGAAGACTACCAAGCACAGTGGTGAAGAGATGGGCACTGATCATTTAACCATTCCATTCCACACCCCACACGAATCTACTAATATAAGACCAATGTACCTATGATGAGGGTGATATACTGAAGATGTAGGTATTCATACTTTGGTTAAGAATAATCTTGAACAAAAAATCATCTTCTACGAACTGTTCCTCTAAAAAGGACTCAAACCTTTCCAAAACAGAAATTATAATCTGGAATCGGACTCAAAACAGTGATTGAATGTACCCTGAATCCATCATAAAAATAAGGACGCGGATTTAGTAAATACCAAGCACTTCAAATATTTCGGTGTATGGATCAATTATAAGACATTTAGTATAAGAGATAAAGAAACTGAGCTGCGCTATAGGTAGTTTCGTCCACCGCCGCAAATTGCTACAAAACCAAAACATTAATCTAAAAACTCTGTCCCCGATCTTAAATATCCTCGCCAAATCGAGACTTTTCTATTGGATGCCCTGCATGGTACCAAACTGGTTCAGAAATAGCTGAACTGTTAACTGTATCCAACCGCTTTCTCAGATGAATGGTTAAAATGGATTTGAGCGAATAAACCTTAGAGGCTTCAGCAAGGATCATCCTTCTTCGAATCTTGTGGACTAGCGCTACAAAATCACAAGCAAAAAACTGTACCAAATAAAAGAAAGGTAACTTAAGGACTACCAACAGCAATAACAACTAAAATGGATATCACATGTAACTCAAAGAGAAAATAACGACATAATCCTGATGTTGACGTTCCACATTCAGTCTGTTATGTGCCGTGCGTGAGACACGCTTAGGCGATCATGTATCTTTCGATACATGACTGACGAGGCAGATGTTTCTCGCAGTAGGTTACCATTTCTTTCTGCGGTAGACCAGTTGCCATCCAAGGCTATAGAACTTGGTCTGTCCTGATATTTACCCATAGCTTGAGGGAGAAGAAGAGGATTCATACCTTTCCCAAGGGTATTAGCACATAAGTGAATTAATGGATTCGACTAGAATTCGAACTCGGCTCTCCGATTTCTCAATCCGACTTCAAGCAAAAGTCTAGGAAAGAAACCCCCTGTAATGACAAAAGTACGCAGGTGTGAGCTTTAAGAAAATTTTATTCAACTGAGAATACAAGGTTTACATATAGTGTCCTTTTATAGTCCTAGTAAACAGAAATAGCTCTCTCAACGAGGAGAGTAATAAAACAAGGGGAGACCACTCTTGATTATTCATAACACCCCCACCCCATCAATACTGGAAAGGGCGATAACAGCAAGTGGACCTGAGAAATCTTTTTTTCTGAAAAAGTGTTTCAAGAGACAGATTTTTTAAATTTCAATCGACAGTAGTACTGGCTGCACAGTCAATGAATGTCGAATGTTTCCTTATAAGGAAACAGCTAATATCATTACCGTTGCTATAGAGCATTAGCTAGCGAAGACTGATCTGAGTTGATTTTTTTTTTTACAAAAGAGCTTGTTAATCAATACACTTCAACTAGCGCTCGACTTTCATGATTTTTGGACGAAGCCAGATTTGGTAGAAGACTATACTTTTGAAAAAAAAGTTTGATTTCGCCACCCAATGACGGCACTAACAAAAAAACTCTATTTGCGTTATTGTTCTTTTTTTTTTTCATTTTTTTTTTTTTCATTTCATTTTGGTCGGTTTTGTTTAAATTTTTTATTACAAAACACGTGTCTTTCTTTCTTTTGCTATAATGGCTATCTTGAAAAAAAAACAAAAAAAATCGTTGTTATCCTTCGAGAGACATGAGGGAATATTGGCTTTCCTCCATCCAAAAGTTGAAGTCCGTTCTGAGTCCTTCACTTTCTGCTGCATATCCCCGTTACGTTGAATGGCGTCTACCCAAAATGTCCTGCCATTTCGGAGCTAAAATGAATTATTGATAAAGGCACCACGGAATGAGTCTCATTATATACGCAACACCAACTTAGCAAGTGTCTGACGGAAGTGCTCATGTAACTTAAATGTATCTAGCCGGGTGTCTCCGTTTTTACTCCCCTTGTCGCCTCGACCCTGAGAAGTTAAGACGGGTAACTGGAGTGCGATGAATTCGATTGTAGTTGGGAGAGAGAGGGTGAGTTGAATGGCCACACGGCCACTAATAAGTGACATGTGGAGTATGGAAAAAGTAAAGATCTTACTCCCCGCCTCCCATTCAAACAACACACAGCGTCAGTACAAACTCCGCCATTTGTAATTTTACTTAACACACTCTTTCACATTATTCGTTTTTTATCTTCTCTTTTATTTCTTTTTTTCTTTTCTTTCTTTTCTTTCTTTCTTTTTCTATTCATATCTTTCGTTCATTGTTTCCTTTCTCTTAAATTAAACTCATCATATTTTTCTTTTTTTCCTTTCTAAGTGATACATTTGTACATAGATTTAAAATCATTTTCTCCCTGTTTAAATATTCTTTTAATGTTGCCCTCGTAATCTGCAATTGTTCTTGAAAATTTAAGATATCAACTTTGGTAACTTGCTCTTCGATAAAGGGAAGAGAGAATAAAATGTGTGAAAATGAAACCAAATTTAATTTATACAAAATTCATAAATAAAGTACTGTCATTATCAATTGTTGACTACGACTGTTAAATATGCATTATATATCAGAAGTAAAGAAGTAGCTACAAACAAGCTATGTGGTAATGTGTTGCTGTATAGTAACTTATTCGGAATTATGACAAGTGTGTCTTCGAGAAAAGGTTGTGGTTGTATATTCTATATCAGTTTTTTTATTTATTTATTTACAGAGGTAAACTTTCTAATTGTCTGTAGGCTTTATGTATCTATTGCCTATAGATAGATACAGAAGACATTTTGTGTGGTAGGTGGTCATGCAGTAAGTATTCATTAAAACAACGTTTGTTTAATTTTTAATTGTATTTTTCTAATTTTTGAATAAGTTGTTGTACATTAGAATCAAAATTGTGTAGAAACTGTCCAAGTTCTTTTTTTTTTTTTTTTTTTTTTTTGAGGGGTTGTATATATTAAAGAGATATCTTTAGTCAATGCCCGTGGCTATAATGCGCCGTTTTGCTTACTTAGTGGTACAGACATACACAATTATACTTTTAATATTATATTAGGTAAAATTGATTTCATTGTGAGTAGAAATTCAAATTGTACGAAAATACAGTCACACCTCTCTTAACGACTTACCCGTTTAACGACTTACATGTTTAACGACATCTACTGTTCAGTACGCTACTGTAATTGCTACATATAGAAATAAATTAGAAATGTCACAAATGATGCAAATGCTATATTAACCCTATCTGAAAATAGTTGGCGCTAACCCATTCTCGCTTAGCATCTAGTTCATTTAGTGACCAGATCGTTGGAATATAATTCAGTCGTTATGTGAGGAGCGACTGTATTTGTTATATTTGAAACTGATAGCCACAAACCCGTTGCACGCATGTGTTTGTGTGTGTCGTGCATGTCGTAACCAAATAGGGCCGTAGATGCACCACATTTACTGAATCCATAACAGCAGTAAGTGTGTCTAAGGCAAGATAAGAGTGGTTTTGATTTCAGAGTTTTCCTTCTCATAGACTAGTTGCCGCCTAAAGGTAAGAGCGCTCAGTCTACTCTGCTGTTTAACCCATGGGTGGAGGAAAATGGATTGATGCTTATTTCTGAGGTTATTAGTGCTAAGTGAACACAAGAGAATCGAGCGTGAATTGAACTCGGAACGCCATATCCATTACTCTATCCGTGCATTCAACAGGTGTAGCATGCCTGAAATATATATATATATATATGTGTGTGTGTGTGTGTGTGTGTGTGTGTGTGTGTGTGTGCGCGCGCAAATATATAGAAGAATAGGAAAGAACGTGTTAGGTAAATAATCCAAAGTTCTTTTTAATAGTATATATATATATATATATATATTATTTTTATATATATATAAAATATATATATATATATATATATATATATATATATATATATATATATATATATATATATATATATATATATATATTATATTAGGCACCATCAAAACTCTAGATGATCAGAACTTGGCAACTAGTCTCTCTTCTAAACAGCTTACAAGTCACATCACGTCTAAACACCGGTTCCCGTACGATCATCGAAGTTAAGCAATATCTAGCCTAGTCAGTACCTAGATGGGTGACTGTTTGGGAATACCAGGTGCTGTAAGCTAAGATGTACGGGTTATGTAATTGATAATGTCTCGGGATTTTTAATCGGAGAGACGAGTTCTACTTCCCGTTCGTTCGTTATATTCACTTACACGCAAATACCGTTGAGAAAGGAATTAATCTACCTCTTCTCCACAGCTATGGATTAATTAATAAGATTTGTATCACTAAACCATTATTATCTCAACAACAAAAACTTCTTACAATCTAAAAATATTTTCTGGCTTTCAATAACCTGCAAAGGGTTGATAACCCGTATAAAACGAATCAATGAATCTTCTGGCCAACATTTAACAGGTCAGTAGAGGAAAAACTGCTTGGTTTCAAAAACCAAAATTGTGACGATCAACACCTGAATTTTAAATATCGCGATGAATGGGGGTTGTCTCAAGGAGGTCCCATGCCTTGAGAATCTATTGGGTCTTAAAGCCAACCCAGACCTCAAGCAGAACTCGCTGAAGATGCTGGAAATATGCTCGGCTCCCAGTGCCGTCCCAGTAAGTACCTGACTGTTCCTGCTATCCTTTACCTTTACAAGAGCCAGGGCAGGCCGAAAATGGAGTATAGCTGCCATATATGGGCAGGAACTACTCAGTCTTCACTTTCCAGTCTCGATATGTCCAAAATCATCTCGCTGTTCTATCGCTATTTCCATGGAAAATGTTCAAAGGAACTACATTCCTTAGTTCCAGCAGTTCTAACCTTCATGGCAAAGATCCGCCATGCTACAAACATTGTAGCGAACCACCCTCCTCCCCTTCGTAATTCCATTGGTGCGATACAGGTACTAATCCAGCAGCTTTCTTCCCACGAAATGCTGCTTTGTGGAACCGACTCCTAAGCGGATGCTCGCTGATCACTACAATGTTGGCATGTTCAAGTCTAAAGTCTACCGTTATCTTCCTCACACTTCCCCATAAACTTTGCCTCTTACTCTGTAATATCTACCTTCGGGGTCTCTTGTGACTTGTACAGGGTGAACATAATTGTAAAAAAAAGTTACAGTGTACACCTTCACAATATTTGAGTATCCAATAGGAAGCGAACTGAACTGAAATGTTAAATTTGTATTTACACTATTTACATTGTTCGGACTGTCGTCCTCATCTTTATTGTCATATTCACGACGTAACGACCGTTGTAATAATCTGACCTTCTTCAGGATATCTCTATATTTCTGAGAAGTGGTATTGTAACTATTTACACTATTTACATTTAATAAGTTTACATTACTCATGTTTATTGTCATATTCATTAGGGACACATGGCCCTGTGGATAAAAGCGTTGGTTGATTGACCCTGAAGTGACTTAATCGAAAGATTTGTGAGTTCAATCCCAGGCCAAAACAGTGAGAACAAAAACCTGGAGAGTTGAATTAACTAAAATTGAGATATCCGAAGACATAGCAGGTGGAATTAGAACATGATAAAGTGTTTGGTTCGAAATTCCGAATTTCACCTGAAGAAGGCCGGATCGTACAACGGCCGAAACGTTGTGAATAACGCAATAAAGATAAAGACAACAGTCTGAACAGTGTAAATAGTTATAATACCTCATCTCAGAAATATAGACAGATCATGAAGAAGGCTGGAGCGTACAACGGCCGAAACATTGTGAACAATGCAATAAAGATGAAGATAACTGTCTGAACAATGTAAATAGTTACAATACTTCATCTCAGAAAATTACAGATTGTGTAAATGAACGGCAGAACAGTCAGTGTGAAGGGCAGTAGAAAAATATTGCTCAGAGCTGCAATGGATGGGAAGTGGTGGAGAGCCATAATCAAATTGATTTTTACATAATTCTTGTCTCAAGATGCCGTTTGTCTAGATGAATGGCAGAACAGTCAGTGTGAAGGATAGTAGAAAAACAAATATTGCTCTGAGCTACAATGGATAGGAAGTTGTGGACAGTCATCATCAACCTAACTTACAAGTTTGTGTAAATAAATGGTGGCTACAATTTTAACAATATGCAGATAACAGTGTTGAAAGCAGACACAGAAAAAAAAACTACAAAATCTCTTACAGAAGGTAGTGAAGGAAAGCGAGAAGAAAGGACTAAGCATAAACTGCATGAAGACAGAATGCATGGTTGTTAAGCAAAAGGATGAGCCCCAAATCGGAGATACCAAAATCTAAGAAGTACAAATAATTAAATATCTGGGGAGTGTTCTAACAAAGGCCGGGAAGTACGACACTGAAATTCGAAGTTGCATTGGGATAGCCAAAGATGCCTTCCAAAAGCTAAGCAGAGTATTACGAGACGTAAATACTTTGTTAGAAACAGAGAAAAGACTACTGAATTGTTATGTGACATATGTCCAGCTATATGACAGTGAATGCTGGACAATCTCCTCAAAGATGAGGAAAGGACTTGAAGCAACAGAAATGTGGTTCTACAGAAGGATACTGAGAATACCATGGACCAAACATATGAGCCACGGCGAGAAAATGGAGACAAAAAGCAAATATACTTAAGAGACAGCTGAAATCTCTAGGACACATAATGAGAAAGGAGGACTCGACAAATCTGATACTCACAGGACAGATTAAGAGCAAGAGGGACAAAGGAAAACAAATGCATTACATACTTGATAAGCTTAAGTAAATGGATGGGTGGAACAGGGTTTAGGAGAAATAACGAAAAGACAAAAATATTTTAAATACAATATTTTCATTTTTCACTATGAAACAACTTTTATGTTTGTTATTAATTCGCATTTTTCTAGGACCCACTCCACAATTAAGCAATTAATTTTAATATATTTTCTGTTTATAAGTTATTTTCATAGATACAAATATTTAAGTAAATGCCCTGTTTATAATAAACAGTATTAACAACATTTACTGGCCTAAACGTCCGAGAAATCTCATAGAAAATATGCGACCTCCGACAGGAATCGAACCTGTATCTTACACGTCATAGAGCCAGATGTAGTATACATTCAGGCCGATAAATGTTGTTCATACTGTTTATTATAAACAGAGCATTTAATTAAATATTTATATTTATAAAAATAACGTATAAAACAGATAATATATCAAAAGAATTGTCGGTCTTAGTCTATTTCATAATATATGATATCATTTGTTTACGTTAAGATACGCTTCGAGCGGAAACAGGCGTTCGAGAGAAATCATGGGAAATTTCTATTTTAAAAACAGTAATTTGTTTTTGCTAACCAGACGCTTCCTCTGTAGCTAAATAGTATAGCACGTCAGACTATATTATGATTCCGTGCAGAATACAGGTTCGATTTCTTTCGGAGGACACATATTTATGACATTTCTCGGACATTCAGGCCGGTAAATGGAGTTAAAAAACAGCATTTACTTAAATGTTTGTATTTATGAAAATAACGTATAAACAGAAAAAAATATATATATATATGTATATATATATAAAGAGAGATAGATAGATAGATAGATAGATAGATAGATAGATAGATAGATGTGTGAGTGTATATATACATATATATAGAGAGAGAAAGATAGGTATGTATATATATGTGTGTATATATATATATGTGTGTGTATGTGCATATAAAGAGATAGATAGATAGATATGTATATACATATGCGTGTGTGTGTATGTGTATGTATATATATGTGTGTATATATATATATATACATAGACAGATAGAGATAGATAGATAGATAGATATGTATACATATGTGTGTGTGTTTATATATATATATATGTATATATGTGTGTGTGCGTATATATATATATATATATTTATATTTATATATATACATATATATATATATATATTTATATTTATATATATATATATTTATATTTTATATATATATATATATATATTATATATTTATATATATATATATATATATATATATATATATATATATATATATATATAGAGAGAGAGAGAGAGAGAGAGAGAGAGAGAGAGAGAGTTAAAGCAATTAATGTAAACTGAAATGACCGGTATCGCTAGAAATGAAACTTGACGCAGGTGAATAAAGGCAATAAAAACTTTCCACTGACAAAAAGAAACTGTAAAAAAGACATTTCTTAGTTATAAATTTCATTTGTTTCACCTTGATACGAGGAGCAAATAGGTGCAACGAATTTAATTATCCTTTCTTTCATTAAGCAGATTAGCTCGCCATCCGTAACGAGGAATGCTTTTACTGCCATTACAAAAAAAAAATCTTGAACACTCTTACCCGATGGAGACAAGTATTTCAGCCAGTATTCAACATATTTCATTAAATACTAGCTTAAAAGCCGTGCTCGGTGCAGACATTTAAGCTAGCTCCTGTGGAGAGACAATTGGGCCTCTGACCTAAAATTAAAGGGACTAGCTTAGAAAACAGCAATAATTATGAAGAAATAACTTTGAATTCCTCAATTCTCTCCATGGAACTTCAAAACTTCACTTCCGTCTACAAGTCCAATTCCGGCCAAAAGACCGATTTAGACCAAAGTTCCAATTCAGGATGAATACCGAGTTCTTCAAATCACAAACTTCCTAGAGATTCAATCGAGTTGAGTTCTTCAAATCACAAACTCTGTGGAACTTCAAACGTAGAGTAAATGTGGCCTGTGTTAAATGGTTACATGGTCGGACAGATAGAATTTGCCGTTTATTTATTCAGATTGTAGAACCTTTGTCTTAAGAGAGTGCAATAATCGCATTTAATCATGAAATGTTTCCCTGTATACAAAGCCTGGCGCGTCGAGGTACCAATGGTTGCAATACTTCGAATGACGCTCTAATGAAATCACTGGAGATGTGAACGACGGTGTTGTAGCAGAAGTAGAAATCTAGCTATAGGCATATGTGGCCATAATACTTTTACAAACAAACGATTTCCGACAGTTCCTGTTGATACCCTTGGGTCCACATCTGCTCTGATTTAGGTCGCAGACGCTGTGCAGCCTTCCACTGTTGCTGAGGTAATCTTGGTTGTGTTTTCCAAATCACAAACTCTGCGGAAATTCAAAACATCACGTTATGGAACTTCTCACTTTAACTATGATTCCTTGGCATTTTGAAGAAATAAAACTGATTTCCTCAATTCACAATGTTTTCGAGATATTTTAAACTCAATTTAAAACAATTTATTTTAAATTCACAATGTTTTTGTATTACTTTAATTTCAATATAAATTAAAAACATTTAAAATCACAAAAAAAAATTATATTTGTCTTAAAATTTGAATTTTTAATTTCCTTCCTCATCCGGACACAAATCTCAATATTGAATGTTCAAGCTCCAAATAAAGGGTAAAGTTATATCAGAAATTATGAATTCAGTCATATTGACCGACTAAGAGACAAAAGACAACAGCGAAAAGTGTCAGCAAATATTCCTGTTGTTATGTCCCGAGATCTTCGCTGTTACACAATATGTGGGCTTGTATGCTGGTCACTAACGGGATTGAAGTGTCACATACAACACAACCATAAAAACTGAATAAAGCTGTTGGATCCTTGATGCGTAGAAATTGACGGGAAACTCCATGTATAGGATTTTATTTAAACTTTCAAGACTTATTCAGAAATTAATATTATTTTTAAATATTTCTTTTTTCAGGAAATCTTAGTAAAAAATATTGCTACTTCGCACTCATTTAATTTTATGAAATTTCAAGAAATTCTTCTTTGTATTACTTAATGTTCGGTTCGACATTCCAACCACCTGAAGAAGGCCGCAGCGTACAACAGCAGAGACGCTGTAATAAATATGGCCACAAAGATGGGGACAATAGTCCGAATAATGCAAATAGTCTACATAATACCTCATTTCAGAAATATAGACAGATAATGAAGGGTCGAAACGCTGTAATAAATATGGCGACTAAGATGAGGACAATAGTCGGAATAATGTAAATAATGTACATAATACCTCATCTCAGAAATATAGACAGATACTGAAAGGCCGAAACATTGTAATAAATATGGCAACAAAGATGAGGACAATAGTCCGAATAATGTAAATAGTGTACATAATACCCCATCTCAGAAATATAGACAGATACTGAAGGGCCAAAACATTGTAATAAATCAAAGATGAGGACAATAGTCCGAATAATGTAAATAGTGTACATAATACCTCATCTCAGAAATATAGACAGATACTGAAGGGCCAAAACATTGTAATAAATATGGCAACAAAGATGAGGACAATAGTCCGAATAATGTAAATAGTGTACATCATACCTCAGCTCAGAAATATAGACAGATACTGAAGGGCCAAAACATTGTAATAAATATGGCAATAAAGATGAGGACAATAGTCCGAATAATGTAAATAGTGTACATAATACCTCATCTCAGAAATATAGACAGATACTGAAGGGCCAAAACGTTGTAATAAATATAGCGACAATGATGAGGACAATAGTCCGAATCATGTAAATAGTGTACATAATACCTCATCTCAGAAATATAGACAGATACTGAAGGGCCAAAACGTTGTAATAAATATAGCGACAATGATGAGGACAATAGTCCGAATAATGTAAATAAAACTAAGACATTATTCAATTAGAAAAGCTTTTAATTTCTATTATGAACAAAATACATTATAGAAACTGTCGTTTTAAGAAAATAAATGTTTTGATGAATAATTAATTTTTACACGAATTATTTTCATTTTTTATATTTTAATTTGAATAATTCATAAAATGTTAAATCTTTTAAAATTCAGTATTAACTTATAAAGGTTAGGAGATACTGTTATTAAATTAAAATTGTATTTACAAATTATAATTGGAAAAGCGCGCTACAATATAACGACCCTAATACTTTAAAATATTTTTGAATTTATTGTATGTGTATATAAACGTGTCGATTGTTGTAAATATGCGTCCATATATGACATTATCAACAAATAAGAACGGTAACTATAGTAAACTTTAAATTTATTGATAGTTTTTTTAACATTTACTCAACAAGTTTTTCGTAAGTATGACAATAAAACCTAAGAACTTGAAATTCAATAAAATATTAAAATGCTTAAAATATATTCATTTTTTAAGATTACTGGGTAATTAAAAAAAAATTTTTTTTTTAAAAAAAAGGCGTTTGTCAAGCCATTTTATTTAAAGAGTCTCTTTCTTACTTAAATTTGCAAAGCATCTGGCAGTCAAGACATCATTCACCATGTCAGAAAACACCAACCTCCGTGTTAAAAAATGCTTTTCTGCAATATTTTACGAATATTACTTGTAGTTACAAGTAATATTCGCTTCGTTTCAGTTTATGTAAACTTTAAATCGGCTAATTTTTCTCAAATACCACTTCAAAAAACTATATTTTATTTTTGAAGGATGTTTTAATAAAGAGTATTCTGTTGCGTTGACAGATTTGTCAATATGAACGATTTTATGGATTTTACTGATGATCAAAGAAAAATGATTACAATCAATTTGAATTCGGTTTTAAATACAGCAAAGTACTTTTGCTTATTCGAAATATTAAATTTAATCTATTAGCTTGTAAGAAAACTAAAACAAAAGCTTCTAGAAAGGTTTTTAATAACCTTAGCCGTCGCTTTTATTTTTGGTGGGTGTACCTAGATTTAGAGGGAAAATTGTTTCAGCACGTGCAAATATTTTTTTTTGTTTCATTATTTATTAAAAAGACAAAACTGTATTCTAAAAACCGAACATTTGCAGGTATAATTATTTACCTGCTGCCTCACGCAGAAAGATGTGGCACAAGGCCAAGTTAAAATGGGGTATCCGAGCCCGTAGGCTCGGGCAAAAATTCCCTATAGACCACGTAAAAACGGAGTCAGTTTCCCGAGACGAGACTCCGCCCCTCGGCAGAGACTCGTTTGGGCAATGCCCTCTGACATAAGCCAGGTGTATTAACTGTTGCTATAAAAGCAAATCTATATAACAAACATTTAGGTACCTTCACTGATTTGCTAAAAAATTAGCATACTGTTATGAAAAAAATGCCCCAAACTTAATAAAAATAAAGTTTTCTCGACAAAATCTTTATGTTATGAGGAAAGACAGGAGGATTTTTTTATTATTAAATTATATTTTTTATCCTCTTTAGAACTTTTGAAATTTTGTTTAAAAATTTTGTTTGTTTTTCTGCGTCAGCACGGTGACCAAAAATTAATAAATATTTTTTTGTAAAGTTGTACTTTTCCATTGTACTAGACAATCAAGGATGTAAAGGTTCTGGTGTATAAGATCACTTCACATAACTGCAAAGAATAGCAAGAGGAGACAGCCCATTTTGGTGGTCAGGCAAACCTAGTAAAAATATTCAGTTTCTGGAAAAACAATGACTGGGTCTTCATTAAAAAATTCATCGGAAAATGGAATCATTAAGCATTGGCCGTGACGGAAACAGTTATATTTTGATTTTGATGAAGTTACGGTATTTTTTGCTTAAAGTTATATGTTTTCAGATTGTCTAAATCCCGGGAGAATACGGAAAAGAAATCTTTACAGAGGATTGACTTCATAATGAGATAGATAGATAGATAGAGAGAGAGAGAGAGAGAGAGAGAGAGAGATAGAGAGATAAGAATAGCCTGTGATAGATAACAGATAGATAAGAATATATAAATAAAAAGATAGATAGATAGATAGATAGATAGATAGATAGATAGATAGATAGATAAGCACAGACATAGATAGATAGATAGATAGATAAGAACAGACATAAATAGATAGATAGATAGATAGATAGATAGATAGATAGATAGATAAGAACATACATAGATAGATAGATAGATAGCTAGATAAGAACATACATAAATAGATAGATAGATAGATAGATAGATAGATAAGCACAGACATAGATAGATAGATAGATAGATAGATAGATAGATAGATAGATAGATAGATAGACAGATAGATAGATAGATAGATAGATAGATAAGAACAAACATAGATAGATAGATAGATAGACAGATAGATAGATAGATAGATAGATAGATAGATAAGAACAGACATAGATAGATAGATAGATAGATAGATAGATAGATAAGAACATACATAAATAGATAGATAGATAGATAGCTAGATAAGAACATACATAAATAGATAGATAGATAGATAGATAGATAGATAAGCACAGACATAGATAGATAGATAGATAGATAGATAGATAGATAAGAACAAACATAGATAGATAGATAGATAGATAGATAGATAGATAAGAACAAACATAGATAGATAGATAGATAGATAGATAGATAGATAGATAGATAGATAGATAGATAGATAGATAGATAAGAATAACCTGTGATAGGTAATAGATAGATAGATAGATAGATAGATAGATAGATAGATAGATAGATAGATAGATACGGACACTACGAAAGGAAAATATTTTCTCAAACTCACAAGTTCGGAAAATAACCGTTGAACAAATAAACAGTCAAAAGTTACAAAATCCCAATTTGCAAATAGAAATGCGAAAACATCGTCCGACCTGAACTCGTAAACAATTCATCAAGTATAAAACATTCTACTATATACCCTTGAAGTCTTCAGTTTAGGACTGAAATTTGCGGCCCAAACTGAAAAAAAAAGAATTGGTTGTCATAGATACAATTATAAAAAAAAAAAATACATATTTGAGATTTTTTCTTTTGTTTTTGTTATGTCGGTTTCTTCATTTTCAGATATCGCGTTTTAACATGTTCACGTGACTCTCCGTATATTCGTGTTGTTCTCGTTTATTGCTTTCTTTTTTAAAGTGCCATTTATCCGATAATAGCTCAGTTAATTCATATATCATCAGCAACACAATTTTAAAAGAAAAGAAATTCAAAAGAAAACTCCGAATTCAAAATCGTTTACGCGTGGGGCTCGCTAACCCAAACCCTCCAGCCCGTAAACTAACTACAGAACCGAGAGAAACACATAGGTGACTGTGGCTCGATATTCCATTCTACTGGGTTAACAGACATATAAGACTTTAAAGACTTTATCAATAATAAATTTCGACTGTAGCCGGAATTTTTAAAATGTCAAATTATTTTATAAAATATTCTTTGGTTTTGTTTGCCTTTTGCTTTGAGGTCAACTCTATTTTGTTGCGTTTTTGCCCATTTCTAACATATAAATAATCATAACTAATTAAATATTATTTCGCCTCTCTACAGTATCATCTTATACTAAATCCCCAGACGATAATAAATCATTTGCCTAGTTAACGTCCTTGTCTTTTTGGTGTATATATTCAAATCGACGAAGCAACAGCGTCCCTTGCTCGGTCCGTTACCCAAGCGTCCATACTGTTGTTCGTTCAATTGTCAGCAAGGACATAAATCAGTAGCAGACAGAAAAAGGCAATGAAAATGTTGTCATCGAAAATGACTTTAAACAACTTACCTGGTAACCTGAGTTCATATCTACACCCTCTACTCTTGTTGGTCCATTGTGAAAAAAAGATTCGCAAGCCAGTAATATCCGGATACGCTACGCCTACTACAGTTTAGCGTCTCATCAATCATTGTCGAAAAAACACGAAGGAGTTCCTTAACGCCTGAAAAACAGGAGAAAAATGTCAAATCATATTCAGCGTTTGTTATACTGACATTAAACACCTAAAATGGATGATGCTCAGGAGTTATTTGATGATATTCAATTTGGATAAATGGCTTGCTGTTTATAAACAAAATATGGGCACATAAAGGGGTGCTGAAAAGTTTTGACTCGACCAAGAAGAGAATTTTGTTTTTATTCTAATGGTTTCCTATTTTTCGGATTTTGGAAAGTCCGTAGAATCGAGTAATTTTCAGCACATCCTCGAATATATATATATATATATATATATATATATATATATATATATATATATAATGGTAAAAGGCTCAAACTCTAATATTCCTTGGTTATAATTTATTACATTGGAATCGTAATCACGATCCAATTCAACAGACCTATTGGATCGTGATTACGATTCCAATGTAATAAATTATAACCATGGAGCATTAGTGTTTGAGCTTTTATATTATATTACTCTATCCTAGACACTGAGTTCTACCTGGATTCTATCTTCTTGGGAATTTGTATATTAGGTTGGTGCAAAAATAATGACGTAATAATGTCGTTTTTGACGTTAAAAAATACGTCAAAAACGACATTCTTACGTCATTATTAATTATATATATATATATATATATATATATATATATATATATATATATATATATATATATATATATATATCTGTGTGTGTGTGTGTTTTGAGTACAAGAGAGTTAGGGAAAGCCAGCAAAAATTATGTATATAAAGTTAAGGATCAATTCTAAATTACAATCAATGTATAAACTGGTCTCCCCATTTTGTGACCACAGTAGCTTCTATGCGTCTATGTACCAGAGAAGGTAAATAATTCTAAAAGACATAGCTGTGTACCTAATCAGTATTCCATTCATTGATTCGTTTTCTACTGCATATCAACACTTTGCAGGTTATTTAAAGCCAGAAAATATTTTTTAGATTGAACATTTTTTTATAATAAAGTTTTAGTGATACCAGTCTTACTAATTAATCCATAGCTGGGAGGAAAAGAGGTGAATTGATATATTTCCCAAAGGTGTTTGAGCGTAATTGAATATAATGAACTCAACTGAAATTGGAACTCTGTTCTCCGATGTCATTATCCATTACGCCACCCGCACACCCAAGCTTACAATGCCTGGTATACCTAAGCGGTTATCCATCTCGTTACTGACCAAGATCGACGTTTCTTAAGTTCGGTGATCGTACGAGAACCGGTGTTTCAACGTGATACGGTCGTAAATCCCAAAGAGGATGAAAAAGAGTTTGCCTATGTATATATTGAAAAAGAATAATCACTAATATCGCTTTGGTTTTCCTCACATTTCCACAACTACCTGGGGTGTTAATTTAGAAGGTTGAAGGCCATCTAGTTGATTCTCGGGTGGCACGCTTCCCACTGCGAACCCCAAAATTGACAATCACTCAAACACATTACACCCCGCTACGTTTTCTCACTCTTCCTTCATATGAGACTCACTCAGGAATGTTTTGACTTTCCTACACAATAGAATGTACTCTAGTCCTATTTCTGAAATGGTACAAAAGTCATTTCGGGAAAGAAATTGACCTCTGCTGTCTATTAATTGCAACGTTACAGTCAGTATTAAAGAGAAAAGCTTTCCAATTTGTAATATGATCGCCATAAAATATGAAAATTTGTGCTTATTTTAATTCAGTTCTTGAGTCCAAACAGATGTTACCAAAGCCTAAATTCTGATGTGGCTAGTGTTCTAGTTTTATGGCTTGCAATAACATACTCCACCAGCTATGGGTTAATTAGCAGTCCTAACTGAGCTCTCTTGTTTTGAGGAGACAGACACAATATGAAACGGAAGGATCTAAATTCAAAACCAGTCCGGTGTTGGATGTGTTTCGTCAAAGAATCTTGCCCTACACATGCCACTGTTGATATGACACTATATCACTTGTGTTGTTTTTACGGTACGGGACTCATGACGAACCTTTTACAGGATCATATTTTCATACAGCTTTTAAATTTGGGACATATTCTTGTTTTATATAATAAAATTATGTAAGATAAGAATAATGCAAATAGTTCATCTTTTACACTGTACGATAAATTAATACAGCCTAAAACATTATGAATGTTTACCATATGTATTCATGGAGATTACGTATAAATTCCACCGGTATTATCTATTTAATTTTATATAATATTTTTCTTCAAATCCCGAATAAGTCATTGTATATCGGGATCGAAGTTATGAATAAACTGTTCAAATATACAGCATCTTATTAACTGGAAAAAATATAATAAAAAATTAAATAGGCAGACATTGTAGGTTGAATTTAAAGGCATTTTGTTGTTTATGGAATTTTATGTTTCTTACTAAGTTACACCCTTGTGCAAATTAATTGAAACAAAACAAATAATTCCGTTATTATTTACTTTTTTCGTATTTTCCAATGAAACATAACCCAGTGCTGCACATGTTAGTACTTCGTATGTCCATTCCACAAAGTCGTTCCTCGCAGATTGATCACAGATTCTCGATTGGATTCAAATCAGGAGAGTTTCCGGGCGAGTCTATAGTACTTCGATTTGCTTACTGGAAAGGTTTGCCATCGAGTTCGTGCAGCGTTACAATTTTCGTACGCTTCCTTGAAGTAACGTCGATCGCAGTCAATGGCCATAGGACAACTAATCGACAGTCGAGACAATAGTGCCTGGTCATGATGAAAATCTGATGCAATCACGGATGACGCAATATTTTTCAAGGTCAAACAAATTTCATCATACACACCGAAAATAGATTCATATTACTGCACACCACTGCAAATGACCTAATCTGAGGAAAAATAGAAATCGCTTATACCATATCACGCCAGTTGGTCTAAAACTGACCGTATGGTAAAAGAAAGGAAATTAAAGCGGTTGTTTCAATTAATTTGCACAAAGGGGTAGTCAAGTCTTTCTCGAAGTCGTCTAGTTCTTTGTGTTGCGGGGACATTTCTTGTTTTACATCCGTATTTCTCCTTCAGTAACGTATTTGTATTAAGTTTTTGGTTTAGAAATATATGTGATTTACATCTCATTCTTTTTATGAAACTTTCTATTTTTTCCATTAATTTAAACTTGTATGTGGATGGTGATGGAGTGGTATGTTGTTTTTTCGAGAAGTTGAGGCTAAACTTCTTTATGTCAATGATGAGTCACTAATGTAGCGAAAGTGCTCTACTGTTTATAAAGAGTTAAATTTGATAAAGTAAAGTTTTAAGGTATGTTATATTTATGGATTAAAGAGATCAATATCAGGGATAGAGCGTATGTAACATAAAATTACATAAACAACGAGATGCCTTCCAAAAAGAAAATATAACTAAAATAAACAATTCAACAAACGTATTTATCGCAGCAGACAAAACTAGAAATTTATATGAACTAAGCCCGCTCCCCTACACACAATAAATTACTCAAGGACAACATAACTAAAACATACAAAAAAGCAGCAAAAACAATAGAACGCGATATCAATAAGGAAACTAAAAAAATCTCCCAAAAATTAGACCTCGGCCACCGAATAAATTGCATCGCTAAGGCGCAAGCATTTATCACACTAAAATATCACAGGGAAAATTTTAGAACCAACCTAACATGTAGACTCAGAAACTTGACCAAAAGTGAACTCTGGAAAAGAAATAAAGCAATACTAGTATGATTTAATTCAGAGTTAAGGAAGAAGTTATGAGTAAATCAATAAAAAAACACAAAAACAACTATAGACTGGTTACGCAACATAAAATTAACAAATTGCCAATTTATACAACTAAATATAAAAGAATTCTACCCTTTTATAACAGAACCCATGCTAGATAAGTCCTTCTGCTTAGCTCAAGAACAAATAAAATAAACACAAATGAAATAAAAATCAATAAACACTCCCAAAAATCACTACTATTCAACAATGAAGACACATGGATAAAGAAAGAAGGGACATTTAACACTACAATGGGAAGCTTTGACGGTGCGTATTCGAACTAATAGGTGTATATTTACTACACGATCTAAGTAATATAATCAATAGAAATGATACAGGACTCTACAGGGACGACGGTTTCATAATCTTAAGGAACTTTAACAAACAAAACTAGAAAAACAATCATAAAGATATTAAAAAATATATGTATGGATTCAACATAGATATAAAACCTAACCTAAACAAAATAGATTTTTCTAGATGTCACCTTCAACCCAAGGAAAGGTACATTGTATATGTACCTTTCCTTGGGTTGAAGTATGATGGGTAATTTTTCGTCTAAATTACGCAAATGGAAAATAACATTGACATCATTTTAACAGAAACATCTACTAAAATAACACAAAAATATCTAAAATAAATTCAATAAAATCGCTATTGGCATCAAACACGGCGTCCAGACCAATTCGGAATCTCCTGAACATCTTCTGAAAGCTCTCCTTGTTTAACTTGGTGAATGCTGCCATAATCCTTACCTTCAGTTCATCTTTGGCGTTACAAGGAGTTTAGTTGTGCTCTCACTCAACTTCACCCCACATATAATAATCAAGGGGGTTGCAGTCTGAGGAGTAAGGCAGCCAGATGTAAGGGATAATCTGCTCGTAGAAATTGTCTGACAGCCATAACTGAGTTCTCCTGCTTGTGTGGCATTGATCCAGAGAAGCACTACCTCCTCAACGTGTATTGGTTTCCGTGTTGAGTTTGAGGGTCTCACCAATAAACTCGGGATTTCTTTTCTAATCAAAACTATCATAGTGGCTTTTCCGAGATGACGTACCTTCGTGATCACTATTAAACTCATCCAACTCTTTTCGAATCCTCTGCACACATCTCAGATTGATACCCAAACACTCTGAAATGTTCGTATTAGAACTTCTGGCGCGAATGCCAAGTAGTAGAGCATGCTGTTTCCAAATTTTTGGTGGAATGAATTGCTTCATGGTGCTCTTTCCACCAGGGACGATGTCCAAATAACCCTTCTATAATGTGCAGTCGACAAAATCAAAAACAACCACCGTGCATGCCAAAATTATAAATATAAAATGGCGACAATGTAAACTATACAGAAAACCCAATGATAAACTACTGTTTATGCACACATCTTCCAACCACCCGCTATCTATAACCAAGCAAATGTCACAATCAATTAACTGCAGGCTTTTCGACAATTCTTCCCGTGAAACCATATTCAACGAAGCTAAAAAAAAAAGTCTATGAAACAGCCCTAAAAGATAGTGGATTCCCGGCAACACTCACATACATACTAAACGACACAAAAAAAAGCCAACAGGAAAAGAAACATCATATGGTTCAACCCACCATACAACAAAAACGTAAAAACAAAGGTAGGAAAAATATTTATTAAACTCATGCACAAACGCTTTCTCGCATCAAGCATTCCCCATAAGATGTTTTAAAAAAAACAGTAAAAATCAATTACAGTTGCACCTAGAACGACACAATTAATAAAAAAAGCACAACAGGAAAACAATAAACAAACCACCTGAGCAAATTAAACTCACTTGAAACTGCAGAATTAAGAACGAATGTTCCTTAAATGGCACTTGCTTGCAGAGCAATGTAATATACCAAGCCACTGTAAAATTTGCAGATAAAGAAGAAAAAATATACATTGGAATAACTGAAGAATCCTTGAAAAAAAAGAAACTACTCAAAGAAAACATCCTTTACAAATAGTAAATACGCGAACAATGCTTTCTAAACATATCTAGGAGATTAAAAGCAAAAACAAATCATACCAAAAATATCATGGATAATAAGGAAAAGAACATCAGCCTACAACAATCAATCAAAAAACTGTAAAATCTGCCTGGAGGAAAAATAGCAATAATTACTTAATTTATTAATTAATTAATCACAGACCAAAACAAACCACTAATAAACGATCAGTACTCATCTCAAAATGCAGACACTTACTACGTTACTTAAAAATCGAAAACTGAAAACGAACAAGAATAAATAAAATAATAATAATTCTTTTTTTATTCCTTATTTTTCCTTGGGAATTGGTTTGTTCATTTACAAGCCAAAACACCTTAGGTTTTTCCGGGCGAGTATACTTACTTATATTTATAAGATTATTATATATTATTATTATATATTTATAAGATTATTATATATTATTAATTATATATATTGTGAGTTTAAGCTCTATGCTCCAAAAGTGTACAATAAAATTAAAAGATAGCCTAAAAATGTCATTACTATCTTTCAAATCAATACTAAAAACTATTCAAAGAATAATAAGTATGCAAAGATAATAATTACGCTAACATTAATTTTAAGCGAGTATGGTTTTTTTCCTTTCTAGTTTCGCTCTATGTGAGTACCTCATCGTGGAGTAGTGCTTACTGAACTAGTATGGCACACTTCACTGGGCGCTCCACACTTTTAAGTTAAACTTAGTAGAGGTCTATTTGAATTCAGAAAGATAAAAGAAGTTATATTTACCGCAACTAGAATAAAATGTTTATCATTACCAAACTAAATGTAATAAAGATCGAACCATAAACCAGCTGCTCCTGAGTACAACTCTTTAGCCACAGTACCACGTCTAATTCTTTTAAAGTGATTAACCAATAACCACATGCAAGATTCATTACTGCAAAAAGGCGTTAATTAAATGTCTATGCCTTCATGAAACAAACCAATTAATCTGGCGATCGACCTTTCTTTGATCAGACCCCTTATAATATTATATATGTGGGTGATACTATATTTGTGGGCGGGCACGCCACAGATTTAATGATGTTTTCTTTGTTTTATTTACAGGCTAATATACAATAACTTCATATATATATATATATATATATATATATATATATATATATATATATATATATATATATATAAAGTTTTAGATATGCTTTCGTTTATAAACAGTTTTGTGCAGACATTCATTTTCATACGCATAGGCTAGACATATTAGCTTAATACTAACATTCCCATGAATATAAATACTTACATAAAAAAATCGACTCATTCAGTTAAAATTAAAAAAAAAAAAAAAAAAAATCCTTGATAGTAACTAAAAAAATTGCCGAAAGCATTCAAACATACAACATATTTCGGGCAATTTTTGCACACTTTACGTCCCAAAAATAAATTGTAAATACAAGAAAAATTATATAAAAGCTTAAAAGAAATGCCTGGTCAGGCGTATTTTAGGAAACGTGTATGAAAGAGGGATTACTGCCCAAACACACACACACACACACACACACACACACACACACACACACACATATATATATATATATATATATATAAATGAACATAGTCAAAAGTTTATGTTTTATATGCAATCGTCAGGCCACAATCGTGGCCTGACGATTGCATCTAGCATGAAACAGACTGTCGCCTGTAAGTGTTGACTTCTATGTTCACTTTTATATTTACACACGCTCCATCTCTGATATTGAGCACTTTATCGCATAAATATAGCACATCTTAAGACTATATTTTTCACACACACACATATATATATATATATATATATATATATATATATATATATATATATATATATGACAGAGTATATATTTGTCTGAATGTGTGCGCTTGTGTGTGTGTGTGTGTGTGTGTGTGTGTGTGTGTGTGTGTGTGTGTGTGTGATAGATCTCATTACAGTGGTCAAACTTTCATAATAAACTTGTTATTAAGGAACCGATGTTTTTAAAGTTTTATATATATATATATACATATATATATATATATATGTTGTACAATGAGTGTTGCTGTTGATAGTTTTCAAATTATGCCTGACGATTGCCACGTGCATGAAACTCAGAGTTGCACCAAACAATGAGAAACAAATGTATATTTATCCTATATATATATATATATATATATATATATATATATATATATATATATATATATATATATGTATGTTTGTGGATATGAAATATTGACTTGCATAATGAAATCTAACATAATGCACACTCATAATATATATATATATATATATATATCACTTAAGAAATAGCATCCAGTCATACACACGCACATGTAGGTTTGCATGTATGTGTGTGCAATGACCATACTCGACACCGAGCTGGCAGCCATTATGTATGTGTTCGGTTGAGCGCTTCTTATTCCATTTATTGACATTGATCCGAGACGGAATCTATTCTTTTGAAAGTGAGTCTCTTCGAAGAGAATTTATTAATGAGCTTGCGTTTCATGTGAGACGCTCATGAAATGTGTTCTGCTGGCCGTTGTCGCTCCATTGGCTTTGCATGATGACAAATAAAGAAAACAGAAGAGAAATTTGCTGACTTTGGTGCGTCAATCTTTCATAACAAGTTCGCACTTCTAGCGTGACTTTCTGACGGAAGATGTTGACCTTTTATTAGAACGGCGCCTAGGGCAGATGCACCGGGGTCTTTCATGGACCACTAAAAATTTTTTATTCATAAACAAGAAAGAAAAAAAAAAAAAAAAAGAAAACATCTCTTTCCAGCTCACTCTTTTCCTTGTATGTTATTTGACAGCATGATTGGCCGGTTGTACCCGGGCTAGTATTGTTATCGAGGATTGATTAATATCATACAATCAATAGGTAAGTTAAATAAATAGGAAATAGAAAACAATGTATAAGGTCCAGAAGTTTTGAGAATCTTTTTGAGGATACTTTTAATTGTCCTAGATAATTGTTACTTTAATACATCCTGTTATAGAACGCGGAACCCGGCCCGGGATAGCAAATTACTGGCCAGAACAGAAGACCCGTGGGCGAGAAATTCTGACACTGATGAATTGCCTTTGTTTAACTTTAGGATATAAGACCAAAACAGAGCAAAAAGATCAGTCGCCCCGCAAGAATTTTGAAGTGTCCGCATCCAGATTCCTTTGGGAGGCTAACCTGCACATGTTGAAATGCGAATCCAAGGAGTCGGCGTCTGTTTCCCTAACCTTCTTCCTCACGCTACCTCCTAGAATCGATTCCACCACATCTGCCACGTATAAAGCGATTATGAAAAAGAAATCATCCTTTGATGAAACAGTGTATGAAGTAGCGTAGGGGTCTGGAGAACTGAAGCCAGTGGTGACACTGAATGTAACAATCCTTAGTGTAATTCTAATAAAGCTAGCATGCAGCGCATGCCAGAGTGAATGGAATGTAACTGAAAAAACGAGAGTAACATGATGGTGATCGTGCTTATCTTGAAAATTTCTGTTAGTTGCTTATCATAATTTTGGTTATGATTAGTATTATTATTAGTAGTATTATTATGATTATTATTATTATTATTATTATTATGATTAGTATTATTAGTATTATGTTAGTATTATTAGTATTATTATTATGATTAGTATTATTAGTATTATTATGATTATTATTATTATTATGATTAGTATTATTATTACTGTATGTTTCGACTTTCATCGGCCTACTATAACTGCATTCTGTAGAAGCATACGTTCTCAGCTATCATTATATATATATATATATATATATATATATATATATATATATATATATATATATCCAACTATAGGATCGGGGTAGACGAAATAAAATTCAATGACCAAAAACTCTATCCTTTAAAAGAGTGCTCAATACGGAGTAGAGCAAATATTATTTATTCAAAAATTATAACATAAATATGTTATAACATGACTACAAAAAAAAAATATTTTCTTCTCAAGTGAAGGTGTTGAATGTAGAATAAAGAGTTTTAAAACGTTCAAAGGGGTGCTTCGTTGATTTGAACCTTTTAAAACTCTTCATTCTACATTCAACACCATCACTTGAGAAGACATCAGAAGTGTTGAAACAAAATGTCTATTTTTGTAGTGATGCTATAACATATTTATGTTATAATTTTTGAATAAATAAAATTATATATATATATATTCCACGTGATATGTTTAAAGGTTATCAGTTAATTCCCTTCTGCTTTAACCGGGTATTGAACTCACACTATTTGGGTCATGTCCTTGGATCTAACCAACGCCTTTATCCACTGTACCATGTGCCGTTGTAATAAATATGGCGACAGAGATGAGGACAATAGTCCGAATAATGTAAATAGTGTACATAATACCTCATCTCAGAAATATAGACAGATACTGAGAAAGGAGAGCTTGGAAAATCTGATACTCACAGGCGAGATAGAGGGAAAGAGGGACAAAGGAAATTAATTAACATATTTAACGGACATAAGTGGATGACAGAAGAAGGTCTGGGAGAAATAACAAAAATAAAAAATTTATTGAGAGCTACAAAGGACAGGAAGAAGTGGAGAGCCATGATCGCCTACGTCCTGAAGACACACGACACATAAAAGAAGAAGCTCATAATATGCCTCCAGGTTTAATATATTATGCTATAAATATATAGAAGAGTCCGCGATCATTTAGTCAGGGATTATGTTACGAACCAGATATTTCTTCTTTAACAAACAATTGGTAAGTAATTCTTTTTATTCACCGGTCTATCCTGTTGTTGGAATTCCAAAAGGTATAATTTTTCTTCCAATTTTAATCCACGCCTCTTAGATCGAGATTAGTATTCAGACGCTTTTCATAATGTCTTCAATTCCCCTTCCATATTTTTACAGCCCTTGTCGTGTCAACTTACGTAAATACAGACATGGCGTCGTAGTGTAAGCTGATTTCGACGTATTTGTGGGCGTTGAAAGACTGACAAAAACTGACTTGGGTGTATGCAAAAACTTCCAGGGTTTTTCTAATGTCGCTAGTTTTCATTAAGAAAAAGTCCTTGGTAATTTTTCCACATATCTAATAGATACATAGATCGATGTCATCAGTTCCCGACTCTTTGTCTATAGTGATGACAACTGTTTACTTCGGTTTTAATAGTAAATCTGGTAGGTTAGATAAAATCAAATTGGCAGTTAATCTCAAAAATGACGGTGAATGTTTTGCTCACTCTAGCAAGAAATGGCTTGTTAATTTTAACCCTTCGCAAACTAAACTGTTTTTTTAATAGTCTGAGAGAATCTTTTTACCTTCCATCAAGTATGGCTGATGCCAGCCACCAGGAGAGTGATTCATTGCGCTTACTCGTTCTAAAGTCTTCCAGTGATGTGAATTGAAACAATTGTTTCGAGTCAATTGCTAAGTCTACTGCTAAGAAAGTTGGTTCATTGTGCAGCACTGGACAATCTTTCTCGTCAGAATCTAACTTGCCCCATTATAGGTCTAACATTCATCTGTGCATTGAATATTGTTACCACATCTGGTATGGTGCTTCTGCTATGGTGATTTTCTAAGAGTAGCTTAGATGTGGCACAAGGCCAAGAGTATGGGACACCTAGTGTGGATCGAACTCACTCCTCAGTAGTAATTGTTGTCGCGAGATAAAGTTGCTAACCTCTACAACGTCAAGGTAACCCATGATGCTCCTATTATGTATCTAGAGATTCTTGTCAAAATTCAAATAAGAATCTGCAATATTATCAGTCCTGACCTATCTCTTCGGATCCAGTCATATTCCTATCTCCGTAACGTAGTTTGTTTTTTGTCTTTTCTACATTTATTTTCACGGTAATTGTTCTGGTGATATTACCTTTTTCATATATCATCTTCGCGCATTTAAGCGCAAAACTAGATGGGCAGATAGGTCTCATCATTTTGCTGTTTAAATCGCTAAGGGCAACCGCAAGTTATATTCTAATGTTGTCTTCTCTTACGCGTCTCACCTGTAGTACTCACTTCCAACTTCTTGCTTCCCTGTCAAGTACGGTCTTCGAAAATCTAAATGGAACGTCAATCGTCATCTTCTGCCTCCTTGAATCCTAGTCTTTTTATTGTGTATGACGATAAACTACAAGTTTTAACACCTGTTAAGGTCCCAGCTATAGGAATATAGTGATCCCCAAAGAAACGCAAAACACGATGAAGTACATTTTTGTAGTGGGAAGAGCAGTAATACGTTTTTTGTATAAAGAGATTACCAACAATACCTATTTATGGTGAAGTTACCAGCGATGCGTTTTTATAGCAAAATGACCATCAGTATATACTTATAGTCCTACCAAGCAATCAAAATGAAAGAACTCTTTCATGGCATTAATTCTAGAATTTTTGAAAGAAATCACACTGTATTCCAAAATATAAGTTCAACAAAACTACAACATAGAACACATATCAGCCTCTAGTAATTATGCCCACATAAACATGTATATGTACAAAAGCAGAGAATCACCTGTCATGTATTCAATTGTGAAAGCAGAATAACATATATCATATTTTTTTATTACTTCAAAGCTCCCAAAAAAATTAAATTTCAGCATTAAATGACCCATAAGGAATTGATATGCCGTTAAACAAACAAATCAAACCACATACTTTTTATTGTCTTTTCTCCTCAATAGCGTTTTCTCAGTTTCCTTTACTCTCGGTAATCCTTTGCGCCTTAGTGGCTTTATTGTCTTGCGTGTGATGAAATCATTTCAAAAAAATAAAGGAAAGATTGATGCTCATACATAAATCTAAGTGTATTTTTGTACATGCGTGTATGAATGTTTACATGAAAATAAGTTTTATGTGAAACTCATAGAGTTGTTCGTCCTGGGTATGACTATATCCGCGTATTTGGTAAGGCGATAAACTACAGCAAGGTCTCTGATTTGGAGGTTTTGAGGATCGTGGAACCACCTCTTAATTGCTGGTGTTCCCAGGTCCACCCTGACCCGGGACCAGCTATGGGCAAGTAGTTGACCAACCCCAAACTGGGGGCAAAAATCTATGAAAGTGTAAAAATAGGTTTTGATAATTACCAGCAATACATTTTTGAGGGAAAAATATTACCAGCAATACATTTTTGAGGGAAAAATATTACCAGCAATACATTTTTGAAGGAAAAAATATTACCAACAATACATTTTTGAGGGAAAAATATTACCAGCAATACATTTTTGAAGGAAAAAAAATATTACCAGCAATACATTTTTGAGGGAAAAATATTACCAGCAATACATTTTTGAAGGAAAAAATATTACCAACAATACATTTTTGAAGGAAAAATATTACCAGCAATACATTTTTGAAGGAAAAAAAATATTACCAGCAATACATTTTTGAGGGAAAAATATTACCAGCAATACATTTTTGAGGGAAAAATATTACCAGCAATACATTTTTGAAGAAAAAAAATATTACCAGCAATACATTTTTGAGGGAAAAATATTACCAGCAATACATTTTTGAGGGAAAAATATTACCAGCAATACATTTTTGAAGGAAAAAAAATATTACCAGCAATACATTTTTGAGGGAAAAATATTACCAGCAATACATTTTTGAGGGAAAAATATTACCAGCAATACATTTTTGAGGGGAAAAATATTACCAGCAATACATTTTTGAAGGAAAAAAAATATTACCAGCAATACATTTTTGAGGGAAAAATATTACCAGCAATACATTTTTGAGGGAAAAATATTACCAGTAATACATTTTTGAGGGAAAAATATTACCAGCAATACATTTTTGAGGGGAAAATATTACCAGCAATACATTTTTGAGGGAAAAATATTACCAGCAATACGTTTTTGAGGGAAAAATATTACCAGCAATACATTTTTGAGGGAAAAATATTACCAGTAATACATTTTTGAGGGAAAAATATTACCAGCAATACGTTTTTGAGGGAAAAATATTACCAGCAATACATTTTTGAGGGAAAAATATTACCAGCAATAAAAATCTTGTCGGCATTAAATAACTCATTGAGGTTGAAAAGCTGTAAAACAAAACAAACCAAACTAATCATAGAATCGTGGAAATTTTTATTCTACAAGTGAATCACGGATTTTGTAAATAAGGACTGTTAAAGCGCGGGAAAGAATCATTTCGCTTGGTTTAGTCTTTAAATCATTTCGCTTGGTTTGGTTTTAAATGACGGGTATCAATGATCAAAAGGCAGAAAACGACCTTTAACATTCAATTCTTCTTGTAAGCCATACAAACACGTACAATGTACAATGAGAGCTGTTTCAACTTGAAGGTACACTATAAATCGATGTGATATCTCATCTTCAGCAATTTATCTCTTATAGTTCTTTCTAAACCTTACAATATTGTGCTACCTTACAGAAATGCTGCAGCTCTTCAAAGTTTTCTTCTTTTTTCTTTCTTTTTTTTACGGGGAGTGATAGAATTTTATTGATAGTGCTTTTAATGTCGTTGCTCAATGTATACACTATGATGATTGTTCGTTCAACGGCCAAAACGTTGCAATAAATATGGCGACAAAGATGAGGACAATAGTCCGAATAATGTAAATAGTGTACATAATGCTTCCTCTCAGACATATAGACAGACTTCTACGGACGTTATTCTTCCATTTAGTATTGATGACAAAATCGTTTCCATAATATTTACTGTTTGTTTTCAAAGCTAGTGATCTAACTCCGATATTACTATCAAGTCCTTTGATTTGGGCTTTTTGGAGATAACATGCGAGGTCTGATCAAAAAGTATCAGGACTAGTGTTATAAAAAGAAAACTACAGCACATATCAGTTTGGCATTTAATCTCCTACGAAGTAGTCCCCTTCTCAAGCTACACACCTTATCCGGCGTTATCTCAAGGTACACACCTTATCCATTGATGGAAGCACCCCGGGAACTCGTTTTTTGAGATACTGTGCAACTGCCACTTGGATTTCCCTGCCTTCAAATATTGTTTCTTTCAACTGTGATTTAATCTTTGAAGAGGAAAATGTCGCAAGGACAATATCTGGGAAATATGGTGGTTGTCGAATGCTGTGATTGACCCAAAATACCTGCACAATTCATGGTCATTAATAGAAAATCTGTAGTCTAGTGAGACGACCACACTCTACACACTTTCCTTCCAGACACTGCCATAAACAACAAAAGTGAGTGAGTGAGCGATAACTTTGTGTGTGTGCGCGACGCAGTTCAAGGACAATATGTGCCATACTGCTTCACTCTGCGCATTTTGCCATAGCAACAGTCCTGATATTTTTTGACCAAGCCTCATATTTCAATATTATAACTGTCAAAATCCCTTGCCAATAATTCCCGTGTTTCTTTTCTCACCAGACCTCTAACAAACTTTAAATGTCCCGATTGTAAAATCTTTATATGTGATTGGAGGCATTTACAAAGTTTTAAATTTCAAGTTGTCAGCTTTTAACGGTTTACAACTGGGGAATTAATTATCTTCGCCGCCAATTAATAATGCTTAAATACAGTTTGTTGTAAAAATCAGTGCAATATAACTTAGTTCATTTTGAAAGTAAGAATTTTTTTCCACGTAATTTAAATTTTTTATACGGCTTGTCATCGACATAAAGACGCATTGATGATCCGATCCTTGCATAGTTCATTTCTGACACCTGATTGATATTCCTGATTATTCTGGCCTTGTGCCAGACTCAGCTAAACTTAGTAAATACTTTTTTGACTGCATTGTGGCTGAAATACGAACATATTCCCTGCTGATGCCAGAGCTCGATATTCGAGCCCAGAATTAAAGGATTTTGAATACTGATTTTCAAGGCAGGCGAGCTACCTTTAGTTGGATAATTGGTAACACAATCTTGTGTTAGGTAACACAATATTCCCATTCGTTGTTTCCCTTCTTTCATCTTTGTTTTCATCTTTGTAAGTATCAAAACCATAGGCCACACTGTCACAGCTCTCTCTCTCTCTCTCTCTCTCTCTCTCTCTCTCTCTCTCTCTCTCTCTCTCTCTCTCTCTCTCTCTCTCTGATAATAGTTGCCTGCGTTCCACTACGGATCCATAATTGCCTGAATATAAGAATATACCATTAAGCCTCAAATAAAAGGATGGGTTGGGGGAAAAAAAGTCTGGTTGTAAAATTCACTCAAAATTCGTTTTTGAAACATAAAAGGTGTGAGAGGAGATTGCAATAAACGGATAAGTTGGAATAAATGGACAGGTTGGAATAAACAGGCAGACTAGAGGAAAAGTAGAAAATAAACGGGTGGGGGGAATAATAATAAACAAGTTGAAACATCGAAGGGAAAAGGGGTAGAGAGAAGGAGAAGATCACTACCTGATTAGCTTGTATGAATGGATGGCGAAATGTTTCTAAGAACTAAAATGGATAGAAAGTCGTGGAGAACCATCGACCACATCCTGAATAGATACGGCACATAGAAGTTAAAAAGAAATAAGATTTACATAGCCGGACGAATAATGATCCTGTATCCGGTTTTTCCCTCTAAGCATTGGTACGCATAGTTTTGTACATTGGTATCGCTAAGTAATCCCCTTAGTGTATATGTATCTGTAGCTTGATTTTCTGGTATTAATTATATTTTAATTAAAAGAAGAGAAATCTAACTAAAAATTCTTCCGTTTTCTTTGTTTATTATTTTTGTGATTATGTCGTGACTGTTTTAACTTCGGCGTCTTTCGCTAACGAGCTTAAATGTCCAGTCTTAACCTCCATTCTTCACAAAACTCAATCAAGCATACACACGGTAGGCAGGTTTTTCTCACATCAAAGAGATTACTCATCGATAAATGGACCTCGATATAACTACACATAAATGAAGAGAAAAAACACCTTTTTGTTTGAGATTGTATTCACAGATCAGGCCAACCACATGTCAATCGAAAGGTGACACGCCTGCTCTGTATTCCGTGACTTCAAGAAATGATTAACACCGGATCAAACTGAAGAGAAGCAAAGTAGACTTCAGAAAATCAGAAATTGTTAATGCAGCAGTTTGAAAAAAATATTAGCATGTTATAATTCTGCTTGTTTCTTCGTTAGTTATCATGCACGTTATAGCCTGACAATATCTCATAAATAATGGACTATTCCGTTTTAATAATTCGGAAAGATAGAAAAGATATATCAGAGACGCTGTTTAGTTTCAGTGAAAGAAAGAAAGTAGTGCCATGCTAATACTTTATCCATAATAAACTCTTTCGTTATTATTGCAAGGAAAAGCGAAAAGATATATCAGTGAAACTGAAAGAAAGAAAGAAAGAAAAAGAAAGAAAGAAAGAAAGAAAGAAAGAAAAAGAAAGAAAGAAAGAATGATCTTGAACCAGTGGAGATTGATTTTAATTGAGTTTCTGTACCGCTTTTTGATCAGCCATGATATATTTTGCAACATAGTCACCCGTGTATAGGAATGCGAGGTTGCTCCACGCTGATGACGTGGCCATTGATTCAATGCTGGTCGAGTCTGCACGATTCAAAATTTCAAGTTTTTTTTTGGTGGGGGGGGGGTATTAATGTTAACCATATATAAAGCACAAAAACCATTCTAAGAAGATGAGTAATGAAGGAGTTTGATGTGTGAGCGGTAATAGTAAGTTTATGATGATATGTGAGAAATTTAAAGGTTAACTTTAGACTCAAGACTAAGGTTAACCGTTAAATTAAGGCTAAGATTGTAATAGTTGAGGAAGCATCTTCTTGATAATGGGTTCATGAGAAGAAGCTGTTTTTAGTGGAACTTACTTCTGACTAATGGAATACGAAGGGAATGGGAGTGGTTCTCTACAGTGTCATTGGTAAAACTGGTAGAACTAAGGAATTCAGTTCGTCTGAAAACTTTACACCGAAATAGCGATAGAGAATCTTGCAACGTTTCGTCTGTGGGAAAGGGTTTGTAAAATGTAAGATAATTCATCACCCACAGGGCCGTGTAGACACTTTTAGTCACTATAAATACTGGAAAGAGTAAACTGGACAATTTCAGCCCAGATATGATAAAAATTTCTTCATTTTCAGACTGATCTGACTCTTGTAGTGATGTGACCCTGACTGTATACAATAATGTATATCTGATTACATTGGAAAAGGAGTAGGTATATCCTGGTCTAGTTGGGTATATGTTAAGTTAACCCATTGTACAACCTGACTTATATCTCGGGTATAAAACAAACCAGCATATAATAGCCTCGGTTAGAAATTGGCTACGATTTTAGGTGAATAGACTAAAATCGGTGAGTAAATAAAAATAGTAATAATAATAATAATATTAAACACCGTGCGGACTGAATTTTATCCAGTCAGGATGAACAGTCGTATTCTCAATGAACTTCATTGCTTATAACATTTAATGGGACTCAACTTCCCACAAGTGGAATTCATATATACGATCCGTCGATAAAGTTCCTTGTGCCACTCTAGGAAGTACCTGACTCATCTTGTTCTATGATCTATCTTTACAAAAGTCAGATCACACAAATGATAAAGTATTTTTGCCATATCTGCAATGTTGTTACCCAATCCTCACTTTTAAATCATCTTCGCGACCTTGTGAGTGATGAATTATTTTCAACCCTTCAACTCCTTTCCCTCAGATGAAACGTCGCAAGCCTCTGTGGTAAAGATTCAGACGCACTACATCCCTTAGTTCCACCACTTGAGACCTTTACGGAAGCCGTCATGACCCCATACACGGTGTTGAATCATTCTCGTTCACTTCGTTTTCTATTGCCAAGAAGAAATTTTATTCAAACATGTTCTTCCAGACAGCCGCTTTGTGAAAACCAACTCCCGAGATGATTCTTCCCCGATCACTAAAATCTTAATCTCTTCAGGTTTAGGGTGAACCGTTATCTATCTTTGCACTTACTTTCTATTCTTACAACTATACAACAACCTCTTTCAGTAATCCTCTACCTTGAGTGACTCTTGCGGTAACATTTAGTAAAAGAAATAAAAATGTGTTGTTTATCTTTTACTTTTTCATCACTTTTAGTTACGAGCATAGAAATTCATATAGGAAAACAAACTTTTTATTATAGAATTCATAAAGGGAAAGGAATTTTTTATTATAGAAAGCATATAGGAAAACACAATCTATTATTATAGAATTCATATACGTAAAGAAAAAATTTTATTATAGAATTCATATAGGAAAACAATTTTTCATTATAGAATTCATATAGGAAAACAAATTTTTATTATAGAATTCATATAAAAAACAATTTATTATTATAGAATTCATATAGGAAAACAAATTCTTTATTATAGAATTCACATAGGAAAACAAATTTTTATCATAGAATTCATATAGGAAAACAATTTTTTATTACAGAATTTATATAAAAACAAATTTTTTATTATAGAATTCATTTAAGAAAACAAAATTTTTATTATAGTTTTCATTTAGGAAAACGAATCTTTTATTATAGAATTCATAAAGGAAAACAAAATTTTTATTATAGATTTCATATAGAAACATGATTTTTTATTATAGCTTGATGGATATTTATGACATTGCGTGCAAACACACATGAACTATTTAACCTTTTCTGGCTCACATCTATACGCTCAATGCTATGGCTCACTAATCTTTACAGCACGACATATAATCCATTACATAGTCCCCGATCTTATCTTTATCTGATGAAAGACTACCATAGCGCAATAGCCAGCGAGCAACTGAACTGTACTGTTTCGTGCAAGAGCCTGTAAACCAATGCACTTCAACTGGCGTTCGACTTTAATGATCTCTCTGCTCTAGGTTGAGTCTATTTACAAGGCTTTATTTACGGAACTTTCAATTGGAAATAACTTGCTTTAGATTTTAAAAAAAACTAGCACGCTGACCACTGTTCTATGACGAATATTTAAAGCAGAATATAATCTGATGTGTAGATAGATTATCTTCCTGTCTTTTGTAAATCGCAATGTTAACTTTTATTACACAGTATAATATCACAGGATAGGTCGGAAGGAATGCGATGATTGGAGGAAAATAAATGGAATATGGTGCCGAACTCATCTCTTTTTCTGATTCGTTGTTCATTAGAGATATAAATAGTCGAGATTTTGATGGAAGAAACGACGAAAAGAAATGTTATTTGAACACCCGTCAAAGAAGATTTCAAAAGTAACTTGTAACGATTTATCTTGAAAATGGATAAAATTTGGTATCAAGTACCTACAGAAAAAGAGTTTAACTCGCAAGGATATTAATGCCGGGATAGTTACTACATTAGTTGTTCCAGATTTCTCAACAGTGCAAAAGTGGGCGGCTGAATTTAGTTAGCGGGAGAAGGGAGAGTCTTGAAGATGACGCAATGCCTGAACCTCTTGTAACTGCCACAACCAAGGAACACATAGGTCGTGTTCACTATATGGGGAGAGATGATTGGCGATTGACTATAAATCAAATAGCCAATGTTATTAGCATATCCTGTGATAGAATTGATAATATTCCGTACAATTCTCTTGACATGTCGAAGGTTTCTGCACCAGTCTGATCACATCACGGGAAAGCCTAACATTATTTGAGGCAGATCCAACTAGTTTCCCGGAAAGTTTTCTAACCCAGAATGAGTGTTCATCACTTTGAGTCAGAGACAGACAATCCATGCAGTAGAAACATGTTTATTCACCTACGCCAAAGAAGGTAGTGGCTTCAGTTTTTTGGAATGCAAAAGACGTTGTGTTTATTGACTATCTTCAAATGGGCCACACCATCAATGGAGAGTACTATTCCAACTTGATTAAGTAATTACGATAGGCTATAATGACCAAACGGCCAGGAAAACCGACAAAAGTATTCTTGTTTCATAAAGACAATGACTCGGCCTCTTGTTTCAATGGCTACTGTGCTACTTTAAACTTGTTGACTACCCTCCCTATTCTCGGGATTTGACTATGATCTGTTCCCCAACATGAAAAACACTTGATTGGGAGCCACTATCACAGTGATGATGACGTTATATCTACTGCTGATGACCAAGAGGTGTAGAATTTTCTTTGATCAGTCAGTTTATCTTGAAAGAAACAATGCAGTTATTAATAAGTTGGAAATAGTGTATGCAAGATTTCATAGCACCACTCCTTCATAGTCAACCTATGAACTTTTCATCCCACCCTCATAGATCCAGTTTCCTACTATTCAACCCTTGGTCCTGCCTTGATTGGTTTACTCATTGTTTATAGCAGTGAAATACGTAATTACTTCACGAACAGCCTAATTTATAAATGTGTAGAAATTTAGATATAAATAAAATATTTACACTATTTACATTGTTCTGACTGTTGTCTTCATCTTTGTTGCCATATTACACAAGGACACATGGCCCAGCGAATAAAAGCGTTGGTTGAAGTAATCCAGTGACTTGGTCCAAAGAGTTGTGACTTCAATACCCGGCCACGGCAGAGGGGTACAAAAAATTGGAGAGTTGAGTTAAAGGGACATAATTGAAACTGTGATATCTGATACGTCGAACTAGAATAATCTACCCCGTTAGACGAAAGGATTCGGTTCGATATTCCAATCACCTGACGAAGGTCGGAGCGTGCAACGACCGAAACGTCATGAATATGAAAACAAAGATGAGGAGAACAGACCGAACAATGTAAATAGTGTAAATAATTACAATACCCCATCTCAGAAAACTGAACAGATAAATAAAATATATCTGTAAATATACAATAGGAATAAGGTCAAACAAGAAAACTTGTATATATAGATGTGTGTGTGTGTGTGTGTGTGTGTGTGTGTGTGTGTGTGTGTGTGTGTGTGTGTGTGTGTGTAAATATGAAAGTGGAAATTGATGTCAGCACCAAGAGGTGACAATCTGTTTCATGCTTGAACGCAATCTTCACGCCATACACACACACACACACACACATATATATATATATATATATATATATATGAGTTTTGTGTGTGTGTGTACCTAGTATATTTATATATGTCTAATACATACATACACACACACACACACATATATATATATATATATATATATATATATAATACTTGGGTCGAGGTAGTATATGATTTACTGCTTTTATTAGCAAAGCTCAATTGCTTATTTTCCACTTCAACGTACACTGTTATTTCTACCTCTACCTCTCTATCGCTCTTTCATAGATAGATAGATAGATAGATAGATAGATAGATAGATAGATAGATAGATAGATATTGTGATTGATCAAAACAGCAAACAAGGATGAGCTTTAAAAAAACAAAAATCTCCTCCCTAACGACAAACTTTGCCACATTTTCTCTCCAAAATAATTAATAAAAAAAAATGTCGAAACGCTCATAAACCAATTCTTTGATACATCTCAACAAATAGACCGACTTTTCAGCGCCACTGGTGCGTGTGTCGTTTGCTAGCGATAAGACTGCGTCGACAACACAAAAATGGCCGTCGCTACGCTCGCTACGTTCGCATGCCATCTGCAGTATGGCCACAGATGTTCTGTTACAAGATCTGATAACACTGGGGACCTTTTATGGCAAGATGCTCATTCATTGAATCAGAGCTTGTCAAGCGGTGACATTTGTGTTGTTGAGTTTCTTCCTGCATATATCTTGTGAAGACCATAGCCAGAATCTCCACAGAAACTGCTGCGGTTTCAGTAGAGTTTTACCGTGTCATACGCCCAAATCTTAAGGTTTTAATTCAGTGTTATCCCTCTCCTAGGCTGGTTTCTGCCAACGGCTAGAGAATCCAGTTTGTCCTGGGTAGAAAGGAACAGGTGTTATTCTTTTCTTTAGGGTAATGAAGATTTAACGCTTTCCATTTTCCCATCAGTTAATTGTTAGGCAACATGCAAATCCGTCTCAGTGGCATTAGGAGATTGTGAAGACTTTAGTGAAGAGAAAGGACAATAAAAGAACAGCATTCATGAAGACAGAAGATGACGATTGATGTTGCATTTAAATATTTGATGATTGTAGGTGGCAGGGAAGCAAGAAACCGGGAGCGAGTTCCACATGTGAGAAGTGCGAGAAAGGAAACTATTAGAATAGAACTTACAGTTGCATCTACCTAATTCAACAGGAAAACGATGAGACCTAATTGCCAATCTAGTAGTGCGCTTAAATTCATGGGTTCCAAATATTTAGGACAGCCATGAAAAATTTTAATAGAAAAGACGGAGAGAAGCCACGTCACGGCGGATGGAAAGGGACTGAAGTCACGATAACATTACAAAATTTTGGGGGGATTTTGTCGAGAAAATCGAGATTTATAACAGGCGCACCACACGAAATATGACAAAATATCTAATGCAAGGATGAATGGTAGAATTATAACTGTGTGATGTAATGAATATGCATACACCTGGGTCGCCCCTCACAGTAATATGATTGGCTGGTGTCAGCCATAAATACAGACTGATGTGGAGGTACATTGGTCTAAGCCTATTGTCTATGCCCATTGCCTACGACTATTGCCTAAGCATATTGCCTACGACTACGACGAGTACCAGTCTATTATGTCTACCTGCTAGATTGTCCTACCCGGTTACAGTAACCAAAACCACTTAGTTACATCGAACAAATATATCCCTTTCCGGGACATATCACTGTGTAAGACGGATTCTGGCGAGAAAGATTTTCTGAAACAACACTGTGAACGAACGACAACCTTCATTACACGATTTGTTAAGAACAATTTTAAAGCGAAATATTCGTCCAGAGAAAATACAGCCCATGAGCTTGTGGAGTGTGGAGAAGACCAGCATGCCAAACCCTGTCTAACGCCTTCAAGATATCTGAAGCCATAGCCCGATCCTCCCCTTTCTTGCGTATTTCAATGATTACATCATTGCAGATTTGTACTCCTTGCTAATCACTGATATCTGATACCGCACGCAAATTATGAAGAAGCGAATCAGTGAGCCGAGTTCGAATTCCGACTGAAACATCTTTTGTTCTAAAACAGACCTTGGGTAAATGATGTACCTATTTGTCTCCCCAGCTATGGAAAAAAATGGCTGTTTGGCTTTTTTCTATTTATTTATTTTTAATCAATTCACCTCAAGCAAGGTGATAATGCTACTAAGGCGCAAGGGGGTTACTGGGAGTGAAAAGAGAATAAAAAGACGTTAGAAGGAACCAGAAACCCAATTCTAGACAGGAAACAAGGGATAAAATATGTTCTACTCTTATTCAAAAGAGCGGGCCGCGCTTGTGGATTTAATGCCAACCGCTGTTTTGATTATTTAATACCAAAACTCAATGTATGAGTCGACATAAGTCGTGTTTATATTCGAGTTTATAAATCTGGAGGTCAAATGCATGTCGTATCGGAAAACTAGACATCAGCTTTGGTTATACTTGATTCCATAGGTGGAAAGAGATCAGGTTTATACTTGAGTCTTCATGTATCCGACGTATTCTAAGTCTCCTTGGACGGTTAGTGAGGATAAATGGTAGGGCAGTTGGTGTCTGTAAGGCGGTCCAATTTTGATGTTGAGCGAGCAACTGAAACTGCAGCAACTCCACTTGGTGTGGCTGCGAACCTTTGATTCAGAAGGTATCAACGGAAATAAGCAAACAATTCTGTCTTTGAACGTTTACACAGGAATTAATAAAAGCCTTACGATAACTGCTGGGCATTTGTGTCGGCTCTTTTAAACTCCAATGATTCTGTGTTGTTTTGTTTTTTTGTTTTGTTTGTTTTGTAACTATACTGCTACCTCTGTTACATTGAAATAAATTAGAAAGTAGCTTTCAACGTAGTCGTATCTTAAGTGCCAAAAAAGCAAGATTCATATACATTTGTCTCAGACATCAGAACGTACGCCGGAAATACTTTTTATAGGGCAACTGGATCTATTATTGCCTTAATTCTGCACAAAGCCACAAGTCTGGAATAGTCAATGAAAATCAAACTCTACGAGATAGATAGATAGATAGATAGATAGAAACAGATTGAAATAGAAAGAAAGAAAAAGAAACAGACTGAAAAAGAAAGAAAGAACAAAAGAAAGAAAAAAGAAAAAGAGAAACAGATTGAAATCGAAAAAACAAACTGATATATAAAGAAAGAAAGAAAGAAAGAAAGAAAGAAAGACTGAAATAGATAGATAGATAGATAGATAGATAGATAGATAGATAGATAGAAACAGGTTGAAATAGAAAGGAAGAAAAAAAGATTGAAAAAGAAAGAAAAACGAAAGAAAGAAAAAATAGAAATAGATTGAAATAGAAAAAACAAACTGACATAGAAAGAAAGAAAGAAAGAAAGAGAGATAGATAGATAGATAGATAGATAGATAGATAGATAGATAGATAGATAGATAGATAGATAATGGACAGAAATAAGCCTAACTTAATATTTTCTCATAAATAAAGCTGTGAACTATTGTATGTTGTATGCTGCTCTCACAAGACATGAATATTAATGTTCAGGTAAATATCCCACAGTGATGCCGTTTCTCTGGGAAGATGGTAGGAATAAAATCAGAATTATAAATAAAGAATGTACTTTTAATGTATTTTAATTGCTTCCCATTGTATTCCCCAAGTGATAATTTGTATCATTGCGTGTATGAACACAATAATGATTGCCTACTTTGTTCTCTTATTTCTTATAAACAAAACTCAAAGAAACAACACTGTAATTACCAGTTAATAGTCCTGGAGTTATCTGTTATACTGGAACACACCTATTCTATAGTTAATAGACTCTCCCACCTATAATAAGTAGGAGTAGTAGCAGTCGCTATAGGGCACAGTGAGTTGGTCAGTCAGTCGATGTCGGACGACCGTTAGTCGGATACTAAAAGTATCAGCGACCACAACTAGATTTACTCTGCGTCATTACCTATTATATCAAGTTCCTAACGTTTTGTACGTCGAACCTATTTTAGGACCGACTTAGTACAAATACAAGCCTCTACTGTGAAACTACTCTACAACATTATCTCACTTAAACAGACGTTTTTCTATCAATTTATAGGAAAGGTATTAGTATAATCCGTAACCTTTACTAGTAACAAATAGTCTGAATGCGGATAGCCGGTGAATGCTAGGCCATCTATTCACATTTGAAGAAACGACTTGAAGCGACGGAATATCTTGGTCTGAACATGCGGGCAACAAGGAAGTTTTAAGAAAAATAGAAATTAAAGGGACACTTATAATTGAAATCAGAAAGAGACGTTTAAAAATTTCCGAAACACATACTGAATTCAAGAGAAGCAGAGTGAAACTGCGAATAAACTACTTAACGAGTTCGTATGAACGGATAGCAGAAGGATAAAGTCGGGTAGTAAAGAGTCGAAATTTACTAAGTGCAACCAAAGAGAGGAAGTTGTGAAGAGTCGTCATCGGCTTCGTCCTGAGAGGACAGGATACATAGAAAAAACACTTCCTTAATTTAAAATTACTCAAAGACCGGTGACTCTATATACCAGGAATTGAATTATTCCTCAAGATAGTATATTTTAACTGTATTTTTCTAATAAAAATTGCGTTAAGTTGTGCTGTTTTTGCTGTATTACAATAACAAACATTCAGAAATTGGATCATTATGGTATATATATTTTATCACATTACCATTAATTATTGATCAATAAAATGTTTTAAACCCGTTGACAGTGAGATAGATTGTCTGTTGCTTCTGCATGCGATGGAAAATAAATTTATTCCCTACTGAGTGATCGCGAAAATATCCTCGTATCAAATTTAATTTAGTCTAAGTTAATCAAATATATATAAATATAAGAAATAGTTCACTGGCCAAGCATCAAAATACTGGTTTTGGTTAGTGGGTTGGGACGAGCAAAAATTTTAAACACGCCTTCATATAAACATATACAGGGTTGGACAAAATAATGGAAACACCTAGAATCATTTTATCATAATTTTGAAACTCCTATAAAACAATCAAACTTTTGTTATTTTTATGTTTGCTTGATTATTATTAATTTTTCTTATCTTCTTTTACTAAAATTGTTGCTTTTGTACAGATACCATCAGAAGAAATTAATCAAAATTCATTAAAATAGCAGATCTATCAGATTTTAAAAGAGGTCAAATTGTTGGTGCTCGTATATGGAAGGCGCTAGTGTAACAAAAAACGCTGAATTATTTGGTGTAGCAAAGAGTACTGTCTCGAATATAATGACAGCATTTGAGAAAGAAGGAAAAACCTCCTCACTGAAGCAAAACTCTGGAATAAAGCGAAAGCTGTCTGATAGGGACCGTCGGACTTTTACGCGGATTGTTAGGAAGGATCACAAGAATACAGCTCCGAAAATTACAGCAGAGCTTAATGACCATTTTGAGAACCCAGTTTCCTCAGAAATTCTAAGAAGGAAGCTAAACAATGCCAGATTTCACGTGAAGGCTGCAATCAGAAAACCCCTCCTTTCACAAAGCAATATTGCAAAGCGTTTAGAGTGGAATCGAAACCTTTACAACTGGTGCCTAGAACAGTGGAAGAATGTTATTTTCTCAGATGAGTTATTTTTTACCTTATTTCCGACATCTGGTCGAGTATACGTATGAAAACAGCCTAAAGAAACATTTGATCCAGACTGTCTCCTTCCAACTTTTAAACATGGAGGAGGCTATGTGGTGATCTGGGAGGGGGGCTATATCTTGGAAATCTGCCAGTCTAATGGTTTTCCCTTCATGGCAGGAACAAAAGTCAAGACAATTTTAAAATTTTATCAGATCAAATTCATCCTATGGTCCCGGAATTGTTTCCGGAGGGAAACTCAATCTTTCAGGATGATAATGCACCAATTCACACAGTTAAAATTGTCTCTGAGTGGCAAGAAGAACGTTCTAGTCAAGTAGAACTTATCTGGCAAACATAGTCCCCAGATTTCAATATTATTGAAAATTTATGGTGCATTTTAGAAAAACAAGTAAGGAGTCGATATCCCCCACCATCACTGAAAGAACTTGAGACTGTTTTAGCAGAAGAATGGACAAAGATTCCTCTGGAAACCATTCAAGCTGTGTATGAGTCGATACCTCGTAGAATTCAAGCTGTAATTACTGCCAAAGACGGTCCTACACCATATTAAAATAAATTTATTTGAAATTTTCAGATGTTTCCATTATTTTGTTCAATATATATATATATATATATATATATATATATATATATATATATATATATATATATATATATATATATATATATATATATATATATATATATATATAGTATAATGAGAAGCCACGAATACTTTTTTAATATGTATATATAGAAAAGTTGCAAATTAAAAAAATAATAATATTTTTATGAAAGTATTTATTTATTTATATATATATATATATATTTGATATTTCAGATTGACCTCATATAAACAAGTGTTAAATAAAGACCTGGGTATTTTAAATTTTTATAAATATTTCAATAGTTAAACATTTTTTTAGATATAGTTAAAAAAAAAAATTTATTTTTTTAAACAACATCTAAAATATTATTACAGTTAGATTTACGTTAGGAATATTCGAACACAGTGACGTTCCATATCACGTGACGTCTGCATCTCGCGACGGACGCTACTTGTAAACAAACAGTTATTTCTGAAGAAAGATTGAGGTCAATCTGAAATATCAAATATATATATAAATAAATAAATACTTTCATAAAAAAACATTATTATTTTTTTAATTTGCAACTTTTTATATATATATATATATATATATATATATATATATATATATATATATAATGTTTTTTATGAAAGTAAAACTATATATATATATATATATATATATATATATATATATATATATATATAGTTAGTTAGTTAGTTAGTTAGTTAATGAAGTTATTTGGTAATCCGTATGGATAATTCCAAGGAGGATGTAATCCAGAGAGCTCAGTTTAAAAACAAAGCAAATATTAATTATATTAAGAGACGGGCAACTTTAAGGGTTCATGGGATTATAATTTATTTCCTTAGAACTGGGATTTTGTCCTAATTTTTCAGACCTCCATTTTCATACATATATATAGTCACTAAATTAATAAAAAGTATAAACAACTTATCTTTCACTCGACTTTAGAGTTTCTAAGACACACCGCTTATCAGGGTCAAATAAATCTATTGAATCATTACCAGATATCATATTTATACTCTGTATGCAAAACGCTCATCATAGACTCCTTACCAATTTTAAATTTACGCTATGATCAAATCCGTTAGGAAAATGACATCATTTAAATATTCAAAACTAGTAATATTGAACCTTCTTCCACTATGAATATAGCAAAATAAAAAGAAATATGTGTGTGCATTTGTGTGTATGCGTGTGTGTGCGTACGTGCATGCTTGATTTATTGTGTGTGTATGTCTATTTGTTTATATACATGGTAATTTTTAAATACAGGTAAATTATTTACGGGTGCAGTCATTCTCGAGTTAACACACTGATTCGTTTGGGCTATACAATCTTTTTGTGTGAGACACGGTCGTCACAACAACAGCGTTGCAATTTTTACCTTTTTTTAATCAATGCATATCAATGACCGTCGCGTTCTCTCTATCTCTCTCACCCTCTCTATCTCTCTACTTTTCTCTCTTTCTTTTCTATCATTTCGCCCTAATCTTTTCTCTATTGCCTCTCTCTCTCTTTCTCTCTCTCTCTCTCTCTCTCTCTCTCTCTCTCTCTCTCTCTCTCTCTCTCTCTTCATAGCTCTCCCTGCCCTTTCTCTATTTCTTTCTTTCTACCTCTCTTTCTCCTGACTTTTGTTTTCTCATTGCCTCTTCCTCATTCTCCTGGTCCTTTCTTTCTCTCTCTCTCTCTCTCGCTTTCTTTCCCCATTTGCCCATACCCCCTCTCACTTTCTCTTTTTCCCTGCCTATTTCTCTCTCCGTCTCTTTCTTTTCATGATTTTCCACCCACTTCTAACTTTTCTCATCTCTCTCTCTCTCTCTCTTTCTCTCTCTCTCTCTCAATCTATGCATCTTTCTCTCTCTAAATCTTTCTTTCTCCTTCTTTCTCTCCCAACATTCTTTTTCTCTCTCCCTGCGTCTTCCTTTCTCTCTTCCTTTCTCCCTCTGTTCCATTCTCTTCTTTTGTTCTCTCTCTTCCTGTTTATCTCTCTCTTCCTGTTTATCTCTCTCTTCCTGTTTATCTCTCTCTGTCTCTTCCTTTCTCTCTAACTCTTTCTTTCTCTCTCTATATCCTTCCCTTTCTGCATCAACTCTCCCTTCCGCTTTCTCCCCCACCCCTCTTTCTCTGTCTTAATACAATGGAAATAAAAGCTCCAATTTAAAAGACTGCAAAGTAACTCTCTTCAGTCTAATATCACGGTGGGAATAAAGCAAGTTATCAACAACTTAATCAGGAATGACAAAATCAGATGTAGTGAAGCCTTTGTAATGTAGATACCAGATGTGACAAACCAGTTTGTTCACAACATAAGCGTTTCGATAAAGATAAATTTAAAATAACTGACAAATGGATTACCACAAATAAATAGCTAATATTAAAGAGCTAAATAATGATTCCTAAGGCTTTTCAATAGATGGCGGTTTAAATACGTGATTTTGTTCCCCACGTAGCTGAAATTTATGACATATACTGAAAGGCGTCTATACGATTCATGTGTGGATTATGAATTGTAAATGCTTTTTTATATATTAAAAGTGAAAATCGAGAAAAACGAGATGCATTTTCGACATTTGATGCTCTTCTTTCAAGAAAGAGAACTTACTGTACAAATAGTTAAAAGTAAAATGTGCCGTTTTTTGTGAAGGTGCCATAGCTGAGAGTACTGTGTGTGTCTTTCACTAGGTTCAGAAGAAGAAATTTTCATCTCGGAAACCGGCAACGTTCTGGCAGGTTTCCAGCCGTTGATGATAACCAAAATAACATAATCCTAATCACACAACACCTGATATCTCAGAGATAATCCAACTATGAGCGTTGTAAGGCATTTCAAAACACTTCTATACGTGAATTTTTACGTAGTTTGGGGAGCCTAACGACTTAATAGGGAAATATATTAATAGACCGCATTTTTATCTGCGGTTATCAAATCAAATGCAACACAAATGACCCATTGTTTTTAAAAGAACGACCACAAGCGATGAAAAATGGAATGTTTACAACAGAATCAGTCCGTGGGAAAACGAAATGAGCCACCGTTCACCGTTAACCACCCCAAAATCCAGTTTGCATCCGAAGAAGTATTTAGTATATTCGGTAAGCTGAATTCGATTTTTTTTTAATAATTGTTATAGTGTTTTCCCTCTAATGAGTCTATTATGGACACTTACCATAAAGTAGCAGGAAAAGTAAGCCTCGGCTGTGACTATTCGCAGCTTAGCGTGTAAATCCCTCCTTGGAGGGGTTTCTAACGCAGGCTTATCATCTCTCAGTTGCGTCTCTGTCTTTGGGTAGAGTGCGCTCAGGGGCTTCTCTGACAAAGGACAGAGAGGCAACTGAGAAAATTATACTGAGAGTTGCCCAGCCCTGGGGAACAACTGCTCGTGGCCGCGCCCTCCCATTGCACCAGAGGGAGGGAGGGATCGTTGCGGCGGCTGTGGGCAATTTTTGTCCCTTGCTCGGGTGTACGCGCTCGGGTCCCCACTTTAAAAAGACCTTGTGTCACATCTCGTCCTCGTGGGGGAACGAGTAAACACCGTAACTGTTCGCAGCTTCCGAGGCTGTGACTGTTCGCAGCTCTTGTTGAACCCTTGGGCAGAGAGGTACCCGGGCGAGGATGTGCCGAAGGGCAGAGTATAGTCTCGACCCGAATCCGTTTATGCTGGTTCTACGGGGATATTTTAGCCGAGCCTACGGGCTCAGATTACCCACGTTAAACTCTACCTTGGGCCACATTAAATAATAATAATAGTGATATAGACTGAACGCTGGTCAACCGACACACATTCCCAAGTCGTGTAACATTCTTCTGTTGTATTTACTGTTCAATACACTATTTATCTGCAACCTTTTGTTTTGTTATTTCATAACCATTTACTTGGTCACAACAATAATGATACTTTAAAAAAGTAATGACACAATGTACTTAATTCTCTCTCTCCCTCTCTCTCTCTCTCTCTCTCTCTCTCTCTCTCTATATATATATATATATATATATATATATATATATATATATATATCACACAAACACTCTCACAAATCCGAGGTCAGGGAGGACCCGGGAACAATAGCAATTAAAAGGTGGTTCCATGATCCTCAAACCCTCCAATATACCGATCAGATACCTTGCTACTGGATGTAGTTTATCGTCATAGCCAGGAATGTTGCATTTTGGGCTCATTTTTTTTTTCTTGTCGTCTATATTTAGTTATTTCTTTCCGCTTTCCTTTGCTATCTTCTGTAGGAGTTTTTGAAATTTCATTTCCGTGTCTGATATCAACACTTATTAGGGATTTGATTTTTAAAACTACAAATATTAACGTTTCCACAAAGCTTTCAGTGACCGTTAATTTCCGTAAATACATTTCTGTGAACAATAAAAAGCTGTTACTTTGCATCAAAAGAGAATAAAAACCAGAGAGGAAAAAAATATCATTCCGCATACCAGCAGAGAAATGATCTTAACAACTCGTCAACATATCAATTACAATCAATTTTCGTCCCTTGAGTTTTAGTAAATAGTCCTACGCTTGGGTTTGGACGACCAAATCTGTACACTGAGAAAGATCATTTTACAACACCTTGGCTGTGTGTTTGTTCAGGGCTTGCCCTTGGCTTACGCTTCAGCCCATAAAAAAGCAATGTTTTCAAACCTTTTACACACTTAACAAGCAGTGTGCTGGGGCGCCGCTCTTAGTTATCGAATGATAGCAACAAGTGTACAATACAAACATAGAGTAAACAGAATGATATCTTCTCTACGCGGTACAGGTGGAACCAGCTGGGACGTCATGACACAATAGATATGTCAACAACACGGCAGACGCGCAGGTAGACAGCTAAATAGATATTAATGTTAGGGGCTTACATGCAGCGAACTGGAGAGAGAGAGAGAGAGAGAGAGAGAGAGATGATAAAATGAAACATACCAAACTAAAAAGGTCGACAGAGAGAAAAGATATTGAACACAGAAAGAAAATGAGCAGATAGATAGATATGAACAGACTGAGATAGATAGATAGATAGATAGATAGATAGATAGATAGATAGATAGATAGACAGACTGAATAGATGGATAGATAGATAGATAGATAGATAGATAGATAGATAGATAGATAGATAGATAGATATGAACAGACTGAGATAGATAGATAGATAGATAGAAACAGAATGAGATAGATAGATAGATAGATAGATAGATAGATAGATAGAAACAGAATGCGATAGATAGATAGATAGATAGATAGATAGATAGATAGATATGAACAGACTGAGATAGATAGATAGATAGATAGATAGATAGATAGATAGATAGATAGATATAAACAGAATGATGATAGATAGATAGATAGATAGATAGATAGATGAGATAGATAGATAGATAGATAGATATGAACAGACTGAGATAGATAGATAGATAGATAGATAGATAGAAACAGAATGAGATAGATAGATAGATAGATGATGATAGATAGATAGATAGATAGAAAAACAGAATGCGATAGATAGATAGATAGATAGATAGATAGATAGATATGAAAGAGATATGAGATAGATAGATAGATAGATAGATAGATAGAGATAGATAGAGAGATAGAGATAGATAGATAGAAACAGAATGAGATAGATAGATAGATAGATAGATAGATAGATAGATAGATAGATAGATAGATAGACTGAGATAGATAGATGGAGATAGATAGATAGATAGATAGATGATAGATAGATAGATAGATAGATAGATCATCTCGGGATTCTAAACCTGATCCTCGATACAGTTACTCATTGTATAGTATTAGTGGACATCTGTTTATCTCTTGAGATAATGGTTGCGCCCAAAAATAAAAATAAAACAACTAAGATAATTAAACCTAAGCGGCTCAGTATTCTTCAGTGTTTCTCAATATAAAATTATAAGCGAGGTTTGTTGTATTTATTCCCACCTTAGACATACAACTATATATAAATAAAACATTATGGCTGAAGAAGTTTTTTTTTTTTTTTTTTTCAGGAAACACCGAGCGTAAGAATGTTTTATTTTTATTTTGTCATTCATTTAGGCAATATTAGTTTCATATAACGGTATTTTTCATACATCGATTCTGGAAAGTGTCTAATAAAATTTATACGAGTCATAGATAAAGTAACTATCATATTTGTATTCGAAAATAAAAAAATAAAAAAAATAAATTCGGTACAAGGGAATTTATTTTATTAAAAATTAAATCATCATCATCATCATTATCATCATTAGTTTCATGAGAAGGTATGGTCGTAGTGCGACTGTGAAGCTAAGCACTTGACCACCTTCCTCTATATGCCTCGGTTGCGCGCCAATGTCTGGGTATCGTCGAAGGATCATCAAGTTCACTCTGTAACGGTGTCAGATCATTCTGTCTCTGTCAGCCTCAACTTAAGGTAAACCTTGTAGAAGTACAAATGAAAAAAAAAAATTGTTGCATCTTATAAAATTTTTACGTCATGAAAATCAAACAATAAGTACATTTAATAATTCTCTGCAGATAAAACATCATATCCCCAAAGTTTCGGCCGTTGTACTCTCCGAACTTCTTCAGGTGATATACGTTGGAATTTCGAATCGAACCCTTTATTTAGTCAACTGGGTGAGATTGTTCTAATTTCACGTAACATGCCTTTTTTTTTTTTTTTTTGTTTTTTTGTTTTTTTTTATATATCTCTATTTCAGTTAGTTCCCCTCTGAACTCTCCAAGTTTTTGTTCCCTCTGCTCCCCATAAACACCGACAGATCTCACTAGTGGGTAACACCCGTTTGAGGCGTTGGTTGAATAATCCAAAAAGTGACTTGACCCCAAAAAAGAGTTGTGAGTTCAATACCTGGACACAGCAGAGGTGAACAAAAACTTAGAGAGTTGAGTTACTAAAGGGAATTAATTGAAACTAAGATATCCAGAAAAGGCATGGCACGTGGAATTAGAACAATCTAGCCCCGTGAACAAAATAAAGACTTCGGTTCGAAATTCCAATGTATATCTTCTGAAGAAGGTCGGAGCGTATAACGGCTGAAACGTCGTGAATATGGCAGTAAAGATGAAGACAACAGTCCGAACGATGTAAATAGTGTAAATAGTTACAATACCTCATCTCAGAAATAGAGACATTTCCTGAAAAAGGCCGGAGTGTACAACGTCCGAAACGTCGTGAATTTGACAATTAAGATATGGTCAACACATATGAATAAAGACAAAAGGAAAACTTATTTTAGCCAAAGCGTTTCGTCCTCTGATGCACATTATCAAGGCAAATAAAATAAAAGGACTTTATTTTTCCACACGTATTTATTTAAAAAAAAGAGTTAAATTGCATCAGTTTTCAAATTTTTTAAGAAAGCTCATAAATATATATCAGGCTAAATGAAAAGTCGAAGTAAATTATGGAAGATGCTAAGGGACGTAATTTAATGTTTAATGAACAAAAGTGAGTAAATGTTTTACTCGTTGAATTTTTATATATTTAATGTAATTATTATTTATATTATTTTAGTTTGGAATTAAAATTGTTAAGTATGAATTTAATCGTTTTCGATTAATTTTTCAACACTTTTATAGTTATGTATGTTGGCTGGATAAAGTCCATCATAACTTTTGTCCATCCATAACTATTGTGTTTATTCACATTTTCCTTTTACAGACAGATATACTTTTAGATATATTTGAAATAAGAACGACACACACACACACACACACACACACAATATATATATATATATATATATATATATATATATATAGCCATCCATATACAAGCCTGTTTCGCTGAATCACAGCTCATCAGTGTGGATAGACATCTGATTGCTTCAAGCCGGTATCGAAACTCGACCGATTCGGCATCAGTCAGAGACTCTACCGCTGAGCTATCGGCGCACGGAAAAAAGAAAGAGAATCTTCTAACGTATATATATACGTGATGTATACAAACCCAAATCACTAACCAAGAGAACTCAATCCATAACTGGAGAGCGATATATATATATATATATATATATATATATATATATATATATATATATATATATATATATATATAGTGGGTAGCAAAAAGTATTTAACACATTGGTTTTCTTATAGGAAATATTTAAACGAACATTGTCGATCAAAACATAAAAGGAAAATTTAAAACCACTGTTTTGAGAAACATTTATTAACAATAAATAAAATAACCCATATACAAAAGTATTTAACACACTTTACTAATATTTAGTACGTTTCCCGTATTCTTCAACTAGTTTCTTGCAGGTACTTGTTGGTATTTTGACCCATTCTTCTTCACAAATTTTCTTCAATTTGTTTAAATTCGATGGATTTCTTTTATGAACTCGTAACTTCAATAGTTTCCACAAATTTTCGATTGGATTTAAATCCGGTGACTGGCTTGGCCATTCCAGAACATTAATGTCATTATTATTAAACCAATTCTTAGTTGTTTTAGTAGTATGCTTCGGGTTATTGTCTTGCTGAAATACAAAATCACGACCATGTTCCAAAGATGTGGCACTGTTCAAGAGTTGAGTTGACAAAATTTGAGTGTATTTTGCAGCATTCATTGTTCCTTCGATGATTTTCATTTTTCCTACTCCATTTGAGGAAAAACAACCCCACATCATAATATTTCCACCCCCATGTTTGACTGTAGGGATGTTATTTGCTGGCTCGTATTCCGCTCCTTTTTTGACTCCATACATGTGTGCGCATGTTTCGTCCGTAAAGCTCAATTTTCGTTTCGTCTGACCAAATTACTTTCTCCCAGAAATCATTAGATTCAATTTCATATTTCTTTACAAAATTCAAACGGGCTTTTACATGTCGGCGTTTCAGTAATGGAGACTTTCTCGGTGATCTTGAAGTGAGACCTTCACGATTCAGTGATCTTCTAATTGTATCTTTACTAACTTCAATTCTGGCATTTTTCAAATTATTCTGAATTTCTCGACGAGTTGAAAATGGATTTTTCTTCACAGTACGGGAAATGTATCGCTCATTAGCTTCATTTAAGATACGGGGACGACCACTCCTTTGAATGTTTTCAATAGTATCGAATTTTTTCCATTTTCGAACAACAGCACCAACTGTACTCACAAGCAAATTCAAATCTTGAGTGATTTTTCTGTATCTCTTACCATCTTTGTGATTCTTTATGATCTTCTTGCGCATGTCGTTCGACAATTCTTTTGCTTTCAGCATTTTCTTGCAGTAGTGGCAACAGAATAGCTGCAGTGTCTCAGAGCTGTTATCTAATAGCCAGTTGAGTGTCGTGCAGTGCTGTCATTGGTCGACATATCACATCATATCAATATGGGTAGAAATCATGACGACACGTCTCTTCTAGCATAATATTTGCATTGGTGTTAAATACTTTTGCATATGGGTTATTTTATTTATTGTTAATAAATGTTTCTCAAAACAGTGGTTTTAAATTTTCCTTCTATGTTTTGATCGACAATGTTCGTTTAAATATTTCCTATAAGTTTCGATGAAATTGATCTGTTATTTTTTGAGATATGTAAGAAAAACCAATGTGTTAAATACGTTTTCTACCCACTGTATATATATATATATATATATATATATATATATATATATATATATATATTCAAAACTTATTTTTTAGTGGATACACGCATTTTGATTAGACTGTTTTTTGCGGGTGGGGAGGAGTGGCCTGCACCCACTAGAAAAACTTATTAAAGAATATATATATATATATATATATATATATATATATATATATATATAATAAATAAATTTTTTAATAATTTTTTATTGTTCAAAAAATATATATATATATATATATATATATATACATAAGTTTTGAACTCTGCATCTCTAGTTTTGGCTCTCAAACTTTATCTCTAGTTTCGAAATGGCATACAACTTTGAGCTGGTGCCATCACCAGCTGCTGGCCTCTCTTGAATAAATCGCTGTCACTGATGATTGACCCATTCCCAATGTTTGGGCGTGGGACGTAAGACTTATTGACAAGTCGCCTTCCTATTGTTGGTGAGTATGAAGCGACCAAAGTTCACGCTGTTTCTTCATTCAGACTATGTAAAGTCTATAAACACCGACAGATCTCACTGGTGGGTAACACCTGTTTCAAGCGCTTGCAGAATATGCGAAATGCGGGACAGAATCGATAACGGCTTGGCTCTTATGAAGTGCCGTTTAGAGCTTCGTTTTGTATTAATATCATTTTTATTATTACCGTATATACTTGTGTATAAGTCGACGTCATGTATAGTCCGACTCTGAATTTTGTTGTGAGAAACCTGAAGTTTTCATATAGCTCGTGTGTAATGCAACCCCAGGTTCTGAGCAATACTAATCGGCCTATCTTTGTCAAATATTGCAGTACTGAGCAGCATCCTTGACATATTTTATAGCATATAGATGATCTGCATTCGTTTTTGTACAAAGTAATCCCCAATGGTGAGAAAAACCACGTACCGTAAAATATCTGTTACAAAGATGTAGATACCGTTTTATTTTCACTATTTACATTATTCGGACTATTGTCCTCATCTTTGTCGCCATATTTATTACAGCGTTTCGGCTGTTGTACGTTCCGGCCTTCTTCAGGTGGTTGGAATGTCGAACTGAACCCTTTATTTCGTTCACTGGGGTAGACTGTTCTAGTTCTCCACGTTTAATGGATGTTACCAGTTATCTCCTGTTAATTCCTCTCTCCAAGTTCTCCAATGCCTTAACCATGTATTGAACTCACACTCTTTGGGTCCTGTTACTGGATCTAACTAACGGCTTTATCCACTGTGCTATGTGTCCTTGTTTTCGTTTGACTCCGGTAGCTATTCATTCTGTGCCGTTAAGGTTAACCGAAGGTACCATGAGAATGTAAGCCTACCAGATTACGGTCACCGAAAATGTATTAATTTTTCTTACGGACACTGTGTGGCATAAGTTCTTCCTGATACCATTAAAAGAGGGAAAGAAGAGAAGATGAAGATTTTGACTGTTTATTTTGATATTCAAATTCGTTAACGCGTAGAATTTAAAATTGTTCCCCTCCCTCATTGATGTTCTGTTTTTATAGCGAAGGACCGAATAGCCATCATTAAGAAAAGTTACTAACCCGCAAACTTCGAATACAGTGCAGCGTCAATCAAGATCTGTTGATGTCAGTTACTCGGAGAAAACGAGACCAGGTGAAGTGTCAGGGGATCAACACGGAACCCGAATAATTGAAAAGCCGATTGCCAATGGTACCAGCTCGTCAGTTTACACCAGATATGGTCGCAACGTTTGACCTCCTGATAGACTTTTATATTGAAAAGACTTGGGCACCTAGGCGTGCCGTAATGGTTAGCAAGCTTGTCTCGCTAGAACAAATACGACTGAGTAGTGAGTTCGATCCTCACTGGGTGCCCTATACCTTCGGCTTTGTGTCACGTCTAAGGTACGCTTAGAAAATCAATATATTGAAAGGACTTTAAAAAAAAAGAGCAGAGCGATGTGGAGTAATCCACGGTTACCTCCCTTGTCAAGAAATGGTATCTTCCTTCGCTATAAAAACGGAGCATCAATGAGGAGGGGAACAATTTTGAATTCTACACGTTAACCAGTTTGGTCGTCAAAACAAAGACTTCATCTTCTTTTCTTTCTCCATCCTGTAATTTAATACGCTTAAGTTACGCCACACTGGATATAACTTGGAATTATCATCTGCCATGACTGGGAAGGATAGCGTCATGATATCAAGCACGGCAAGAGGAAAAAGACGAAGAAGATGTAAGCAATCTAGCGCGTTGTATGACATTATTCGTAAGTAATGTTTCATTTCATCGCTATCAACTTCAACTTTTAACATTATTCCAACCATTTGAAGAAGGCTGGAGCGTACAACAACCGAAACGTTGTAATAAATATGGCGACAAAGATGAGGACAATAGTCCGAATAATGTTAATAGTTTACATTATACTTCATCTCAGAAATATAGACAGATACCGAAAGGCCGAAACGTGATATATATGGGAACAAAGGTGATGATAATAGTCCGAATAATGTAAATAATGTACATAATACCTCATCTCAGAAATATAGACAGATACTGAAGGGCCGAAACGTTGTAATAAATATGGCGACAAAGATGAGGACAATAGTCTGAATAATATAAATAATGTACATAATACCTCATCTCAGAAATATAGACAGTTACTGAAGGGCCGAAACGTTGTAATAAATATGGCGACTAAGATGAGGACAATAGTCTGAATAATGTAAATAATGTACATAATACCTCATCTCAGAAATATAGACAGATACTGAAGGGCCGAAACGTTGTAATAAATATGGCGACAAAGATGAGGACAATAGTCTGAATAATGTAAATAATGTACATAATACCTTATCTCAGAAATATAGACAGATACTGAAGAGCCGAAACGTTGTAATAAATATGGCGACAAAGATGAGGACAATAGTCTGAATAATGTAAATAATGTACATAATACCTCATCTCAGAAATATAGACAGATACTGAAGGGCCGAAACGTTGTAATAAATATGGCAACAAAGATGAGGACAATAGTCTGAATAATGTAAATAATGTACATAATACCTCATCTCAGAAATATAGACAGATACTGAAGGGCCGAAACGTTGTAATAAATATGGCGACAAAGATGAGGACAATAGTCCGAATAATGTAAATAATGTACATAATACCTCATCTCAGACAACTCCAACTTGTTTTACTGGCATTCAAAGTTCAATAAATCTATTGCACTAAACTTTGCAGAAGATTTTTGTCAATGTTCAATCATTAACAGTGATTTCTCTATAAACTTCGTAAGTTTTTTTCCTTGTTTGAATTTTATTTTATATTTCTTGAAATAGAACGAATCATAATGTGCCAAATATGTTGCTTATGTTCTTCCATATCTTCAATGTGGATTAGTTTTAAGTAATATCTTGATATGATCAATTTCACTGGTGTACTCTCCAGTACAAAAATTCACAAACCACTTTTCACATGTTCGATTATTCGCAGTTCCTTCTTCATAAACTGCATAAATCTTTTGTATTTGAGTTGCATTTTCACCTTTCTTAAAATAAAATGCATTACCAGCTGAAGATATCACTGGTTTTTCTTTTCATCAATGTTGGAATCAATAAACAACTGATGGTTGAAATTTTTTAAAAAAACTTCACCTTAAAATAGTTTTTCAGGAAAATAGTTTTTTATAGACCACCTTTATCGCTCTTTCTAGTATTGATGGGGGTTTTGTTTAAAGTAGTGGGGAAAGCCTAATGTGCCGAAAATGAGAATAATTTCAATATTTGAATAAATAAACAAAATAATGTCGACCTTTTTTAAATGCAAATTGATTGGCAGTTCGCAAAATATAATGAAAAAGGATGTTTACAAATAAACATCGTTGCAACTAAACGCTTCTAATGCCATCAAATGATAGAAAAGGAACACTTTTCGAAAACTAAATACTTATATAGGAATTTAGTATTTATATATAAGTATGACGTCACACACTACGAAATGAATAAAGTCTGACATTTATTTTAATATATTTTAATGTTAAACGTTATTTATATAGACACAAATATTTAAGTAAATGCTCTGGTTATAATAAACTGGTATAGAACGTCAGGCTGTAGCTAAACTGTTATAGCACGTCAGGCTTTATGACGGTTCCGTGTAAGATAAAGGTTCGATTCCTGTTGGAGGGCACATATTTTCTATAAAAATTTCTCGGACGTTCAGGCCAGTTAATACTGTTTATTATAAACAGTGCATTTACTTGAATATTTGTGTTTACATAAATAAGGTATAAAATAAAATATATATATATATATATAAAGTGAACATTGAAGTCAATAATCAGAGGCGACAGGCTGTTTCATGTTGGACACAATCGATTGCGTCCATCATGAAACAGCGTGTTGCCTCTGAGTGTTGACTTCAATGTTCACTTTTATATCTACATATACTCTATCTCTGATATTGAGCACTTTATCCCATAAATATAGCACACCTGATATATATATATATATATATATATATATATATATATATATATATATATATATATATATATATATATATATATATATATATATATATATATAATGAAACGACAAAGTCCGACAATTATTTTTAAGACATTCGTCTCCGACGGGATACGGAACCGTCATTTAGTTTGATGTGCCTTTACCGATTTGAGGCGCGTTCGGTTAGCAAGGTCGAATTTGAAGCTCAAAGTTCCGTAAAAGATACAGGTTCGAATCCTGTCGGAGGACGAATATTTTCTGTGAAAATTTCTCGGACATTCAGGCCGGTAAATGTTGTTTAATACTGTTGATTATAAACAGAGCATTTACTTAAATATTTGTATCTATAAAAAGAATATATATATATATATATATATATATATATATATTAGTAAATAAGTGTTCTTATACAAAAGTTATGAATAATGGCATATTAATCATTATAATTAAAAAATATTGAGTTTTTAGATCCTGTAGACTCCCTTGTAGGTTATAGGGCCACAGCCTCACCGTTGCCACTACACTTTTATAAGTAAGTGATGGCCTTTCTAACCCCAAGCCCAACCGGCTTTGAATAATCTAATTTGATCTTCTCCTAGACTGATTGCCAACCAAGGCTAAAAAACTGTGTCTGTTATGCTATCAATCCATAGTTGTGGAAGAGATAAATTCATGCTTTTGCAAGGATATTTAAGCGAAAGTGAACGCAGCTGCTTTGGATTGAATTTGAACTCGGTACGCGTTTCTCACTTTTCGCTGTGATAATCACTACGCGCCGAGCACATCCAATAAATACATATTAAATATTATAAGTAAAGATTTTAACATATAGGATTTTTATATAACCTATTTCTTCATCTGTTTCTTATTTGTCTCCAGCTCCATATAATCTAAGCCAAAGAAAAACAGTATTTTCGCCCAAAAATGAAGGTTGCAGTCAAAATTGTTTACTGGAACATGTTGAAGGAAGCAAGAATATAGTGATGCGCAAAGTGATGCGCAATGAGGCTTTCCTTTTCTTTCTTTTTTTCTTTTTTTTTTCTTCTGTCTGCCCGCCTTTAGACTGGGTTTTATAGTCAATCTCGCATCGTTTAAAAAAAAAAAGCGACTTTGCTTACAACCCAGAAGAAAGCAGTGATTTATCAATTAATTTAAACAACTGTAACGCCACGGCTATGAAATCTGACGCCCGTGAATGCAATCAACTATGGCTGCCACTTTGCTCATGAAGAAAAACGTTAAAGATAAAAGAAGACTTTCAGAGCCAAAGATAACCGAACAGACAGACAAACAAATTGACAGCCCATGGGAAAGTGAAAACAAAAACGAAGAAGGGCAAATCATCAATTCTGGTCAGTGAAAAGTAAACAATAGATGGGTGGGAGAAATTGGACAGTAATTGTGATCAAGCTGACACGGACATTAGATACATTGTATTTGGAACGTATTGTAAGAAATGGGCGATAAAAAAACAGTCTGATCATAAAATATCGATCAGAATTTGATGTTCGTTTAAACAATTGACGCGTAAAAAAGATTAGAAGTATCAACTGTTTGTGGGGTGGGGACTGGTGGTCAAAGTAAACCAAAGAAAAAAAGGGAGGGCTGATCGATAAATCAATCAAAACGTATGATTTTTGCTATACACGCATATATATCTCATTGTGGAAATAATCTCATCGACGACTATTTATTTATTTCCAAGGCAAGCAGCTTACTTTACGGCTGTAGAATGTAAAAACGATCTCCATCTTTTATGTGCCTTGTCTTTTTAGAACGTGGGCGATCATGGCTCTCCACAATTTCCTCTCCTCTAATCGCCTTAGTAAGGTTTATCTTTTGGATATCCCTTCTTATTCTTGTTATACAATCCTTAGGCAAGTTATTCGATGTTTTCCTCTGTTTCTATTACCTTCAATATGTCCTGTGAGTGTTAGATTTTCTAAGCCCTCTTTCCTCATTATCGGCCCTACAAATTTCAACTGTTTCTTTCTTATGTCTTTTTGTTTCCATTTTCCATAAAACTTCGTCGTTGCTCACCTGTTCAGTTCACGGTATTCTCAGCATCCTTCTGTAGAACCACATTTCTATTTCCTCAAGTTTCTTCTTCATCTGTGGGGAGATTGTCCAGACTTTATTGACATATTGAAAATTGATATTATCTTAGCGTTGCAATAAAAAAACACAATAAAAATATTAACAAAAAATTGATATTAAAAACAGTTTTATATTTCTTGAATTAGATTCTTAATCATAAGAACTCATAATAGACAAAGGCATCCAAACTAAAGTCAATACCTCACATGTAACGGTCGTAGAATGTAAAAACGTATTTATGACGGTTTTATATTTCGTGAATTAGATTATCTTAATCATACAAGATGCGCTAAAACAAACACATCCAAACTATAACCCATAGACCACATCTAACGGTCGTAGAATGTAAAAACAACCATAGCGTTGTAGTAAAAAGCAGTGAAATTGAACAAAAATTATCCAGAAAAATTAATATTAAACACAGTTTTATATTTCGTGAATGAGACTATCTTAACCATCTTAGACAAGCGCTATACAGCACATCTAATTTACACTATTAACATTATTTCAACTGTTGTCCCATCTTTATTGTCATATTCACGACGTTTCGGCCGTTGTACTGTACGGCCTTCTTCAGGATCTATCTATATTTCTAAGATGAGTTTTTTATAACTATTTACATTATTCCGTCTGTTGTCATCATCTTTATTGTCATATTCACGACGTTTCGGCCGTTGCACTGTACGGCCTTCTTCAGGATCTGTCTATATTTCTAAGATGAGTTATTATAACTATTTACATTATTCGGACTGTTGTCATCATCTTTATTGTCATATTCACGACGTTTCAGTTGTTGTACTGTCCGGCCTTCTTCAGGTGATATACGTTAGAATTACAAACCGAACCCTTTATTTAGTCCACTGGGGTAGATTATTCTAGTTCCACGTGCCGTGCCTTTTCTGGCTATATGAGTTTCAGTTATTTTCCTTTAGTAATTTAAATCGCCAAGCTTTTGTTGACCTCTGCTGTGGCCAGGTATTGAACTCATAACTCTTTGGGTCAAGTCTCTGGATTACTTCAACCAACAAGAACAAAAACTTGAAGAGTTTGAGTTTGATTCTTGGAGATGATTTACTTTTTCTTAATAGCGATCGTAGAATTACGGTCTGTGAATTGGGTTAAAAGTAACTGAAATTAAAAAACCTTTATGGAAAAATTAATTATGGCTGCGAATTCGTTCGGGTACCAATCTATGGTGTGTAAAACCAGTACGTTTTTTTATGTCATAACAGATATTGGGTCTATACACCAAATAATCATGAATTGGACATTTATTTAATGGCTTTAAAAACTCGACCAGTTAAAAAAAAAAAGTCGTTTTATAATTATCGTTGAGTAATGTAATGATTAATCCTGACCCTTACCAATTAAAAAAGGTGTGCGGACAGCATAACGATTATCGGCGAGGAAAGTGGAACAGAAGAGCCGAGTTCAAATTCTAATCGCGTCTGTTGCGTTCACTTTCGCACTAATTCCCCTTGGGTAGGCATGAATTAGTCTATTCTCTCTGCTCCCGGTTTTGAGTGAAATAGCAAGACAGAATGAGCCAATCTAAGAGAAATAATTCAAAACAATGAAAGGAGAGAGAAATCCCTCCACTATTTTTTCTAACAAGTTACTGCAGTTCTCATTTATTAAAGGAAAAGAATACGTGGAATCGGCACCGTCGGGAAGCATTAAAAATCTGTTAAAGTTTAGCAAAGTTATATTGGCATCACCGCTCATCTTTAAATTCCAGACACCCCATTTTGTGTTTTCAGTGAATACTGTGGAAAAAACTGTTGTGTTCTTAAATGCACGATGATAAAGTTCCCTCCTTATTGCTCATAGTATATACACGATCATGGCGGGAGGGTTTGGGGGCGGGGTTGTTGTTGCTTTATTTTTGTTGCTGTTGATTTGTTTTGTTTTGTTTTTTGTTTTGTTTTATTTGCTTAATACTGGTGATACTCAAAAATCTTCGTTCCCAGTGAGATAACGAGATTTCAAATAGACCTCTACACCCTGTCTGAATTTATTAAGCAAATTATATAAATTTCAACAATTAAAATTTCGTTTGGCAAAAAATTGTCAAATTCTAAACAATCAATTTAGACGTCAAAACAAAGACTGAGTTAAAAATTTTAGGTCGTATCAATATGTTTCATTGAATTTATTTAATTTTTTTTTTTTTAAGCGTTTCACCCCAAGCAAGGCGGGAAGCCACTAGCACGCAAGGGGTTACAGAGAGTTGAAGCTAGAGCAAGTAGGAGTGATAGAGGAAAGGATGAGGAGAAGGGTAGTGGATAGATCAAGGCATCTGGAGACGTCGATTGACATTACATTTGAATAGTTGGAGATTATAGCTATCAGGGAAACAGAAAGAAGGGGAAGGAGTTCCACAGGCAAGAGGTGCGAGACATGAAGCTATTGGAGTAGAAGAGACGGCTACATTTAACAGTTTCGACAGTGAAAGGGGGTGAGCGAGATGCCAGCCTAGTAGAACGCTTAAATTCGTGAAGTTTGGAAACCAGCGAAAGCAGCTCCTCGGAGCAGTTACCATGAAAGTATTTGTAAAAAAAGACAGAGGGAGGCGACAGCACGTCTGTGAGAGAGCGACTGCAGACGAGATGCCAGATCAGGGCTAATTACTTTGCATATCCGTCTCTGGATCTTATCAAGAACCTTGAGACAAACATAAGGGGCAGCAATACTCCATGCAAGGGCGAATGGTTGATTGAAGTTATTTGATGCATTCTAAAAAAAACTGCCGTCGGGAATAATTAGGAAAAACAAATAATCACATTTCACTTCAATAAAAACATAATAAAATCTACAATAGAACAAATATCAAATACATATAATAAGTCTTTCAATCCATTACATTCTTCTTCTCAATAACAGCCAGTCAACTATTATCCATTGATTTTGTTAATTTTTTTACTTCAACAGGTTCAATTTCAGACATGATAGTTTTAATTGTTTCCTAGAGTTCTATTTTGCAGTTATATTGTTTGACACCTTCATATAATTTTATCTTCACAATTTACCATAGATTTTTAATTGGATTCATATCAGAACTTGATAGTGGCCATTCAATTATCTTCTCGACTGTAAATCTTTTATGCTCAAATAATTCACGGGGTAAGCTTAGATACATGTAAAAGAGCATTGTCGTGCTGAAATATACACTTCACTTTGATTCACGTTGAAACTGCGTAACTGGGACGTGTACTATGCAAAGAAAGTCTTGTTTATAAAATTGCAATATCACTGTTCAGTTTAACTGTTTCGTCGATTTTGACTGATCCAGTAATGATTTGATCGACAATTCCAGCCCATATCATAACACTACCCTCTCCTTGATGCCTTCTTTTAGCCCCAGGCACGTCTGAATTGCATAAAATTCATCCTTTGGTCCATCTATCAGGTCCATCAAATGTCAATCGAGATTCATCCATGAAAATTACTTTAGAAAAGTTAATTTTCATGTATTTCTTGGCCCAATTTTGATGCTTTTTAAATCGTAAAAATTGGTCCAAGAAATACATTGTTTGTTTGCTTTAGTGAAATATGGTTTCCTATGAGATTTTTTTACAGATTCCAATTACCAAAATATTCTACACCTTTTATACTTCCAGACTCCTTCAATTCCAGCCTTTTCATCTGAGCGCTGGTCAAAAGTGGTTGTTTCGCTATAACTCGCCTTAATTTACTTTCATCTTAAGGAAACGAGTTCTTAAAGCTTTTTCCTTTGCTTCGATTTCTCAACTTACCTTTATTTTCAACAACCTTCTTTATCGTTTGATGATCTCTACAAAGATCCTTTGATATCTTCAATGTTGACATTCCCTCAATCAATAACTTTGTCATTTTGTGTTTTTTCCGCAATTGTTAAATCCTTCGCTTTCCTTTATCTATGTTTTAACATATATTATGGACAAAAAGAAAAAAATAGTTTTTATTATATTTCAGAGGTCTTAAGCTAATATTAGTTTAATTTACATAATAACTTCTGTCAGTCGATTTTCGTAAATTACAAATATCTCAAAAACTAACGATTAAAAATGGCAGAAAATTTAATGAAATATTTTACTAAGGGCGGAATGGACGAGTTTAAATTTGACAAATATTGGTTCATAACTTTTTTGCCTTATTGAGGTTCATTTGATTTGCATAATAACTTCAGGCATGGTGTAGTTTTTGACGTAATTTTCACTCTGACTTTGCCTTATGTAAAGAACGCCATTTCCTTATGTAATTATGCTTGCTGTCAGTTGAAATCCAAAGAGCAACATTCACTTAACACGCCCATGATTAAAACTTTGATATTTGTTTTTATCTTTCATTCATTCCTATCCGCTCTCTACATACTTCAACTATTAAATTTTCTTCTCCCAATTCTCTCTCCCTCTCTTTCTCTCTCTCGTGATACTTCTTTTTCTTCTTACTACTATACTCTGTCTCTCAATCTCTCTCTTTCTCTCTCTCTCTCTCTCTCTCTCTCTTTCTCTCTATCTATCTATTTATCTATCTAGTTAGCTAGCTAGCTAGAATCTCTTATTCAAACTATTATTTTGTTTCTTCTCTTCTTTATTCCCCTATCTTCTTCGCCATATCTTCCTCGTCCTTTCTTTCTTCGTTTTATTTATTTCATTCATTCTTTTATTCATTCTTTCATTCATTCATTCTTTCTTCAAATATTATTATTTAGTTGTATTTTGTTCGGATTTTCTCTTTCTTTTTCTCGTCTCCATCTTTATTTGTTTTTTTTTTTATATTTCACCTTTTACTTTGTCTTGTCCAGCCGGTGTTCATTTTCGAAGTTACAGTGTGTTCT
>CAHIKZ030000474.1:822500-850864 GCA_903632075.3 Acanthosepion pharaonis
CGTATGTGTGTACGTACATGAGTATGCGTGCATTAGTTTGTGTACGTGTGTGTGTATACGTGCGTATGTGTGTGTGTGTGTGTGTGTGTGTGTGTGTGTGTGTGTGTGTGTGTGTGTGTGTGTGTGTGTGCATATTGAATATGTCACATACACTCCAAGACACCATCTCCTGTGGTGAAAAATATTTTATTTAATGTGGACTGTTTATTTTGCTTAATAATAGATTCCAAGGTTTTAAATCTTTCCTTTGCATTGGGTGCAATAGAATATTTTGGTATTATCCACCAATATTTTTCTTAAGTTGTATTTTGGTTTCTTGTGATGTGCCTGTCGATATATGCACGAATTGCACTGAGATTCGATATGTAACAAGTTAACTTCTGTGAGTGTAGGTTGCAAGTGTACCAGATGTAATAATTTAATGTTGTTTTTTATTATTATTATTAATATTGAAGATAAAATGTCGCAGGGGTGGCGTTAGAATTCATAAACATTATTTTTTTTTTAACAGGTGTGATTTTTAAGTCTCCTGTTATTGGTAATAATTGGACTAATAGTTTAAAATATCTAATCTAAGCATTAGCAACAGAACCAGAGTTCAAAAATCCCCGTATTTAAAAAAAAAAAATAATGTTGTTTTGGCAATTGGACACGACTTTACCGGGGAATGAGTACGATACTACATTTTATCATATTTATTTAAATAAAAAATGATTTGCAGTGCAATGACAAGGCTTTCCCTAAAGGAATATTTGCTTCAGTAAAGTGTCTTATGAGAAAACCTATCTGGAAATAAAAAAGAAAGATAGAATAACACTACGCAAAGTAATTGAAAGAAAGAAAGAAAAAAAGAAAGAAAGAAAGAAAGAAAGAAAGAAAGAATTTACAAGGTTGCAAACAAAAATTCCAAAACAATAGAGGAAACACGAGAAAAATTGTACGCCAGACAAAAATATGTCTAAAATTTCTATGTTTGTAAAGAAGGAGTGTTAAAAAAGGGCTCACTCCAAACCAAACCAAAATTCCTAAGAGGGAACCAAAGATTAGAATTTTTTTTTCTTTTTCTGATAACGACTTCTTGGTTGAGGTGAGAACTTTTCAATAGCTCACCTCGTAGATACGAGAAACATGAAATATATGTAGTTTAACATGAAATATATGTAGTTTAACATGAAATATATGTAGTTAAAAGAAAAATAAATTCGGATTGCTTGTGGATTATTAAAATAAAACCAAACACAATGGCTGAATAATGAAAGTGGAATTGCGAAAAAACACGAGTGTTAAGTGACATTTTTGTTTCATTAATTTTTTTTCTTTTTCAAATCCAATATGAAGCTTGTTGCTTCAAATTCAGAGCTGAAAGCGAAAAAAAAAATAATAAATAGACTGAGAATATATAATTAAATAAGAAGCTTAGAACCAAAAAGGATTGAGTGATAGAAAGAGATGGTAAAGAACATAAAATCTCGGCAAATATTTTGCGGCCATTGATTGTGTTAGTCCTGAACCGATAACACCTGGCGTACATCGAACATCGTTCTTTCTTTATAGATGTTATTTTTCAAAGACTGGTGGCGTGTGTTCATATCGCATCGTGTCGTGTCGTGTGAGAAAAACAGAAGGAACAACATTGTTTCCTTGACAAACAAGAAAGTGAAAACTAAAACACGCTGCGGTACTAGTGAAGGGTGATACGCCTCGGATTATGCGACAAAACTTTCGAGTATTATTATAAATTTGTTGCGAGATCATATGATAATCAGGTAAAAATAAGTCAACATTTTCTTGTGTGAATTAACGCTTTTGAGACGACTGTGTGGACGTTATATAATTAATATATATGGACACCTGGAAAATTTGTCCCACAAAGAAATAATGTCGGATTGATGTGAGAGCAGGTAAGAATCATCATAAAAAAACATGGAATTGAAAACGAATGGCAATAATATGTATGTATTATATGCGTAGGTTTTCGATAGAACACACCATCTAGCTATCAGATAAGCGAGGTGATTTAGAGCTCTTAGCAGACTAGGGACAGCCGACATATGTATTGCATGTATGGGTTTGAGATAGAAAACGCCACCAAGCTATGAGATAAGAGGTGATTTAAGGTTCTTAGCACAGTATTGACAACCGACATATGTATTGCATGTGTAGGTTTTAGATAGAACACACCAATTAGCTATCAGATAAGAGGTGATTTAAGGCTCTTAGGACAGTAGGGACACCCGATATATGTATTGCATGTGTAGGTTTTTAGATAGAACACGCCAACTAGCTATCAGATAAGAGGTGATTTAAGGCTCTTAGCACAGTAGGGACAACCGACATATGTACTGCATGTGTAGGATTTTAGATAGAACACACCACCTAGCTATCAGATAAGAGGTGGTTTAAGACTCTTAGCACAGTAGTGACAACCGGCATATTTATTGCATGTGTAGGATTTTAGATAGACCACACCACTTAGCTATCAGATAAGAGGTGGTTTAAGACTCTTAGCACAGTAGTGACAACCTACATATGTACTACATGTGTAGGATTTTAGATAGAACACGCCAACTACCTATCAGATAAGAGGCGATTTAAGGCTCTTAGCACAGTAGGGACAACCGACATATGTATTGCATGTGTAGGTTTTTAGGTAGAACACGACACTTAGCTATCAGATAAGAGGTGATTTAAGGCTCTTAGCATAGTAATGACAACAGACATATGTATTACATGTGTAGGTTTTTAAATAGAACACACCACTTAGCTATCAGATAATTGGTAATTTAAGGCTCTTAGCACAGTAGGGACAACCGACATATGTATGGCATGTGGTGGTTTTTAGATAGAACACGCCACCTAGCTATCAGATAAGAGGTGATTTAAGGCTCTTAGCACAGTAGTGACAACAGACATATGTATTACATGTGTAGGATTTTAGATAGAACACACCACTTAGCTATCAGATAAGAGGTGATTTAAGGCTCTTAGCACAGTAGGGACAACCGGCATATGTATTGCATGTGTAGGTTTTTAGATAGAACACACCACCTAGCTATCAGATAAGAAGTGGTTTAAGACTCTTAGGACAGTAGGGACACCCGACATATGTATTGCATGTGTAGGTTTTTAGATAGAACACACCACCTAGCTGTCAGATAAGAGGTGCTTTATGACTCTTAGGACAGTAGGGACACCCGACATATGTATTGCATGTGTAGGTTTTGAGATAGAACACACCACCTAGCTATCAGATAAGAGGTCAATTCAAGCTCTTAGCACAGTAATGACAACTGACATATGTATTGCATGTATAGGTTTATAGATAGAACACACCACTTAGCTATCAGATAAGAGGTGATTTAAGGGTCTTAGCAAAGTAGGGACAACCGACATATGTATTGCATGTGTAGGTTTTTAGATAAAACACACAACCTAGCTATGAGATAAGAGGTGGTTTAAGACTCTTAGCACAGTAGTGACAACCGGCATATGTATTGCATGTGTAGGTTTTTAGATAGAACACATCACCTAGATATCAGATAAGAGGTGGTTTAAGACTCTTAGCACAGTAGTGACAACGGGCATATGTATTGCTTGTGTAGGTTTTTAGATAGAACACACAACCTAGCTATGAGATAAGAGGTGATTTCAGGTTTTTAGCACAGTAGTGACAACCGATATATGTATTGCATGTGTAGGTTTTTAGATAGAACACACCAGCTAGCTATCAGATAAGAGGCGATTTAAGGCTCTTGGCACAGTAGGGACAACCGACATATGTATTGCATGTGTAGATTTTTAGGTAGAACACGACACTTAGCTATCAGATAAGAGGTGATTTAAGGCTCTTAGCATAGTAATGACAACAGACATATGTATTACATGTGTAGGTTTTTAGATAGAACACACCACTTAGCTATCAGATAAGAAGTGATTTGAGGCTCATAGCACAGTAGGGACACCCGACATATGTATTGCATGTGTAGTATTTTAGATAGAACACACCAACTAGCTATCAGATAAAAGGTGGTTTAAGACTCTTAGGACAGTAGTGACACCCGACATATGTACTGCATGTGTAGGATTTTAGATAGAACACACCACCTAGCTATCAGATAAGAGGTGATTTAAGGCTCTTAGCACAGTAGGGACAACCGGCATATGTATTGCATGTGTAGGTTTTTAGATAGAACACACCTCTTAGCTATCAGATAAGAGGTGATTTAAGGTTCTTAGCACAGTAGTGACAACCGACATATGTACAACATGTGTAGGATTTTAGATAGAACACAACACCTAGCTATCAGATAAGAGGTGATTTAAGGCTCATAGCACAGTAGGACAACCGGCATATGTATTGCATGTGTTGGTTTTTAGATAGAACACACCACTTAGCTATCAGATAAGAGGTGATTTAAGGCTCTTAGCACAGTAGGGACGACCGGCATATGTACTGCATGTGTAGGTTTTTAGATAGAACACACCATTTAGCTATCAGATAAGAGGTGATTTAAGGCTTTTAGCACAGTAGGGAAAACCGACATATGTATTGCATGTGTAGGTTTTTAGTTAGATCACACCAGCTAGCTATCAGATAAGAGGCGATTTAAGGCTCTTGGCACAGTAGGGACAACCGACATATGTATTGCATGTGTAGATTTTTAGGTAGAACACGACACTTAGCTATCAGATAAGAGGTGATTTAAGGCTCTTAGCATAGTAATGACAACAGACATATGTATTACATGTGTAGGTTTTTAGATAGAACACACCACTTAGCTATCAGATAAGAAGTGATTTGAGGCTCTTAGCACAGTAGGGACACCCGACATATGTATTGCATGTGTAGGATTTTAGATAGAACACACCACCTAGCTATCAGATAAGAGGTGGTTTAAGACTCTTAGGACAGTAGGGACACCCGACATATGTATTGCATGTGTAGGTTTTTAGATAGAACACACCACCTAGCTATCAGATAAGAGGTGATTTAAGCTTCTTAGCACAGTAGTGACAACCGACATATGTACAACATGTGTAGGATTTTAGATAGAACACACCACCTAGCTATCAGATAAGAGGTGATTTAAGGCTCATAGCACAGTAGGGACAACCGGCATATGTATTGCATGTGTAGGTTTTTAGATAGAACACACCATTTAGCTATCAGATAAGAGGTGATTTAATGCTCATAGCACAGTAGGGACAACCGGCATATGTATTGCATGTGTAGGTTTTTAGATAGAACACACCATTTAGCTATCAGATAAGAGGTGATTTAAGGCTCTTAGCACAGTAGGGACAACCAACATATGTATTGCATATGTAGATTTTTAGGTAGAACACGACACTTAGCTATCAGATAAGAGGTGATTTAAGGCTCTTAGCATAGTAATGACAACAGACATATGTATTACATGTGTAGGATTTTAGATAGAACACGCCACCTAGCTATCAGATAAGAGGTGATTTAAGTCGCTTAGCGCAGTAGGGACACCCGACATATGTATTGCATGTGTAGGATTTTAGATAGAACACACCACCTAGCTATCAGATAAGAGGTGGTTTAAGGCTCTTAGGACAGTAGGGACAACCGGCATATGTATTGCATGTATAGGTTTTTAGATAGAACACACCACCTAGCTATCAGATAAGAGGTGATTTAACGCTCTTAGCACAGTAGGGACAACCGACATATGTATTGCATGTGTAGGTTTTTAGATAGAACACGCCACCTAGCTATCAGATAAGAGGTGATTTAAGGCTCATAGCACAGTAGGGACAACCGGCATATGTATTGCATGTGTAGGTTTTTAGATAGAACACACCATTTACCTATCAGATAAGAGGTGATTTAAGGCTCTTAGCACAGTAGGGACAACCGGCATATGTATTGCATGTGTAGGTTTTAGATAGAACACACCATTTAGCTATAAGATAAAGGTGATTTAAGGCTCATAGCACAGTAGGGACAACCGACATATGTATTGCATGTGTAGGTTTTTAGGTAGATCACACCAGCTAGCTATCAGATAATAGGCGATTTAAGGCTCTTAGTACAGTAGGGACAACCGACATATGTATTGCATATGTAGATTTTTAGGAAGAACACGACACTTAGCTATCAGATAAGAGGTGATTTAAGGCTCTTAGCACAGTAGTGACAACCGACCTATGTATTGCATGTGTATGTTATTAGATAGACCACACCACCTATCTATCAGATAAGAGGTGATTTGAGGCTCTTAGCACAGTAGTGACAACCGACATATGTATTGCATGTGAAGGTTTTTAAATAGGACACACCTCCTAGCTATCATATAAGATGTCAATTCAAGCTCTTAACACGGTCATGACAACTGACATATGTATTGCATGTATAGGTTTTTAGATAGAACACACCACCTAGCTGTCAGATAATATGTGATTTAAGGCTCTTAGCACAGTAGTGACAACCGGCATATGTATTGCATGTGTAGGTTTTTAGATAGAACACACCACCTAGCTATCACATAAGAGGTCAATTCAAGCTCTTAGCACAGTAATGACAAATGACATATGTATTGCATGTGTAGGTTTTCAGATAGAACACACCACCTAGCTATCAGATAAGAGGTGATTTAAGGCTCTTAGCACAGTAGTGACAACCGACATATGTATTGCATGTGTAGGTTTTTAGATAGAACACGCCACTTAGCTATCATATAAGAGGTGATTTAAGGCACTTAGCACAGTAGTGACAACCCACCTATGTATTGCATGTGTATCTTAATATATAGACCACACCACCTAGATATCAGATAAGATGTGATTTAAGGCTCTTAGCACAGTTTTGACAACCGACATATGTATTGCATTTGTAGGTTCTTAGATAGAACACACCACCTAGCTATCAGATAAGAGGTCATTTCAAGCTCTTAGCACAGTAATGAAAACTGACATATGTATTGCATGTATAGGTTTTTAGAGAGAACACACCACCTAGCTATCAGATAAGAGGTGATTTAACGCTCTTAGCACAGTAGGGACAACCGACATATGTATTGCATGTGTAGGTTTTTAGATAGAACACACCAGCTAGCTATCAGATAAGAGGCGATTTAAGGCTCTTGGCACAGTAGGGACAACCGACATATGTATTGCATGTGTAGGTTTTTAGATAGAACACACCACCTAGCTATCAGATAAGAGGTGATTTGAGGCTCTTAGCACAGTAGGGACACCCGACATATGTATTGCATGTGTAGGATTTTAGATAGAACACACCACCTAGCTATCAGATAAGAGGTGGTTTAAGACTTAGGGACAGTAGGGACACCTGACATATGTAGCATGTGTAGGTTTTAGATAGAACACACCACCTAGCTATCAGATAAGAGGTGATTTAAGGTTCTTAGCACAGTAGTGACAACCGACATATGTACAACATGTGTAGGATTTTAGATAGAACACACCACCTAGCTATCAGATAAGAGGTGATTTAAGGCTCATAGCACTGTAGGGACAACCGGCATGTATTGCATGTGTAGGTTTTTAGATGAACACACCATTTAGCTATCAGATAAGAGGTGATTTAATGCTCATAGCACAGTAGGGACAACCGGCATATGTATTGCATGTGTGGGTTTTAGATAGAACACACCATTTAGCTATCAGATAAGAGGTGATTTAAGGCTCTTAGCACAGTAGGGACAACCGGCATATGTATTGCATGTGTAGGTTTTTAGATAGAACACACCATTTAGCTATAAGATAAGAGGTGATTTAAGGCTCATAGCACAGTAGGGACAACCGACATATGTATTGCATGTGTAGGTTTTTAGGTAGATCACACCAGCTAGCTATCAGATAAGAGGCGATTTAAGGCTCTTAGTACAGTAGGGACAACCAACATATGTATTGCATATGTAGATTTTTAGGTAGAACACGACACTTAGCTATCAGATAAGAGGTGATTTAAGGCTCTTAGCATAGTAATGACAACAGACATATGTATTACATGTGTAAGTTTTAGATAGAACACACCACTTAGCTATCAGATAAGAAGTGATTTGAGGCTCTTAGCACAGTAGGGACAACCGACATATGTATTGCATGTGTAGGATTTTAGATAGAACACGCCACCTAGCTATCAGATAAGAGGTGATTTAAGTCTCTTAGCGCAGTAGGGACACCCGACATATGTATTGCATGTGTAGGATTTTAGATAGAACACACCACCTAGCTATCAGATAAGAGGTGGTTTAAGACTCTTAGGACAGTAGGGACACCCGACATATGTATTGCATGTGTAGGTTTGTAGATAGAACACACCACTTAGCTATCAAATAGGAGGTGATTTAAGGCTCTTAGCACAGTAGGGACACCCGACATATGTATTGCATGTGTAGGATTTTAGATAGAACACATGACCTAGCTATCAGATAAGAGGTGGTTTAAGACTCTTAGCACAGTAGTGACAACCGGCATATGTATTGCATGTATAGGTTTTTAGATAGAACACACCACCTAGCTATCAGATAAGAGGTGATTTAACGCTCTTAGCACAGTAGGGACAACCGACATATGTATTGCATGTGTAGGTTTTTAGATAGAACACGCCACCTAGCTATCAGATAAGAGGTGATTTAAGGCTCATAGCACAGTAGGGACAACCGGCATATGTATTGCATGTGTAGGTTTTTAGATAGAACACACCATTTAGCTATCAGATAAGAGGTGATTTAAGGCTCTTAGCACAGTAGGGACAACCGGCATATGTATTGCATGTGTAGGTTTTTAGATAGAACACACCATTTAGCTATAAGATAAGAGGTGATTTAAGGCTCATAGCACAGTAGGGACAACCGACATATGTATTGCATGTGTAGGTTTTTAGGTAGATCACACCAGCTAGCTATCAGATAAGAGGCGATTTAAGGCTCTAAGTACAGTAGGGACAACCGACATATGTATTGCATATGTAGATTTTAGGTAGAACACGACCTTAGCTATCAGATAAGAGGTGATTTAAGGCTCTTAGCACAGTAGTGACAACCGACCTATGTATTGCATGTGTATGTTATTAGATAGACCCACCACCTATCTATCAGATAAGAGGTGATTTGAGGCTCTTAGCACAGTAGTGACAACCGACATATGTATTGCATGTGAAGGTTTTTAAATAGGACACACCTCCTAGCTATCATATAAGATGTCAATTCAAGCTCTTAACACGGTCATGACAACTGACATATGTATTGCATGTATAGGTTTTTAGATAGAACACACCACCTAGCTGTCAGATAATATGTGATTTAAGGCTCTTAGCACAGTAGTGACAACCGGCATATGTATTGCATGTGTAGGTTTTTAGATAGAACACACCACCTAGCTGTCACATAAGAGGTCAATTCAAGCTCTTAGCACAGTAATGACAAATGACATATGTATTGCATGTGTAGGTTTTCAGATAGAACACACCACCTAGCTATCAGATAAGAGGTGATTTAAGGCTCTTAGCACAGTAGTGACAACCGACATATGTATTGCATGTGTAGGTTTTTAGATAGAACACGCCACTTAGCTATCATATAAGAGGTGATTTAAGGCACTTAGCACAGTAGTGACAACCCACCTATGTATTGCATGTGTATCTTAATATATAGACCACACCACCTAGATATCAGATAAGATGTGATTTAAGGCTCTTAGCACAGTAGTGACAACCGACATATGTATTGCATTTGTAGGTTCTTAGATAGAACACACCACCTAGCTATCAGATAAGAGGTCATTTCAAGCTCTTAGCACAGTAATGAAAACTGACATATGTATTGCATGTATAGGTTTTTAGAGAGAACACACCACCTAGCTATCAGATAAGAGGTGATTTAACGCTCTTAGCACAGTAGGGACAACCGACATATGTATTGCATGTGTAGGTTTTTAGATAGAACACGCCACCTAGCTATCAGATAAGAGGTAATTTAAGGCTCTTAGCACAGTAGTGACAACCGGCATATATATTGCATGTGTAGGTTTTTCGATAGAACACGCCACCTAGCTATCAGATAAGAGGTGATTTAAGACTCTTAGCACAGTAGTGACAACCGACCTGTGTATTGTATGTGTATGTTATTAGATAGACCACACCACCTAGCTATCAGATAAGAGGTGATTTGAGGCTCTTAGCAGAGTAGTGACAACCGACATATGTATTGCATGTGAAGGTTTTTAAATAGGACACACCACCTAGCTATCATATAAGATGTCCATTCAAGCTCTTAGCACAGTCATGACAATTGACATATGTATTGCATGTATAGGTTTTTCGATAAAACACACCACCTAGCTATCAGATAAGAGGTGATTCAAGGCTCTTAGCACAGTAGTGACAACCGGCATATGTTTTGCATGTGTAGGTTTTTAGATAGAACATACCATTTAGCTATCAGATAAGAAGTGGTTTTAGACTCTTAGCACAGTAGTGACAACCCACCTATGTATTGCATGTGTATCTTATTAGATAGACCACACCACCTAGCTATCAGATAAGATGTGATTTAAGGCTCTTAGCACAGTAGTGACAACCGACATATGTATTGCATTTGTAGGTTTTTTAGATAGAACACACCACCTAGCTATCAGATAAGAGGTCAATTCAAGGTCTTAGCACAGTAATGACAAATGACATATGTATTGCATGTGTAGGTTTTTAGATAGACCACACCACCTAGCTATCAGATAAGAGGTGATTTAAGGCTCTTAGCACAGTACTGACAACCGACATATGTATTGCATGTGGAGGTTTTTAGATAGACCACACCACCTTGCTATCAGATAAGAGGTGATTTAAGGCTCTTAGCACAGTAGGGACAACCGGCATATGTATTGCATGTGTAGGTTTTTAGATAGAACACACCATTTAGCTATAAGATAAGAGGTGATTTAAGGCTCATAGCACAGTAGGGACAACCGACATATGTATTGCATGTGTAGGTTTTTAGGTAGATCACACCAGCTAGCTATCAGATAAGAGGCGATTTAAGGCTCTTAGTACAGTAGGGACAACCGACATATGTATTGCATATGTAGATTTTTAGGTAGAACACGACACTTAGCTATCAGATAAGAGGTGATTTAAGGCTCTTAGCACAGTAGTGACAACCGACCTATGTATTGCATGTGTATTTTATTAGATAGACCACACCACCTATCTATCAGATAAGAGGTGATTTGAGGCTCTTAGCACAGTAGTGACAACCGACATATGTATTGCATGTGAAGGTTTTTAAATAGGACACACCTCCTAGCTATCATATAAGATGTCAATTCAAGCTCTTAACACGGTCATGACAACTGACATATGTATTGCATGTGTAGGTTTTCAGATAGAACACACCACCTAGCTATCAGATAAGAGGTGATTTAAGGCTCTTAGCACAGTAGTGACAACCGACATATGTATTGCATGTGTAGGTTTTTAGATAGAACACGCCACCTAGATATCAGATAAGATGTGATTTAAGGCTCTTAGCACAGTAGTGACAACCGCCATATGTATTGCATTTGTAGGTTCTTAGATAGAACACACCACCTAGCTATCAGATAAGAGGTCATTTCAAGCTCTTAGCACAGTAATGAAAACTGACATATGTATTGCATGTATAGGTTTTTAGAGAGAACACACCACTTAGCTATCAGATAAGAGGTGATTTAATGCTCTTAGCACAGTAATGACAACTGACATATGTATTGCATGTGTAGGTTTATAGATAGAACACACCACCTAGCTATCAGATAAGAGGTGATTTAAGGCTCTTAGCACAGTAGTGTCAACCGACATATGTATTGCATGTGTAGGATTATAGATAGAACACACCACCTAGCTATCAGATAAGAGGTGATTTAAGGCTCTTAGCACAGTAGTGTCAACCGACATATGTATTGCATGTGTAGAATTATAGATAGAACACACCACCTAGCTATCAGATAAGAGGTGATATAATGCTCTTAGCACAGTACGTTTTTAGATAGAACCCACCACCTTGCCAGCAGATAAGCGAAGTGTTTTAAACCTCTCAGCACTGTAAGAACATCCGATATATATATTGCATGTGTACGTTTTTAGATAGAACACACCACCTAGCTAGCAGATAAGCGAGGTGGTTTAATGCTCTTTGTACTGTTGGAAAATCCGTGATGCATTTCCACAGTTAAATATCAGTCAGGTCCGGAAAAGTGGTTAGAGCAACACATGCTGCATCCAAATTCCAAATTTGCACCATGGCGAACAAAGGTATTCGTAGATATTAGTTGACCACCTCGCATCTACTCAACTCTGAAGATAGTAATATTGTAAAGTGTAAACCACATTGACTGTAAATAACATATTTATGTTATGTTATATTGTTTTTTACATCGTTACATTTAATAAAAATTGTAAACGTATGTTGGCAGCCTTCTTTTCATTTCCTTTTATTACTTTGTATTTATTCTTCTTTTGGGAGCTCTTTAAGTTATACAAATATGGCAACCCAACACATGAGTTCACAATTGAAATAAAAGCAAAAGACATAGAAACTAGCTATGAGAATGTGTTTGCTCGCGTGAAATAAACGTGATAGTCGTCCTTGTATGTGCGTGTGTGAGAGTTCAAATATCAGCAGACCAAGAAAAACGAACGCGCCTCAGCTGCAGCGTTCTTTATCTACGTTTCCCTACATCTGGGAGCAAGAGTTAAAAATAGAAAGAGAGTTAATATGCTTGCTTTTTTATAGACTTGAATAACGCCACCTCCGGGTGCTTTTGCCCCAAGTAGGGGTTACCTGCGGTAGCTGTAACCGAAATCGTACACCATTTCCGTTGGATCTTTCGAAATTATCTGACATTGTTTCACGAAAAGAGTATTTGTGAAAAGGCAATCATTAATTTCTCTTGCGATGATTTTGATGTTGGCATGACTACACATGAGTATGGACGAGAGGTGCTGGGAATTTTAGAATTTTTTTATTTTTTGCTTTTTATATCGAGCCGAATTCATGAATTCCGCTAAATATAAAAAAAAATTTAATTTCCAGCACCCCTCGTTCGTGAGCATGTGTAGTCGTACCAACATAACAAAGTTAGTGCGATGAAGTCCTGAGGGACGAAACGCGTCACTTTTTCCACTTTGTCATACAATTTCCACAATACTGTTCTTGATATATAAATATATATCGTTATCTCATATATTCAGTTGTATGGATATGAGTTTGTGACCCTTGGTTTCCCGCTTTTGCGATTATAAGACATCAGATTTTGTCTGATGATCGCAAATGCATGAAACCCACGGTCACAAACTCATATCCATACCACTGAATATGTTTTCTCTATCACTGATGTTGAGCCATTTCCATTAAGTACTGTGCATATATAATAAATATAGAATATGTGTGTGTGTGTGTGTGTGTGTGTGTGTGTGTGTTAATGCATATTTGGTTTGGTTTATTTTGTTTTGTTTTACGCATATCAACCTCATTGGTTTATTTAATGCCGATAAGATTTTTAAGATAGGCTCGTATGAATAGTAAGAAATCAGTTTATAGATCAGGTTTCATTGAAGTATTTATGTCAAGAAGTTTGTTGTCGAGCTATCATTGATGTCTTCTGTTAAGATACACGGTTTGTAAAGAAATTGATTTTGACATTTTCAATTTGGTTCATAATTTTTGGTAGAGTCCGACTATTTTAAGAAATGATTTTATATCATCCATTTTTACTTTATCGAAAAGCTCATACATATTGTTTATATTATAATATTTTTTGTCTTGAGAAAGCAAGATCTCGGCACTCGGTTAATATGTTTAAAAGTATATGCTATTTTACATGCTTGGAATAATGGTTGAGCTTTATCTAGTAAGTACAAGTGGAGGTATTCTCGTATGGCCAGTGCGGGTCAATACCACTTCTTCCTTACGAGATTTTCTGGGAGCTGACTTTCTTTCTCCTAATTTGGAATGAATTGCGAAAGGTTTGTGTGGGTTATCGTTCCAGTACCGTTGCCATTACTTTTGAATTAACCTCCTTAAAATCTGTGTATCGGATTTTCGTCCTTGCATCTAAATCCTTCACATCTAAAGCCGATTTGACAGCTAGCTCTGCTTCATTATTTCATTTAACTCCGATGTGGCTTGGAAACCAGCAGAGTTTATGCTTGTTAATAATAATGCCCATTTTGCATAATATTTTCATAATAAGAGGGTGGTTGGATTTTTTTTTTCTTTCAACGCCAATAGGACGGATAAGTGAGTCCGGAAAAATTAGACCCTTTTTTTGTTTGCTCTCTGTGATAATGTTAAGAGTCAGCTCGATTGCATAAAACTCTGCAGTGAAAATAGAGCTTCCCTTTGGGAGGCGCCTCTTTTTTCGTAATATTTTCGCTCACTGCATATCCTATCTTGTCCTCACATTTTGACCCGTCTCTATAGATGGGTCTATCGTTAGGAAACTTTGCGAATATGTCCTGAAATGTATCTTAGAAATGTGAGTGGGTGCGTTTTTTTGTTTTGGGACATTTATGTAATTCTAGCAGAACTTCGGATTATTTGATAGTCTGTAGTAGAATATTGGCTGCAGTTGTTTCTTGTATTTTTCAGAGTGCGGTGCCTAATTCTTCAGCAATAGATTTCATCCTGAATCCGTAGGGTTTTAAAGAATTATCTTTTTGTCAGAATAGATCGCAGTAATTTAGTTCAAAAGTACTCTCTGCTATAAGCTGGCTTAGTTGAGCATGATTTTATTTTGACATAGTACCGTAGTGCCAGATCAGTGCGCCGTAAATGTGGCGGTCTTTCATTAGTTTCTCTGTATAAGCTTTCCATTTATGGATGTTCTAAAAGCCCTGTCAGATCTTGATTGTAAGTTGCATTGAAAAGTTTTAGGTAGGACTTTCTGGCCACTCCATATATGAAACTAGCATAATCCAGTTTAGAGCGAAGTAGTAATCTGTATAATTTCACCAATGTTGGTCAATCTGCTCCCTATTCAGTATTGGCCACAACACGCAGAAGTTGTAGGGCTTTGCTAAATTTTGTTTTCAAATATTTTAGATGGGGAATGAATGTAAATTTTTTTTTTGAAAGATAATGCCTAGAAACTTGTGTTGTTCCAATACTGTGATTTCTGCTCCGTCTAATTGTAAACAAGGGCCATTGTGCAGTTTTCTTAAATTTGCAGAAATGTAGGCATTTGGTTTTCGTTTTGGAAAACGTAAACCCATTTTCAGTGACCCATTTGTGTATTTTATCGAGACATTGTTGCAGTTGTCTTTCAATGGCATTCATATGTCAAGATCTGTACATAATTAGAAACTCATTCACATATCGAGAGCTTCTCATTCCTGGGCTCAGGGTTTTTACTATGGAGTTAATTTTTACGCAAAAACGCGTCACCGAAAGAATGTTTCTTTGTGGAACCCCTTCTTCTTGATTTTGTAATTCCGATACTGTATTTTCTATACGGAATTGAAACTCCCGGTCTTTCGGCAAATTCCATATGAATTGAATCATCCTTCGCCTTAGACCCAATTCATACAGATCTTTCAAAATACCAAATTTCCCAGTATCGTACACCTTTTCAAAAAAACTCAAAAAAGACAAAAAAAAAAACTGCCGTTACATGTTCTTTCTTAATGAAGGCTTCCTTTACAAAGGTTTCGGGACATACTAAATGATCCATGATACTTCTTTTCTTCCTAAAAACACATTGGTACTAACTGATTAGGCCATTAGTTTCCAGATACGAAGTCAACCTGTTGTTGACCATTCTCTCCATATTTTTACTTAGGCAGTTTGTAGCTTTCAGGGTTTGTATCATCATTTTGAAATAGGGATGATGAATGATGTTTCCATATATCGGGGAAGTTGCCACTTCCCCATATGTTGTTATACAAATTTAGTAACAGTTGTAATGGTTTGTTGGGTAACTGTTTTATGAATTGATAGTGGATATCATCTGTTCACACAGTTGTATTGTGGGCTTTCTTTAAAGATTCATTTAGTTCCTCTACAGTGAATTGTAGTTTATTGCTCTTAGCGTTTTTGATTTAAAGTTTATTTTTTGTTTTTTCCGCTTTTTGTTTTCACTTCAAAAATTGTTGGCTATCATCTTGGCAGATGAGTCTTTTGGACATTGTTTTGGCTAATTAATTAGCGATATGCTTTTTGCTGTTATATATCGAGAGATATTTTATAGCGTTAATTTACCAATTATTTCTTTATCATATCCCATACAGATTTTGTTTCTGTGGCAGAATTAAATCTGCTGACGTAATTTTTCCAACATTCTTTTTGCTTTCTTTAATTAGTTTCCGTGTTTTTGCTCGAAGTGACTAAAATTGTCACAAATTAAAGGTTGAAGGCTTTTTTTGTTGAAATCACTCAAAGCTCTTATTTCGAGTCTGATAGCTTCACTACATTCATCATTGAACCAAGGTGTATTAGGGGTTTTTTGTACTGAACCTTTTAGAATGCATTCCTTTGATATAGATATAAGGATTTCCGTTAACTATTCTAAGTCCTTGATGCATTTTACTTCAGCTAGTTTATCAGAACATTGTTTTTTTTTTAAATTCGCTCCCAATTCGACCTGTTTCATGTGCATGGTTGCATTACTTGTATCCTTTTATATTCACTTTGTCACCTTTCTTAAAGAATATTTCCTTAAGGCAATTCTCTACCGGTGATATGTTTGTTATTAACAGAAGCATTTCATTTCTATTTGCCTTTTATTCCACGCCAGTTCCATTGAATTATCTTATGAACGGATGTTTAAATGTTTTCTGTCTTTACTTTATGTGGGATTGATTTAATCGGTTTTAATTTTGGAGTTTTTAATCATTTGAGGATTCTGGCTTTCTACCTGCATCAAATCAAAGTTCGTCAGATCAGTTTTGCTTAATAATTTGTTTGTTGTGGATTTCTGGCTTTTGTTTGGTTGATTCTGTTCTTTTGGAAGATAAGCTTTTCAGTCTGTCTTTCACGCGTTTTGGTGGACGGATAGGCGATCACTGTGACCTTTTTTTTTTCAGTAGGAGATTTGGTATTTTTGTTAGAATTGGTTTATGTTTGAGCTGTCATTTTACTATTTGTTTTTTTTTTGTTTTTAATTTATTATTTCGGTTTTTTCATTGTCTTTTTGCGTTTCATCCTGCACCATTTCCTCGGAATATAGACTTTTTAGGTAAGTTCTGAAATTTCGACCAGTCATTTGGTCCCAGGTGTACCAGCCTCTCAATGAGGGCTCTGTATTTGGCAGGCTGAGCATCATTATTTGTAGTCTTATTTTCCGTTATTTTTGCGTAGGAAGGACCCTTCATGTAATATTCTACCGCTTGCCTTGCTTCTGAAATTGAAATATTTCTATTATATTTATATGTGTTTTCTTTTGGGGGCACAGTGTAGAAACTGTCCAATTGCAGAACATTTGGACAGTTTTTACAAACTTTGTGTCAGGAAAAGAAAACACAAAAAATTAATTCAAAAGCTTAATCGCAGTACTTTGTCTGTCGTCTTTAATGATATATATATATATATGTGTGTGTGTGTGTGTGTGTGTGTGTGTGTGTGTGTGTGTGTGTGTGTGTGTGTGTGTGTGTGTGTGTGAAAATATATAGAAAATAGGAAGGAACTGGTTAGGTAAATAATCCCAAAAAAAAAGGATTCTCAGTGGATGATATAGTACATGTACTATCCACTGAGAACCCTAGCACTAATAAGATATACATTGGGTCCACGAAGAATGATTTTAAAGATAGATGGAGGCAGCATAAGTGTTCTTTCAATATATATAAACAAAAAATCAGACTTCCCTATCTAAATATTTTTGGCATTTGAAGGAAACAAATAGGACACCTAAGTTAAATGGAAAATTATTAACAAAGGCTAGAACATGTAAACTTGGGATGACCCATGCCTTTATGCCTCCATGAAAATTGCACATAATTAAGCTTCTAAATAATAATAATCTATTAAACAATAGACACGAGTTAACGTTTTTTTGTAGGCATCATCAGATTTTTGGTTTGAATTATTAGCTATAATATAATAACTTGTTTTAATCCATAGCCCCTCATCAGATTCATGGTTTGAATAATTAACTAAAAACATGCATACAATATAACACCCTTCATAATCCATAGCCAAAAAAATAGTTTAAATACCCTAAAAAAGATAACCCTTTATGAAGTCGTCAAAAACAAACGTTACGACACTTTTTTTTTATATGCACAAATCCCTTTCACAAAAAATAAAATAAAAAAAAAATAAATAAATCTCCATAGACATACAAACTAGACGAGGTCAATACATCTTCCGTTTCAAATTTAGACACCCCCACCTTTCACTGACTTGACATCTACAAAGTAACTCTATACTGATACTTATTATTAACACCCAACACCCGCCTACCCAATTTAAACAATTCGCCCTAGCTGTCACCATGGAAATTTTGATTTCAATTTTTAAAACACGTAAATTTCAAACACGTTATTCAAAAATTTCGCTTGAAGATGGAACAGAGCTTATTTTAACTCAATTTAATTTAAATAATTTAAATAATTATATTGAAGTTTTCGGCTAATGTTTTGAAACATGGGACTTCTTATGTCGCGATTTGGAATCATATTTTTAAATAAATAATTATATATATATATATATATATATATATATATATATATTGTTACGCCCGTGGTTTCGTTGGGACTACGTTAGCCCGGAACGCAACGAGAAAATAAAAAAAAAAGAAAGAAGAGATCCCAAGGTTCAATGCAAAAACAAAGAAAAGAACAGTGGGTGGGGAATTCTCTAAATCAAAGACACCGGTAAACGCAGTAAGAAATAAACAATGTACAGACACAAAACGACAGGCGACAATACGAGAATCTCTAATACAAACAGTTTATTTACAAATGTACAAGGTGCGAAAGTATGACAATAAAAAAAATAAAAAAACGAAACTTAATAACACACGGGATGGGGAGATAAGTAATCAATTAGACAAATACTACTGCGACGAATATCATAGGAATATAGAGCAAGCAGACAATAAGAATAAATACAGGAGATGGAAATCGACGTCGATCGGGTTTTTATCAATAACACAGTTTAACGAAAAGGATGTTCATACACTCTTTTGTGTTTCTTTTGAACATAAAAGGGGGGATTATCAATGTTCTAGCGTACACATGTGAATCATAAAAGCGTAGCCGACTTGGGTGATGATGCTCTTAATTCTTCCGGCAGCAAACAGCGAAATTCGATTTTGGCGATATCTGCTTCCTCGGGGAGAAAACAACGAAATCTGGTATTTGGTGACGTCCACTTCTACGGGCAGCAAACAGCTAAAACTGGTACTTGATGACGTCCGCTTCTTCCGAGGACAAGCAACTGAGTGAAGAATCGTTACCCCGACACGCGCAAAACAAAACCGTCACGTGTCGGCCCACGAAACATGCGTAGGCGTCATTCATATAATACTGACGGGGTCACTTGCAACTATTCGCTACACAGCGTTCGTCTGGCCCACGATTAGAGGCCATGCAGGAAATGATGGGGAAAGGGGAGGTTCTCTTCCGAGGACTGGCTACGAATTAACTGGTAATAAAAAAAATATCTCTTACAATCTGCGTTTTCACGGAAATAAAAAAAAATTATTAATATTCCTGTTTCGTCGCAAACACAATTGTACTTATATATATATATATATATATATATATATATATATATATATATATATATATATACTTTATTTTGGGATATTACTTCAAAAACATGTGAATAACGCTACATAAATGCAATCATGTTTCGATGTGTACGAACTCACCTCATCAGGCGTTAGTAAATGATTGCTTAGTAGACAATTTATTGAAATTTAAAACCACATCCAACCTCTTTTCACGGAAAAAAGTGAAAAGAGTAAGAAAGAAAGTCACATGATACACTCTCTTTTCCAGAGAAATGGAAGAATAAGGAAAAATAGTAGGAAAGAAGGAGGAGGAGGTAGCAGCGAAAATCGTTTTGTCCATAATCAGATCTACTAATCAAAATGGTTTACGTTAGGTTAAAGGTCATGTCCCCCAGATTTAAAATCCTTGACATCATAGACGTTACAGTCAATACATTTAAGTTTGCTATAATGTAAGCATAAGATATATGACACTTCCAATGGGAAAGGAAACGTAATTTCACAAGGCTCTTGAGAAACCTCAGACCTTATAGTCGGTAAATAATATGGCCCTTTAAGAAATAAATGAAAAAAATGAAAAAAAAACATGAAAAAACAAAATAATCACGCAAAATTATTAAAATATATTTATATCAAAAATAATACAAGGCTCAAAAGCTACTCAAGCTAGTGATTTACTGAATGATGTTGTTGTAAGGGTTTAATAAGTGAAAGAAAGAAGTGAATATTATGAGGATATGAAGGATATATAACGGTTGACCTTGAAAAGGTTAAGATTGTAGTGCTTGGGGAAGCATCCTCTCGGGGACCAGTTTCAAAAGTAAAAGTTTTTAGAAAGAAGCTGTCTTAGTGGAACTTTCTCTTCACTGATGAACTCGGAAGGGAGTGAGGATGAGTCAGCTCTGTGTATGCGGCATATTTGACATGAATGTAACGACAGAACAGCAAAAGCCTAGCAACTGTGAGAAAGAAAATAATTCATCACACTCAAGGCCGCGTAAACGTACTTGAACAATGTTATGGCTGGATTTGACTCTTGTAAATATAGAGAATGGAAGGAGGAGAAAGAAACTTTCTGGAACGGCACAAGGAAGTGACCATTTTTCTTCCATCTTTACCGATGGAAGGCATATAAGAGATCCAGTTCTTTTCTGTTTGTATTGAGAATTTCGGTTCTAGTCTTAATGAATTATTATGCAATTATACAAATCCTTCTATCTGTCTATATTTCTGAGATACGGCATTATGTACACTATTTACATTATTCGGACTATTGTCCTCATCTTTGTCGCCATATTTATTACAACTTTTTAGCCGTCATACGTTCCGGCCTTCTTCAGGTGGTTAGAATGTCGAGCTGAACCCTTTATTTTGCTCACTGTGGTAGACTGTTCCAGTTCCACGTGCTATGTGTAATGGATGTCAGTTATCAGCTATCTCCTATTAATTCCCCTCTCCAAGTTCTCCACTGCCTTAACCGGGTATTGAACTCACACTCTTTGGGTCCTGTCACTGGATCTAACTAACGCCTTTATCCACTGTGCCATGTGTCCTTGAGAATTAAAGATATGGATAGGTATCCGACAAGATGAAATAAAGAACAAAGTATGAAATGAATCTCAATCTAACATGTTTCACCTTTATTAAGGCTTCATCAGAGATCGAGAATAGAAATGAAAAAGCAAAGAGACAGACACTGGAATGTTAAGATTTTGATAATTCTCATTGGTCAGACACGTGTCACGTGTATAAACGAAATAGATAATATATAAATATGTGTGAGGAACATTTAGGATGTTAAAGTGTGTGTCAGTGTAAGAGTGTGCAAGTAAAGAAACGTGCGTGTGTGTATAGGTGTATGTAGGACGGTAACGTTAATTCATGCATAAGTGTGTATGTAAAGCAAGTCTACAGATGTCACCCTCATATTTTGTCGGTGAAATGTAGCGTTATGTTGCAAAATAATTTTGTATTTGGTTGGATTTTTATATTTTCTTGTATATGTGTGGGGAAAGTCTGTGATCGTTAACTCTGTGTGGGTTGGTGAAACGAAGATAACTGAAGCCGAGATGCCAGATCAGAACCGATAATATTTCCGATTCTTCTTTGGATCATATCAAGGAGCTCAAGGTAAATAACAGGTGCACCGGACTATATGTGGCAGCAATATTCTAAGCATGGACGAATGGTAGACTTATAGATATGTATGATAGATTCTGAAGAGAAAAATTGTCTCACACAACAGAGTGAACCGTCTTTCTTAGCAGCTGACCTAGCAATGGATTCAATATAGTCTTTCTACTTCATATCACCTGTGAACCTGGCGTCAAAATCGTATGTTCCTGGGAGGGCATTAAAAGCTCAACCTTCTGGCTAATAATCATATGTGTATATATATTTCGTTGCTGCTGTTATTGTTAGTGTTGTTGGCTTTTTTTACAAATGAAACCTGAGCGTCAATTTGGCAAAATAGAGTCTGATATGAAAGTGTTTACTAAGCAAAGGCTTATCATCGAATTCAAGCCCCCCAAAAATTATGCCCATGATCATTCATGATACTTGCTATACATTTACGGAAACCTAAGTGCAGATCGACGTGTATCTATGTTTCATAGACTACGCAAAGGGTTTCGACAAAGTACCCCACAAGGACCTGCTGGAACAGCTCAGCAACTTTGATATGTTCGTGAAAGATATCAGAATAATCAAGAACCCATACTGGCAGCAAACAGCATGCATACACATAGGGAACGAGTTCAGTGAATATACGAAAATAGAAAAGGGTGTAAGGCAAGGACGCGTCTTCTCACCGGACCTGTTCAACCTATACAGTAAGGAAATTCTGAGAGAATTGGAAACCCTACAGGGATTTAGCATTGGTGGCCGCAATCTTAACAACATAAGATAAGCAGATGACACAGAACTGATTGCAGATGTTACGTGATATCTGTCCTTTACGGCAGCGAATGTTGGACGATTTCCTCAAGGATGAAGAAGAGACTCTAGGCGACGGAGATGTGGTTTTACAGATATGGACATCATGAACCGAGCATGTGAGCAACGATGAAGTCTTAGCGAGGATGTAAACACGGAGGAGGCTTATACTTAACATCAGGAAAAGGCAGCTGAAGTTTCTGAGACACATAATGAGGAAGGAGGGCCTGAAGAATCTGATACTCACGGATCGAATAGAGGGATAGAGAGACAAGTGGAAATAATGCGTGACATACCTGACGAGCTTGAGCAGGTGGATGACATAACGCGGTCAAGGAGAGGAAGCAGAGGGAAGGAGCTTGCTAAGAGCTGCAAGGGATAGAGAGAAGTGGAGAGCCATGATCGCCTACGCCCTGAAAGGATATGGAACATAAAAAGAAAGAAATGCAGATCTGAACACAGGTGTTAATTTTAGTAATGAAGACGGTGATGTCTATAACAGTTCCTATTCCGCGCGACCCTACAAGACTGTCAATCCACGAAATGAAGAAAATGTATTTTGTAGCTGAAAACTTACTTTATCCGACGGGGCTAAATTGCTCCCTGTATCTGTTGTCATTCTCTATAATTATTTATTCACACTCCCTATCTCTCTCTATTTTATTCTCTCTTTATATATATATATATATATATATATATATTTAGGCATTATATATATATATATATATATATATATATATATATATATATATATATATTAGGCATTTAAAGCAACATGCCTGCCCGCACACACAATTCCGTAAAATACTTGTCGAAAACACAATTATACTTCGACATGAAAACAATAGACAAAAACTAAAAATCCTTGAAGCATTATACATCAAACATTTGAAACCCAACCTAAACAAAATCAATTATGGCATCTCTACAAATATTCTTAAATGTCTATAATTGGTAACAGAAGCCATTGGTTTATACCAACAGCTTCCCATACTTCATACTTCTCCAATTCACTCTCGTGTGGTCATGTGTGACGTCAGGAGATGCGGTGCGATTTTCGCTTGTAGCGTCTTATATGCACGTGTTTATCGTTGCTTAGAAATCATCTATGTAAACATTGACAGACTATCATCACTGTCTTTTCCGTATATTGCTTAATATGTTGTAATTGACATCTTTGATAATGGCTTATGTAAGCCGAAAGCTTAGATTGTATTAAAAAAAAATATGGATCAATATTGTGAATTTCTTTCTTCGTTCAACGATAATGTTATTAAACTTATTAGACGTTACGAAAAAAATTTACATAAAATAGACAACACTTGTCTATATTATTTAATGAAACGTATATATATATATATATATATATATATATATATATATATTACCTCTCTGTGTTTTTATTCTCTGTATATTTCTTTATTTTTTCCCTATCACCACCCACACACCCACATATATAAAAACAACTAGAGCAAATGTAGCTTCATATGTACTTATTTTCGGAAAAATTGTTATGTTCATCTTTAAAGATGTCATGCATTTGCCAATAGTATTAGTGAACATAAAAAGACATAAAAGTGGAGATTGAAGTCAACACCCAGAGGAAGCAATCTGTTTCAGGCCATGTGCGCACAGCCTGCCGACTCTGAGTGCTGACTTCAATGTAAACTCTACACATACATACACACACACACACACACACACACATATATATATATATATATATATATATATATATATATATATATATATATATGTCATTCATGCAGACAGTACTGTTTCGCTGTATCACAGATATTCAGTGCGACTATATATATATATATATATATATATATAGTTCAAAGATCAAATACAGATGAAATATGCGTCGAAAATCCGACAGGATGATAAGATAACATATATATATATATATATATATATATATATATATATATATATATATATATATTATAAGATCAAATAGGAAACTTTTATCAATCGAACATAAAAAGGAAAACATGTTACATTGAAAAAATTTTCTTAATTGTTTTTATCTTATCACACAGACACACACATATATATATGTGCGTGTGCGTGTGTGTGTGTGTGTGTGTGTGTGTATGTGTACATAGAATGTTCGCATTCCGACCATGAGACCCGAGTTCGGATCTCACTATAGTCGATTTGTTATCGGACTTGGGTAGACGATCCTAGTATTCAACAACATTGGAAAGTAACTAAAAGCCATACTATGGGTTGATGCAATCATTGGACGTCGATCCTTTTGCTAGAACGAAGTTACAAGCCATCATGGCCGAGTGTTTCATGCTATTGGTCATATTCAAATTTTTAATCACGCCACAATATGCACTCTGTCCCAGAAGCTAAAAGACTAATGTGTATGTTGGACAATCACAAATCTACCTGAGCAGGTGTTTCCAACAAGGATTGACTAGTCGTACTAACAAACAGGTGTACTCGGAAACTAGTAGTCGACCATTATAATTATATCATTTAAAATGTCTTATATTTATGGGAAATGAGTGCTCAATAGTCTGGGTAGATTGATAGTCTCTAAAGGTTAATTTCTGTCCACACTATATATATATATATATATATATATATATGTGTGTGTGTGTGTGTGTGTGTGTGTGTGTGTGTGTGTGTGTGTGTGTGTGTGTTGATGTAATAGGAAAGGACAGATTAATGATCCAAAATTCTTTAGTATTTATGTTTTTATTTTTAATAAACAGTGCTCGACACAGAAATAGAGCTTAAAATTATAATTATTTTTTTAAAAAATATGATTCCATCGCGACACAGAAATTACTGTTTCGAAACTGACTCAAGTCATAAAGTTTAATTTCAATATTAAACTTAAAATTTGGAGCTCAGTTTCATTCTCAAGCGATGTTTAGAATCAATTAGTTATTCTAAACATCTCTTCAGAATAAAACGGTGCTCTAAATGTTTAGTTTAATATTGAAATTAAACTTTAAGTTGAGCCAGTTTCGAAACAGTAATTTCTGTGTCACCATGGAATCATATTTTTTTTAATTATAAAATATATATATATATATATAGAGAGAGAGAGTGAAAGAGAGTGTGCGTCTATCGGCTTGGGCATTCACATTTGAGAAATCTTAATAAAGGAAATGTCTACGAGGCGTCTATTTCAAATACGAGCATCCACTAATAATAATAAAAATGTCGGATTAAAAATAAATACATTCATTAAATATGATATATATATATATATATATATATATATATATATATATATGTGTGTGTGTGTGTGTGTGTGTGTGTGTGTGTGTAGTGCCAGAAATACCACCCTCATACATACATCCATATAGATATATACATGTATGTATATATGTGGGTGGTATTTCTGCCACGCCCTACACACACACACACACACGTGTGTGTGTGTGTGTAGGGTGAGGCAGAAAATAAATACCTCCCACATATACTTCGCAGAAATACATCCATCATTATGGTAAGAGATTAGCTAGATGAAGCCACCATTGGTATTTCTGGGAGGTATATGTGGGAGGTATTTCTGCCGCACCCTGTATATCCCTACAGACAGTGGTGACATATCTATCCGCTTGTTCCTGTTTTTAACTGTCAATTGTGATGATTTCTTGTCAACTATTTTGAAGTGGTTTCCCATTGCCTTCTTCACAGTGGTGAGTTGAGTTGTCCTTATTCTAGACTGACTACCATGCAAGACTAGTGAGGCCAGTTTACCTTGCTATTTAATCCACAGCTTGGAAAGAATAAATGGATTCCCGCATTTCCAAAATCATTTAATCTATATTTTTCTAATATGTCCAAAGCTTTTTTCCGTTACTTTCTCTGGTAGTTTTAAATAAATTTATCAATCAATTTATCAAGTTTTAGGTACATAGCAACAACAGAAATTATTATTTTCTTAAGAAATCCTATGTACGCAGTACTTTTGCATATTATTCTTTCTATCTATCTATCTATCTATCTATCTATCTTAGTCTGTTCATTATCTATCTATCTATCTATCTCGTCGGCTTTATCTCGTATCCAAGAATTTAATTTCTTCTTTGCTGATCGCTTCCCTTATGATGATACCAACGTGCAGGTTCAAGACTAGAAGCTTCTAGTTTCAGCAAAATCCGCTCCCATCATCCATTCTCTATCGCCGTTTAGTTTTGTAAGAGTTGGTTGGAGTTGGAAGAAAGTGCCGATGGCGTGAATTTGTTTAAGTTCGACCTCAACTTGACAGGAAATAACTCACACACTTATTTCATGACCTTCCTCTGCGTCACATATGGAATGAGACATGCAGAATCCAGTTATGAAACTGCAATGAACTGCCGCTGACTCTGTTATAATTTCGAGTGACGCCTTCTGTAGCATGTCTGTCAAGCGTAGCCATATTCAATCCGCGTGTTCAACCGTTGAGATCTGTTGTAATCGTCATCCGTTTGTAATACCGTTGAAGCCTTTGAGATTTTACATTTGTTCTTACACTTTTCATTTGGAGCGGAGTGTTAAGAGAATTCAGAAACAGTCCGTAATTATTATTGTCCCAAGGACTTTTCGGCCAATTCATTAGGTATTTTCAAGGCCGAATTGTATCTCGTATAATAATATCGTACACCGAGCTAGCATACATTCCGGAAACGATGACAAATTTTATTTTGGTTCGCTGAAAATCCTTGGAAATTTCGTTTCTACTACCATCAAATGACTTTAGGCAATACAAGATACATAAATGGTACTGCTTTCTCCAAATATTTCTGGCAATTAAAGAATGATGATAATAAACCCATGATTTCGTCGGATATTGCAGCAAAAGGTGAATCATATAAAGGCGGTAGATGTAATTTATGCCTTAGAGAAAAATTAGTTATCGTAAAACACTTAAATAACCCTAGCTTATTAAACAAAAGAAATGAATTGATGGTTACATGTAGGCATAAAAATTGATATCTGTTGAAACATGTTGATCCAGATTAATTTTAATGTAAATTATGACCTTTCTCTTTTTTTGTTTCTTTTTTAAAAATTAAAAATCCCATTAATCTACCCTTATGCCTAATATAAATTTAATATTCACAACTTTAAATAATTTTTTTTTAATTTATTTTATATATATAGAATAAAAAACCCGTCTATCTTAAATGCAAATTATACTTTTAAAATGAAAAAAAAAGGAAACCCCCGTATAATATATGAACTGCACAAACATTGCGTTAACAAGATATTTTTTATTAAAATTAAAATTACGTAACGGTCAGTCTATACTCAGCACCTGAATATTGCGTTGTACATGAAACTCCGAGTCATGCTTCCAGTGAGGGACAATATCTTTATTTATTCATATATACTTAATAGCTCTGTTATATTTCATCGAGCACTATTTTATTAACACCAGCACTCTACGTGCCATATATATATATATATAATGCTATCATTTTTTAAGGCATGCGTATACATGTGTGTGATCGGGTGGAGTTTTGGTTTAAGGTTCACGTGCCAATATTTGAGTTCCACTGTAGTTGAATTGTGGATATTATTTCGTTTTATTCAGATTTTATCTTTCTTATTTTTTCTAAAGTAAATTCAGCACAAATGGTGTAAACGCATGCGCATATGTCCACGTGTCTATTTTCGTTCCTCTGATATCGAATACACACGCGGAGACACGCGTTGGTTGGTACAAGCGTGTCTGCACACTTATTCTTCTGCTTCTGTTTATCCAT
>CAHIKZ030000475.1:0-50000 GCA_903632075.3 Acanthosepion pharaonis
TTGCCTCTGTGATTTTTTTTTTTATAAATGGTAATTGTTAGGATGAGCTGTTTGCTATGGTACCTAGATTTTATGAATTTCAGCGCAATACTAGACTGGCGAGAAGATCTTATCAACTTGCAGTTGAGTAAGCTAGATGTAGCCGTAACTATGCTACCAGTTTATTTTCTCGCACTTCTTATTTGCGGAACTCCCTTCTTGTCCCATGCTTTCCATCCAAACTTAATCTGCAAGAATATAAATGCAATGCCAATCGCTACCTACTGTCCTCCTGTTTGATATTTCCTTTTTCTTCACATTATTAACGTTTCTGTGCATGATTCCTCCCCACCCTGTAACCCCTGTGCGTCAGCAGCTGTACCATCTTGGTAAGGGTGTCACTGGTTTAAAAAATAAAAATGCTTCTGGAAATCAAATTTCGCTATTCCAGAAAGCGTTTGGATTTCTATATGACATTTTCCATATCACAAATATTTTGTTATGGGGGTCCTCCCCTTTTTCATATAAGTGGACTCGACCAAAGGGCTACTTGGACTGCTGCCGTTAAATACCCAGAGTCAATCTGAGTAGAGAGAGTGAGTAGAGATAGAGAAGACTGAGATTGTGATTGAGTTGGAGGTAGAGTAATAGTGTGAGGTAACCGCTTGTAGAGGTCAGTTACAAGCACGTAGACTCTAAGGAAGTCCTACTTCGAGACTGTATATATCTATATGTTATTGCTACTAACCGCGTTCCTGGATTTACTAACAGTATTACCCTTTGTATTATTGTGTAAATACATTTTATTTCTTATATTTAATTCTTGCGTTTTTCATTCATTGGAGACCGAATTACATCTCGGAATCCACAACATATTTAAATTTAGACGCCTACTTGAATTTGGCATCTCGATTTCGTAGCTCGCATATTGGACTGTCCCTACTTTTAACAACCACATAAATTCTGTATTTTTTATATAGGGTGTTTCATTAAGACAGATTATATATAAGGGTGTTTCATTAAGACGGATCAAAGTCAGTGGTAAATAAATCAGTGTTATTGGTGAAAATTTATTATTTCTGTATTGGATCATGTTATTTAAGTCATAGCAATTATGTGTGAAAAAAATAATATCGACCAAATATCCGCCAAATCTGAAACAAAAAAAAAAAAATCATTAGACGCTTAAACTTAATTCACATTAAAATCGATCCAAATTATTGGAACACCATTTCTTCTGTCTTTTCTTTAGTAAACTGTGGGTAAAAAATATTGATAAAAATACAAGTATATTTACTTATAGTAAGATGGAAAAAGCTCGTTAAAAAAAAATCACACCACCAAATAACTTATTGCAAATATTTCTAATTAAAAAAACCGGACTAACATGATATATTATATAGATATAGCTATATTGTGGAATGTTCCCATATATCATATATAGATATAGCTATATTGTGAAATGTTTCCATATATCATATAGATATAGCTATATTGTGAAATGTTCCCATAAATCATATAGATATAGCTATATTGTGAAATGTTCCCATATATCATATAGATATAGCTATATTGTGAAATGTTCGCATATATCATATAGATATAGCTATATTGTGAAATGTTCGCATATATCATATAGATATAGCAATATTGTAAAATGTTCGCATATATTATATAGATATAGCTATATTGTGAAATATTCCCATATATCATATAGATATTGTGAAATGTTCGCATATATTATATAGATATAGCTATATTGTGAAATGTTCGCCGACGTTGTTTGATTAATTTCTACAAAATTACAATTTTAAAGGTATTTTATTTATGTGTGAAGAGAAACCAATATTAAAGACAAATCATTCATAGATATAAACTATGTAGACATAGAAATAAGCACTGCATATCAACTGTAATTTTTATGCCTTTTAGCGATCCACAGACCATTTGATGATCACCTAAGTCGGGAATTTCTTTCTGTCTGTCTGTCTCTCTCTTTCTCTCTTTACACATCTCTCTATCTATCAAAATGTTGTTGTGAATCATTCATACGTTGGCCAAGAAAAGTCCGTACGGGTGTGGCACATCCATAGCGTTTCCATGTTAACCATTGAAGCACTGGTGATGACATGGTCGGTTGCATGAACTATTAAACGCAAACAAATTTGATGTTGCTCCGTGAAATGCAATTTCTATTCAAGCGAGCTAATATGTCGGCAGGACTCAACTGATCTTGTAGGCTTGATAAAAATACAGAAAAGAAAAGAAAAAAAAATAACAAATGACATTCACAAATAAACACACCCACTGAAATTAGGTTAAAAACATTTATCCACTCCCCGACTCGCAGAGTAAACATGTTTATTTAGACTGTGAAATACAAACAACTAAGGTTTGTAACCAGTCTGTTAATTTCAACCACTCTCGACATTAATCACATCAACTCGTATTTTCATATATTCTCTCCGCGATCTTCAAGGAGAGTGACATCTACAAACAAGCGAAACGTGTCTGCATATATATATATATATATATATATATATATATATATATATATATATATATATATATATATAAACAATTATATATGTACAACATACAGGTTCAACATATAACACATATAACCTTGTGCAAATTAATTGAAACACAACGAATAATTCCATTATTATTTCTTTTTTCTTTTCCTATTTTTCCAAACAAAAAAACATGACCCAGTTCACATTAGTCCTTCATATTCCCATTGCACACAGACATTCCTTGCAGATGGCCACAGATTCTCGAAGGGATATAAATCAGGAGAATTGCCGGTCCAATCTATTGTACTTTCATTTGCTCATTGGTAAGGCTTGCCAGTGTGTCCATGCAGCATTACAATTTTCATATGCTTCCTTGAAGTAACATCCATACAATGGCCGCAGGACAACTAATCGATAGTAGAGAGAACAGTTGCTGGGCATGATAAAAATCTGATGGAATCACGGATGACGCAGTATTTTTCAAGGCCAAACGAATCTCATCATCCACCCCGAAAATATATTCATATTACTGCACACCACTGCAAATGACCTAATCTGAGAAAAAATAGTAATTGATGACACCCTGACACTCCAGTGGGTCTAAAACTGACCGTATGGTGAAAGAAAGGAAAATAAACGCTTGATTCAATGAATTTGCACAAGCGTGTATATCAAATAAAATATTTTCTCTTCAAAAGATGTATTACTTATAGTTTACTAATGGTTTAAATTAATAGTTATTACATAAAAGAGGTTAAAAGAAAAGCGATTGATGTAAAAGAAGGACTTCTGCTTATGAGAGAGACGACAAATTCAATTGGAAAACCAAGTCTATCTTGTGTAATATAAATAATGTTATTAACTATATTCCTCGTTACGATGGTTGGTCTCGCTCGTTAGTGAATGGTGGGAAGCCATTCATTTTAAACGACAATCATAAGTGTTTTTCTATCACTAACTTTTTATAAATATATAATAAGTAGTACTGGTTTATGATTTAATAACAGCACTGGAGAATTCGTGAATTGATTGAAATTGAATTCATGATATCTGAAGATAGAACAGGGAAAGACTGATTCACGCCTTTTCTGAAAGCTTTCGTCTAGCGAAGTAAGTCGATCTTGTTTTCTTGCATTATCATAAATGGTCGCTTTTTTATAGGATGAAAATGAGATTTAGTGACAAGTTTATAAAACCGAACGAATTTAAAAACCTGGTGAAAGCCGACGAAGAATCGCAAAGAAGAATTATTCCATTCCCTACACAGCATAAAATAGGAATTTAGTTTTAATATTTAATCTGTATATTGTATATTTGGGGGGCTAAAAATAGTTAAATAAGTAAGTACATATGTCGTGAATACGAAAAACGTGGGTAAGAAAATGATATGGCGCGGCTAAAAAGAATACTTTGATTAAAACAGGAATATCTGTTAGGTTGCAGCTTCTCGTTGCTTCTCCAGCAAAATGAAAATCTTGCATTATTACATATGTAAATTAAATAAGTCTTGCTTGAAAACCCATATAATAATAATAATAATAAAAATAATAACAAAAAATGGAAGGTTTTATTCATCTAGAATTGGCATACAAGACAACAACTATTGGTTTACTAACATACATGGAAACAACAAGCGACTAGATGATAAAATTAGTCAAACCACACGAAAAAAGAAATAAAAAAATATTCAAACATGAAAAAAGGTTGTAAATACAAACAAGATTTACATCTAGAAGATTCTATACAAAACAAAAGTAGAACCCACGTACCAACTGCTGCAGCCAAAAATATGAAAATTCAGTCTTTCTTATCGAATCGCAAAATGAAAGTTGTCTTGAATGGCCATTCTTCTATATCTTCTTGCATTGATGAAGACGTTCCCCAGGACTCTATCCTTTGTCCTACTATCTCCTTAATTTTCATCAACTAACTTTCTGATGGTATCAGTTCTCAACTCGGTATCTATGCCGAAGATACAACCATTAATTTCTGACAATATGAACTCTGATATATTCGATATGGTCACATTGGCAGCTGGTCTAAAAATGATCTACATTCTGTTGTTAACTATGGAAAGGAATGGCTCGTGAATTTTAATGTCTCCAAAACGAAACTGCTTACTTTGAATCGTCTGAGAGAACCCTTTCTACCTTCCATCAGCATGGCTGATGCTAACATCCACTAGAATGACTCATTGCACCTTCTGAGACTAATTTTTTCCACTGGTATGAAGTTGAAAGATTATGTTGAATCAATTGATAGGTCTGCTGCTAGGAAAGTTGTTTCTGTGTCGTGCTAGACCGTTTTTCTCACCAGAATCTATCTTACATATTTATAAGTCTAGCATTCCTTGATTTTAATATTGCTGTCACATCTGATCAGATGTCTGTTGTGTCGACTGACTGACTGACGATATTCAGTCACCCCCCCACGAGGGCGTCATGTGTCACAAGGTCTTTTTAACCTGGCATCTCCGAGCCCGTGTGATCTTCGAGCCCGTGGGCTCGGCCAAAAATATGCCCATTGAACCCGTATAAACGGGTTCAGGGTCGGTTTACCTCCTGAAAGAGAATCCACCCTTCGGCGTAGCCTCCTTCAGGTTCCTCCCGCCCGAAGGCAGAGAGTTCAACCGATCAGCCGGTCGACTGACGATATTCAGTCACCCCCCATGAGGGCGTCATGTGACACAAGGCCTTCTTAACGTGGGCACTCAGAGCCCGTGGGCTCGGCCAAAAATATGGTCATTGAACCCGTATAAAAGGGTTCAGGGCCGGTCTACCTCCCCGAAGGAGACTCCGCCCTTCGGCGTAGCCTCCTTCGGGTTCCTCCCGCCCGTAGGAAGAGAGTACAACCGAACAGTCGCTCAGAAAGTACTGGGTCGACTGACAATATTCAGTCACCCCCCACGAGGGTGTCATGTGGCACAAGGCCTTTTTAACGTGGGCATTCCCGAGCCATTAGGCTCGGGCCAAAAAATAGCCCATTTGAACCCGCATAAACGGGTTCTGGGCCGAGTTTACCTCCCTGAAGGAGACTCCGCCCTTCGGCGTAGCCTCCTTCGGGTTCCTCCCGCCCGTAGGAAGAGAGTATAACCGAACAGTCGCTCAGAAAGTACTGGGTCGACTGACAATATTCAGTCACCCCCACGAGGGTGTCATGTGGCACAAGGCCTTTTTAACGTGGGAATTCCCGAGCCATCAGGCTCGGCCAAAAATAGCCCATTTGAACCCGTATAAACGGGTTCTGGGCCAATTTAACCTCCCGAAGGAGACTCCGCCCTTCGGCGTAGCCTCCTTCGGGTTCCTCCCGCCCGTAGGAAGAGAGTATAACCGAACAGTCGCTCAGAAAGTACTGGGTCGACTGACTCCTTGCCGACTCTTGAGGCGCAGTTTTTATTAAGTATGGAATGGTCCATTATTAATATTATGGGTAAGAATCCACAACACCACCCCGCTTCCGAAGCTTTTGCGCAGCAGGTTTTTTTTTTAATATCATTTTTTCTTTGGATCTATTTCCAAAGGTTCAGTGAATTTTCTTTTCCTTGACGATTTTCTTGGTTCTGGCATTGTTTGCGGTATTTTTATATCGAATGTGTCGAAAATCGTGTCCAATACCTCTTCTTGAGGTGGACCGTTTGCATACTGTAACGGTCTCTTCCTTATTTGCTTTACGTGTCTTCTGTGTGAGAATTTTTTTCCTTGTACTATGTACATCATATTACCAATTCTTTTCTCAATTATGCCTTGCTCCCAGTAAGAGGTATTAATTTTATATGCCTTAAAAAAGACTTTTTCTCCTGGGAGGAATTTTCTTTTTGTTGCATAGGTCTGTGTTACTTGTTTTGTTTTATTTGGTAGTAATTTATCGAACGCTGATCTGATTTTCTTTTCGACGTAGACCGTCGGCGCGGCCCATTTGCTGTATTCTATTTTTTTCAATATGCCTGTATTTTCGACTCTAGTTAATTCTTGGTCATTTTTTTCTATTGACGCAAACGGTACGCTCCTTTTTTTCTTGAAAACAGGTTGAACGTTTTCCTTTTTTTCGATATTAGCTGCCATTTTCTTACATCTTCAAGGACCTGCTGAAAATACTTCGGGGAAACTCGTTTTTAGTTTTCCTTTTAATTTGTCTACCTCGGTTGATAAGCTTTTTACATTTTGGCAGTATGTACTAATAGGTAAATCTCACAAAGCGAATTTTTGCATCCAGTCTGTTCCGAATAGGTTTTCGGTATTTCTTGGGACGTATATTTTTAGTTTTTTCGTCATTCCATTAAATGTTACGTTTGTAATTACTTCACCCTCGAATTTTATCTTTCTCCCCGTAACTGATCTCGCAATTTTATCCGTTTTTAACATGACAGGTTTGTTCAATTTTCTCCATGTTTGTAGGTTTATGATAGTTAAGTCTGAGCTAGAATCCATGTGTAACCTAACTTTTCTGTTTTGCATTTCAACTTGTACATATTTTTTTATATTAGTCTCATCTCTTTGGTCAGTCCTCGTAATTCTTATTCTGCTTTTTGCTTTCTTTTCTATACCAACAACAGTGAGAACTTTTGGGACCAATTTTTTTACATGATAGACAAGTTTTAAAACGATATGTACAGTCTTTAACCAATGCAAAGACGCACAACGATAGCATGGACTTGGTGGTAGTTTTTTTTTATGTTGATTATAATTAGAAAATTTTGTTTTACCTGTTCTTGAGGCGGGAAAATCGGTTTTGAAAATTTTTGCTTTGAGGAGGAAAATTTGTTTGCCTTCGTACTTTGCGTACGTGTGCTATGCCAGCTTGTTCTGTCTTTTGAGTCTTTCTTCACATTGATACATCTCTACCAGCCTTCGGCTAGTTTTTGAAGTGTCAGATCTTGTTCACTCTCCAATTTCGTAAGTATTCTGCGTCTCATTTTCGCGTCTTTGGTTGAAACCAGGCCTTTAAGCATTTGAAATTGTCCGCGCTGAGTTCCGATAATCTGAAGTCGTCACAATATTTGTTAACAATGGATGCGAAAGTTATGTAATCTTCACTGTCCTTTTTTGTAAGGTTCAAGCATTTCCATCTTTTATGGAATAGTGAAGTATTATGGCTGAAAAGTTCCGTTAGCAGTTTTATGGATTCTTTGAACGTTAACTCGCTTGTTTTTTGTGGGAAGGATATAATCTACGAATTTGGTATATTCGCCTGTACCTAATTTTCTTAGTAATAGGCGTACTTTACGTGCATCTGACCAATCTTTGCAGTCAAAATCATATAGATCTTCGTACCTTCGGAAGTAATTTGCACAAATTTTATCTTCGTCGGGTGTGTAGTTGAAATCTTCGATATAACTCCAAATAGCGTCTTGTGAGAGAACTGTTTCGTTCTCGGATATTTGTCATTGCAGGTAACAATAATTCTTGAAATTCCAGATGTTTCTGTTCGTATCTTTGTTGCTGTTCAAATTGGATTTTGATAAGTTCCATAATGGTTGACTTAAAATCTTCCATGTTAACGTATTTTTTTTTGTGTGTAACCTGATATTCTGTAGCCTGTGCTTTCCTTTGTTTCGTGAAATTTGATATCAAGAAAAGAAATTTTTTTTTTTAGGGTTTCTTCGTCGTCCACTTGTTATATGCGACGGATAGCAAAAAAAAAAAAAAAAAAATTTTTCTTTAGGGTTTTCCTCCGCGTTAGAGTGTTAGTTCCTTCGTCGCCCTTTTTAGGGTTTCTTCGTCGTATGCTGTTGACGAGAGAATGATTTTTTTTTCTTCCGTGAGAGTTCAAATCTTCGTCGCCACTTGTGCTGGTCGAACGGTTTTTTGTTCCACGGTGATAGTCAATCGTTCGTCGCCAACCAATTAAGATGAACACGGATATATTTCAAACAGGAATATATGCAGATAACTCGAAGTGTTGGAATATGAATAATCAGGTTTATAGAGAGAACAATGTAGTCTCGACCAGTATCACTATTCAATGTTTTGCAGTAATTGTCTGTACGCGACTCTGTTTCGGACGGCCTCTGACTCGACTCTTGACTCGACTTGAACGACTCGCTCTGACTTGAACTACTGACTCCTGATGGACTTACTCCTGAGGCGCAGTATTTACTAAGTATGGAATAGTCCATTATTATTATTATTATGGGTAAGATCCCATAACAGTAACCGAAACTTTTTTCCGACTAGGGTAGGACAATAAACTACATCCGCGTCCTGGGTAAGACGATAAACTACATCCGACAGCAAGGCCTTTGTTCAGGAGGTTTTGAGTAGCGTGGAACCACCTCTTAATTGCTGGTGTTATCAGGTCCACTCAGACCCGGAGTGGTAGCACCTGTTTTGAAAAAAACATATTGCCAGTAATACATTTTTAAAAAAAGATATTGCCAGTAATACATTTTTGAAAAATTATACGGGTTCAGATAATAGGTTTTTGAAAAAAGATATTGCCCTTCAATACATTTTCGAGAAAAATATCTCAGTAATACATTTTTCAAAAACAGCCGGTCGCCAGTAATACATTATTTGAAAAAAATGCTTTGCCAGTAATACATTTTTGAAAAATGGAATATTCCGTTAATACATTTTTGGAAAAATATTGCCTGTGTATACATTTTTAAAAAAAAAAAAAATTAAGTAATGGTTTACATTTTTGGCAAAAAATATTGCCAGCAATACATTTTTGAAAAAAGATATTTTAAATTTTACATTTTGCAAAAAAATATCTCTAAATATTACAGTTTTCCTTAAAATTTTATATATACATTTTTGGAAGAATATTGCTGGAATAAATTTTTTGAAAATTCAATTATCAACAATATGTTTTGGAAAAAAAAAATAAGAGCACCCAATAAAAATCTATATATATAAATAATCCATTATATATATATATATATATACAAACCAAACAAAATAAACCCCAAACATTTTCAAAAAAATTGATGGTTTAAAATGCATATATTGTGATAAATCAAATGAGAACATTAATCAAGGCTTCACATTGAGATAAAAACAATGAATCAACCTTTATTTTTGCTTAGACTGGTTTAATAAAATTAAAAACAAATTATCAAACAACTTAAATAAATCTAAAGTATTTGGGCGTTTTAAAACAAGGAAAAATTAAATACTGATAAGAAAATACCTAAAATAAATTTATCAGAACTAAAAAGAGCGATTCTAAAAACAGTTTGAATTTTGTCAAAATAAAAAGCTAAAAATGCAACAACCTATAAAACATATCGGCTTATTTTTTTAAATTGATATTATTTTCCAAGAAAATTACAATAAATTTGAAAAAATATTCAGAAGTTGAAAGCTATGCTCCTGAAAATCAACTGGCTGATTTTATTTTATAAGAAAAGAAATTCAACTGTTACAAAGCATTAATTGCAAAAATTAATTAAAATCTTTTAAGGATGATAACAACTGTAAATGTGGATTTTATATTAAGATTTATTTTTTTAATTTATTGATTAAATTATTAGAAGAAAAAAATTTTACTAGTTTTATATTTTTAAAATATAAATAAAAAAAAACCAGAAGGAAATGGTTCATCATCCAGAAAAAAAAATGGGATAAAAATACTCATTTTACCTTTTTATACACGATCCTGGCTTGACAAAAATTTGCATCTCATTTGATTCTGTGGAATAAACAGGAAAAAATTTCAAAAAATATTTTAAAGGATCAGTAATAATTTAAAACAGTAAATTTCAATTGTTCAAAAGAAAATTTTAGTAAAATAAAATTAAATACTTTTTTTGAATGGAATTTAAATTTTAGGGTTTTTAAAACAAATTTGTGAAAAAAACTTTTTTTTAGGAAATGTTCAAATAAAAGTTTATTTCTTGAAGTAAAAAAAGATGAAAATCTGTTTTCCAAGCTGAAAAATTTGAAAATTAAAATTGGAAAAAAAAAAATACATGTCAAAAATCTACCATCTAAAAAAAGGTGCAGAAATTTTGGGAGAATATTTGGACCAGCCCAAAAGACAAATACCCTAAATGATCCAAAAATGGATCCAATGTGAAGAAAAATGAATGCTGGAGTGTCTGGCAGGATCTGGGAAAATATAAACTGAAATAATGGCTGTTCTGGATGAAGTCCCCTTTCGAACAGAAACAAACAATGTAATGTTCCGAAATTTTTGGCTGTTTCATCCTGCCGTATTCTATCCATAAACAATTTATCACATATCATCGCGGTATGAAACCATTGGAATCAATCAACAACGTTCATATTTTATGACAAAACAGATGATCCAAAAATTATACACCAATAACATGTGTCCACCGAATATAAATTGATTATGTCTGTCCTGATATCAAAAGTTACTCGTTTTTAGGAAGCAAACAATATTCTTCCGTTCAAACAGAAGGGATGCAGGACCACACACCATTGTTAAAAATCAACTATTTTAAACAAAATGATCCTGGAAAATTGTTGCAGTCGAATGTACAAAAAATTTATCACTGAAAACATTTGAGTAATTCGGCAAATTCTAGGACCTCGAAACAGAAATCAGTAGAATGCTTAAGACTTTGAAAATATACAAATTACCGTTTGTTATTGTAAATTTGCCAAGTATATGAAATGGCAAACAAATGGGGATCAAATACCTAAAACTCTAAAACATATCTGAATATCTGACATGGAATCTTTCAATTCTCTAATCTTGTCTGTACATCCCCCCTAAATACGAACTAAACAACAAAATTAATTTTTTTTATTAATTTTTTTATCTGTTTGTATCTTCCGATTCGAAACAATTGTCTTTTGGAATTTTTTGCCAAAGTTGAATGACTATGAAAAAGGAAAATCAATACTAATAAAATGTAATAATGATGACATAAAGGCCTCCTTATTGATATGGCAGTCCTTGCAAAAGCCACATTGAACAGATATTCAAAAATTGTCAAAACACAAGGACCAATGAAATAGAAATCTCGAAAATTGTGGCATTGGAACAGGAACAATCCCTATAAGTTGGAGCCCTAGGATTGGTTGGAAAAAGATTCTAGTAGACCAAATGAAGGAGAAGGTAATCCATGATTATCAAAGTTGAAAAAAAAAAAGGATATCTGCCATAAACACTTTAGGCTGTCCTTTATCTATGCAATACATTTTGAACATTTTAACTGGACCATTTTTTGTAAGCAAATGGATGCCAAAATGAGAAACCTTAGGTCCCTGGGCGGGCCCATCATCCCAAATCTGATGTCTGAAATCAAAGATCCAAAAAAAATAATAATAATAGTTCAACTAGAACTGTCTTATAAAACTACAAAAATTGGCCTTCAAAAATACCTGGAAACTACAGAAGACTGGATGATGGTATGTGTCAAAGAACATGAAAGTAGTAAGTGTCTTTATTCTGTAATAAAGGAAGCCGACAAGTTCAAAATGGAGTTTCAAATGGGTGTAGAAATACAAGTAAAGCACAGTACACCAACTGAAGCTGCAAAATACTTAAAAAAAAAGCAAAAGACAAATGCAACCGACCAGATACAGAAAGCGATGGCAAGATAAACTGCTTCATGATGAATACTCTGCCCATGACTAAACAAGCTAATGTAGACAAACCCCTTATCCATCTGTGGCAACATAGTCTAGGGTTGAAAGCTGAACTGAAGGTTTTATTCTTGCTACACAGGACCAATGCTTGTTAACTAGAAATTATCAAGCACATATACTAAAAAATTTGTTAGCCCAAAAAATTCTGTTATAAATATCCACAAACAATTGATCATCTTGTATCAGGTTGCACGATATTGGCACCCACCTGTCTACTGAATATAAAAATATCTGACACTGGAAAATCTGCACCTTCTATGGAAAGGAAACTGAAAGAAACTCGTATGAACACCACCCAGACTTGGTTATGGAGATGGGACCTGTAACAATTTTATGGGACTACACAATACACACAGACAGAACAATCAAAGCCAACCACCCAGATATTGTTATTAAAGACCACAAACAAAAAAAAGTGCCTTCTTATTGATATGGCAGTCCCTGTAGACTGCAATGTATCTTTGAAGATATTCAAAAATCTGTCAAAATACAAGGACCTTGAAATAGAAATCTCAAAAATGTGGCACATGAGAACATCAACAATCCCTGTTGTAGCTCTAGGATTGGTTGGAAAAGATTCCAGTAGATTAATTAAAGGGATTCCTGGAAGTCCATGCCTCAAAGAGATACAAAAAATTGTTCTCACAAGTACAGCCCACACTTTACGAAGGGCTTTATCTATGTAAAATATTTTTTTTTGTCAGTGGAAAGTGTCATGCTGCCATTTCTAACCTTATGTCCCTGGGCGGGACCCGAAAAGAAAGGTGTACACGCCAGATATCAAATGAAATATTGGAGCCCTAGGATTGGTTGGAAAAGATTGCAGTAGACTAATTGAAGGGATTCCTGGAAGTCCATGCCTCAAGGAGATACAAAAAATTGTTCTCACAAGTACAGCCCACACCTTACGAAGGGCTTTATCTATGTAATTTAAATTTTTTTTTTTTTTTTGTCAGTGGAAAGTGTCATGACGCCATTTCTAACCTTAGGTCTCTGGGCGGGACCCGGAAAGAAATGTGTAAACGCCAGAAATCAAAGAAAATGATAATAAAATAATAATAATAATAATCACACCAAAAGCATTGCGAATTTCAATAGTTTGAATATCCGACGAGGAATTTGTCAAGGAGACTCCCTGTCGTCCATTTTTTTTGTCTGTTTTAACTCCCCTTTCGCATGAACTAAACAGTTATAACTATGGCTACAAAATGAACAATAAATTATTCAATGACTTGTTTTACATGGATGATCTAAAAACCTTTTACCAAATATGACAATCAGTTGGAGGATTTTCTCAATACTGTAATATATTTCAGTGATAGACTTTATTCGAGAAAGAATCACTATGGAATTTATTCAATAGATTTCGGGTTTTTCACAAAGTTGAGGGAACTGGAAATTGAAGAAACCTATAAATACCATGGAATCGGCGAAGAAGTGGATGAATAAGAGCAAGTAAACGATAATATACTTAGTGTGGTGGTAAATATCTTTCAAAGAAGATAAAAGCAAATGCAATGAACCAAATGCAGGAACAATGACAAGATAAACCTCTTTATGACCAACCCTTGCCCGTGCTAAACGAGCTGATGTAGACAAATCCTGTACCGATAGGTGGTTAAATAATACAAGATTAAAAGCTGAAAGGAAAGGTTTTAGTATTAATGCACAAGACCAATGCTTGCTAAGTAGAAAATACCAAGCAACCATATTGAAATATTGTGTTAATCCGAAATGCAGATTATGTGATGAATACCCAGAAGCAATTGATCATCTTATTTGCTTCTAGTGAATATAAGACTAAGCATGACAGGATAGACCTATATTTGCATTGGAATATCTGCAACTTTTACGGGAAAAAAAACTGTATGGAATTGATATGAACACCGCCCAAACCTAGTTACAGACATAGGAACTGTACCAATTTTATGAGAATTTAAAATGCCGACAGAACAATCAAAGCTAATCACCCAGACAGAGTTATAAAAGACAACAGAAACTGAATGTGTTTTCTGACTGACATTGCAATTCCTGCCGACTGTAAGGTATATTTGAAGATCTTTAAAAAACTATCAAAATATAAGGATCTTGAAGTGGAATTCTTAAAAATATGGGACATGAGAACATCAATTATTCCAGATGCAGCTGGAGCCCACAGAGTGAATGGAAAAGGTTCCGATAGATTTACCCGGTAGCCCATGTCTTAAACAAATACAAAACATTGTACTAAAAAGTTCAGCTCACATATTACGAAGAGCTTTATCTATGTAAAATCTGTCTGATCTGAGTTTTTTTTTTTTACAAAAGTGATCAGTGGAAAATTTCATGAAGCCATTTATGACATTAGTTATCTATTTGGGGTATGAAAAGAAATGTGTAAAGAAAGTAATCAATGGAAATAATAATAATAATAATAATAATAATAATAATAATAAGAAGAAGAAGAAGAAGGAATAAGAAATCATAAAAATGTGGCACATGGGAACATCAACAATCTCTGTTATTTTTGGAGCTCTAGGAGTGGTAGGAAAAGATTCCAGTAGACTAATTGAAGGGATTCCTGGAAGTCCATGACTCAAAGAGATATAAAAAATTGTTCTCACGAGTACAGCCCACAATTTACGAAGGGCTTTATCTATGAAATTTTTTTTTGTCAGTGGAAAGTGTCATGATGCCATTTCTAACCTTATGTCCTTGGGCGGGACCCGGAAAGAAATGTGCAAACGCCAGAAATCAAAGGAAGTAATAATAATAATAATAATAATAATAATAATAATAATAATAATAATGGGACATTTTAGAATGAAAATTTATTATTGTGCTTAATTAGATAATTTTTCAGATGGAATTTTAAAGATTTTAAAGGAATGACAGGGATTTATAGATCATCCTTGGGTTTTATAGAAAATAACACATTTAATACTTTAGATAATTTAATATTTTAGAGAAATTTCTCAAAACCTAGGAAGAATATAAACTCACGAATTTTAAATTTCCTTCAGTCGAACTTTACCGAATGCTTCGCAGTTTTTACTTCTTTTGATCCAAAATTACATCTAAATATGTTTAGCGTGCGATGGGACTCTGACATAACATTGGTCGTTGATATTTGAAAGTTTGAATAAAACATATTGCTTCGAAAATGTTATGAATTTCATATATAATTAAATAAATATAAAATGGACGTTTTCAAATAAAAATATTTGTTTGAGACAATTTTCCGTCTGAGAAACTAATTTCAGAGGTCAAGAGGTAAGTTTTTTTTTTTTTATCGATCTTTATTGTGACTTGACATAGATTACGATATTAATCTTTTTTTTTACATCACACACTTAAAAAAAATGTTGGCCTGAATTTGTGTTGAAATCTGAGAAAACAAAGTAACTTCTCTCATCATACTTATTATAAAACTCAGGTTTTGTGTGTGTGTGTGTGTGTGTGTGTTCGTTTATATATGGGATCGGATTTCCTACATTTTTCAACCGATTTCAACAAAACGTCACAGGACTACATAAAATTACCTTGCGGTTGTTCTGACAACGCCAGAAATTGAAAAAATACAATTGTTTTGGCACGAAATCAATTTGAAAACACGATTATGAGACATCCCTATCACGAGAATGAAAGGGGGACAACTCATATCGAGTTATACTTATAAAACCCAGGTTGTTTGTTTGTGTGTGTGTGTGTGTGTGTTCGTTTATATATGGGATCGGATTTCCTACATTTTCAACCGATTTCAACAAAACTTCACTTTTTTTTTTTTTTTTTTGGAAGGTAGTGTTTCTTATTGTCTTTTTTTTTTTCTTTTATTTTTTACATTCAGAATGCTTTAAAATTCCATTTACAAGACAATTGTTTATAATAAAATTTTATTCAATCGGTAAACTCATAACGATTGAAAACAATGTTTTTGTTTAAGTTTGGGTTTAACCAACTCGTAAAAAAAAAAAAAAAAAACTAATTAAGACATGCGTGTCCGTCAACCTTAAACAATAATCTTTGTCAATTTTATTTTTCAGTCTTTATGATGGTCGATACTTGATCTATCTCTTACTGTTACATCCCCGGGCAACGCCGGGCTCTACTGCTAGATACTTTTTAAAATCGAATGTTTTGTAGTCAATGCCATTGACTCGCGTCAACATTACGATCATTATTACGATTCCACATGATCATCTGAAGTACAAACACTCACACACACATACAGACACACACACACGCCCGCTGATGTTACCGCTTTACATATACAACTTCCTACAAAAATTGCTCAACGATTAGCCTGGTTCGAAAGTCACTCATTATTTTCTAATTTTATTTTCAATTTAATGAATTCATAATAAACTAAACTATTATATCCAAATTTAATTTAATTCGCTCATAATTACTTCCAATTATCCAGAAAAATACAAAGGAAATTAAATGAAGATGGGGGATGACAAATATTTTTAATTTCCTCTAAAGAAGTTCGTCCTTGAAACGTGTTTTTATTTGTTCGAATATCATGTCCTTTTAGGACGTAGGCGATATTAACGCCCTATCTTACTTTATTATCTTTGAATATCCACGCCTTCTAGGAAATATAGGGGAGTGGTTTCACTTCGCTTTCTCCACGTTTTCTTTTTTGTCCAGAGTAGTAATTCCTCTATAATGGTTACAACCAAAGACTAGAAAGTCAATTCTATCTTACTATTCCGCCCCCCCATAGCTAAGTGAAGAAAAAATGGATTCATGCCTTTCCCAAGTCTATTTATGTGAAAGTGAGTGAAGGCAACTAAGATGAACTTTGAACTCTCTCTCTCTCTCTCACTAATTCCAAGTTCAGAGTCGATAACTGCTTCGCAATAAGCACATGCTCGGGTTTTGTTTAGTTTGTTTTGTTTTTACGCCATATTAACCTCAATGGGTTGGGTACCTCGAGGTGGTGAAATGGTTAGCAAACTTGTCTCCCCTGAGTAGTGAGTTCGATCCTTACTGGGTGCACCATAATTTCGGCCTTGTGCCACATATGAGCTACGCTTCGAAAATCATTACTTGCCACCCAATCGTTTGGGAATGGCACAATATGTTGGACACCTCAAGTCGATGTAATGGTTAGTAAACTTGTCTCGCTAGGACAATTACGAGTGAGTAGTGAGTTCAATCCTTACTGGGTGCACCATAATTTCGGCCTTGTGCCACATCTGAGCTACGCTTGGAAAATCATTATCAACCTCAATGGGTTATTGAATACCGGCATGATTTTTATTGCTGGTAATATTTTTTACCAAAAATGTATTTCTGGTAATATTTTTACCAAAAATGTATTGCAGGTAATATTTTTTCTTCAAAAATGTATTACTGATAATAAGATTTCCTAAAAAAATTATTGCTGGTATTTTTACATTTTTATAGTGTCAGGTGGTACCACCCCGTGTTATTTTGGACCTGGGAACACCAGCAATTAATTTGTTTTACGCTCCTCAAAACCTCTTGATCAGGGGCATTGCTTTTGAACGTAGTTTATCGTCTTACCCAGGACGTAGATATAGTTTATCGTCTTATCCAGGACGTAAATATAGTTTATCGTCATACCCAGGACGGTGTAAACTGGTAAAGGTGTTCTTTTATAGGAAAAACGACAGTGACACATTTTTAATTTGTTTGCGAAGACGAAAAAAAGAAAAAAAATATTTTCACCGTTGGGATTCATGTATAGCTCCCATATTTTATTTGTGTGAAAATTCGTGACTTTGAGACAAAATAAAAATAGTATTTCTCTAATATTCAAGCACAAGAAAGGCCGTTTAGGCAGAAAGATATGGCTTAGGGTTATATAATAAAATCGCGCGTGTGTGTAGGCGTTTGCATGTGTGTTCCACTCATTCGAACCGATAAACGCGTTCTCGAGTCGATCTCTTCTGACTTGGAGGCCACAAAGTCAAAACGGAAAATGAAAAGCAAATAATCTTTAATGAAAATAATTGAGGATGTTGCGTAAAGCTGGCAATAAAGTTGAATTGAAATGAGACAAATTAATGTAATCAGAAGAGGCAATTTGTTGATTCGATAAAAAATGTTATAATCTTCTATTGAGATAATTATGAGATAATAGAAAACAAAATCTGATGACAATTTTCGCTTGGAATTTTCACAGACTGGAATCTGAATTTTCTACAAGCAAAGTAAAAGAGGAAAGGATATAAAATTTTGATAAGAGAGAAAGACAAAATGAAAGACACAGAGAAAGAGAGGGGGGAGAGAAAGAAAGCGCGTGATGTGTTTAAACATTTCTGAAGATCTAAATAAATATATATATGTAAATAAAAAAAGAGAATATTTTAAAAGTTCAGTGCCTGGTGGTTTTGGCAGTTGTATATTTCTCGCTGGTATTTCTCTGTGGTGCCTGAGGTCAGAAATAGAAGCCAAGATTTTGAAAGTAAACAGCCTCTGCCCGACTTACGATATTGGCATAACTTAATCTACCGACTGCCATTTCCTCCATTTAACCTTGAAGTCAGAATAAACTAAGCATACGAAATATCGAGACTGTTTAGGAGCAAGTCAGATAAATCAATGCATCTGGAGAGAAATGATGAAGCGAGAGATGTAGAGGGGGGGGGCTGATAGATAAGAAGTTAGAACAAACTAAATTTATCGTGAGATTGCCGAATAGGTCCAAGATTATATACTTTATATATATATATATATATATATATATATATATATATATATATATGTGTGTGTGTGTGTGTGTCTGTGTGTGTATTTGTGTGTGTGTGTGTGTATATATATATATATATATATATATATGATCGAAATAAAAGTATAAAATTTAATATTACAAGACATATTAAAAACGGGCGAAGCAACCGGTTTCGCTCCCACTCTTCAGGCTTCAACGGGAGATTTAATTTAAAATTAAAACAGAAAAATGTACGATAAAAGGAAGTTGTATGAGGAAAAAAATAGCAAAAAGTACTAGAGACAAATGAGAGTGAGTCCCAACAAACACTCACGTTGTTTACACAAAGAAGGCTTACGGGACCCGATGTAAAGTGCCTCCAGAACCTTTAGATGAAATAAGGAGTGAGACCGGGACAACACGATAAACCAGTCAGCACTAGTATTTAGTCACCCCCGCACGAGGGTATCACGTGGCACAAGGCCGGTTTAACGTGGGATCTCCGAGCCCGTGGGCCTCGGCCAAAAATATGCCCTTTGAACCGTATAAACGGGTTCAGGGTCGGTGTACCTCCCTGAAAGAGACTCCGCCCTTCGGCGTAGACTCGTTCGGGTTCCTCCCCGCCCGAAGACAGAGCATTCAACCGATCAACCGATCAGCCGGTCAGCCGGTCGTCCGACTTCAGACTGAACCAATCAGCACTAATATTTATTTGTATAAAATACAAAATTTGGCACAAGGCCGAAAAGGGGGATGGGGAATGACGGTCTTCATCTGTCTTAAATCTAAACTTAGCTAGCCGCAGATACTGACCCAAACATGCCAACAATAATCCAATCACCAAAACATCACATTCACTCCTACCATTCTTACTACGTCCACCATAATACCTCAGTTTCTCTATGATGTCCTAACTAGTCCCATATGTACAAATATTGATCATGGGGAGGGTCATAAAAATAACAACTTTTAAAAAAAAAATCCCCAAATGCGTATTTACAAAATGAAATAATTATATACAATAAAACTAAACAAAACTATGTTAGTAATAAAACCCCCACAAACTATGAATGTGGCAGAAATGTCAATTAACCAGACGAAATCGATGCGGGACTAAGAAAATGATTACACATTCAGACCATCAAGCATTCACACAAACACTCACTCATTCATACACAACAACAAACACGAAAACACACACCCGAAACGAAAGGCGCCCCACATCCACCAGAAAATTGACATCACTAACCACCTAACGAGGAGGGATGGGGAATTAAACAAAAGTAAAAAAATGGGACAGAAATAAAAGGGACCAATGAGCTTACATACCCTAGCTAAGTTAAACGGGAAAAAAAAGAAAAACTAAATATTCAAAAACAAAAACCTAGTCTAACCTAATATCTGGGTGGGTTGCCTACGTTCAACCCTGTTAGGACAATATTCTGTGCCTAACCGACATCTAAATGCCACTCTAGGTCAGCCCCTTTCACTCTACACATTCGCGCAAGATTCACCCACCTTTTGGCGAATTCTGATGATGGGAGCCGCCGCCTTTCCGTCCTAATCTTGACTTTAAGCTGATGCCTAAAGTACAAGATCAGTTGGGAAGGTGAACTTCTCGCCTTCATAGAATCCCTTCTGTCGCGTCGTCCAAATCACGACTCGCATAACCCTAGTAAGCAACAGAACACATAGTGTTCAGCCTTCGTCAATTGCGATACCACATTGCTACAAACAGAACTGGCTTCCAGGACAAAAAACTTTCCCTGCAGCATGCGAACCATGAGGCCTTCAACAAACCTGCACAACGGCACTACCGCACTGCACTGAAAAAAAGGCGTGACCAATGGTCTCGACATTCCCAGTACAACGACGACAGTTTGGATATTTCTCCAAGCCTGCTGCACAAAGTCTTTTGCCGACCCAGAGGGCCCCGCGAATCATCAGCCAGGTGGTGATGCCTCATCGTTATTGAGACATTTCAACCCAGGCGCCCAAAGGCCATATCGAGCGAGCCTCCTGCTTCGTAAGACCGAGCTCGTCGATCAAATCATCTTGAACGGCCCCCTAACTAACACACGATATAATGCCTTACGAGACAACGCTTGGGCGTCGGAGAGGCCAACCGACGACCGCAAGAGGAGCTTCAAAGCACGACGACATTCACGATAGAAGGAGCACTCGCCACGAGGAGTACGACCGGCCTCCTCCTCGCACGAGTGCACACTTCTCAGGGATGGGAAATGTTTACGGACATCTTCTTTCCAAAAGGTGCCCACCTCATCAAACCGCGACACATTCGGTCGAGAAAGGTAATGCGTAGCATATATTGACGCATCTCAACGCTAGGCATTCCCAGACCGCCCTCAGAGGGATGAAGGCAACAGACCTCGCGAGATACCATAGGGGCCTTGCCCTTCCACAAGAAAGAGAACAAGGTCCGGACTAATGACATTAGTCGGGCACACGGGAGTGGAAGCACAGAAAGACGGTAGAGGAGTATCGGATAGATGTGGGAACCACAAACTTCCGCCCTTCCCTTCAGGGAAAGTCTCCTCCGAGACCACAGACTCGCCGCGGCCTCGGCCCGCCCCTGTACCTCCGACCAATTCTTTTCCAACTGGAGATCAGGACCGAACCAGACGCCGAGTATCTTGATCGGCCCATCCGTCAGAGGAAAGGTCCGGGAAGAGAAACTCCCTTCCACGCACCCAACCGCAAGCCCACAGACTTATCGCGGTTGATTTTGGCCCCTGTCACCATCTCATACCCACTGATCTGCTTACTGACTTCGTTAATCTCGGCTCTGCTCGACACAAGAACCGAAACGTCGTCAGCATAGGCAGAATACCTGGCCGAGGTGTTAGCACCAGGCAGCGAAATACCGCGTAGGACCGGATTCGCCTTTAACTTGCGAAGGAAAGGCTCCAACGCAAGAACGTAAAGCAGAGGCGATAGCGGACAACCTTGACGAATGGAGCGAGACAATACGAAAGGCTTCGATCTTACCCCATTCACTTCCACCAGCGCACCGGGGTCGCATACAAGAGACGGATCCAGGAGCGAAAGTCGGCTCCGAAACCGGCCGCCGAAAGGACAGCCTCCAGAAATCGATGGTCAACCCTATCGAAGGCCTTGGACTGATCTAAATTGATCAGCGCGGCTTCACTGTCGACTTGTTCTAAGATCAGGCGTACCATATGAAGGTTATCCTGAATAGTCCTGCCCTTCACAGCACAAGTCTGTTCAGGGCCAATCAGACTAGACAGGACAAGCTGCAAACGGTTGGCCAAGATCTTCGCCAAAATCTTTAAGTCAGTGTTTAACATCGTTAAAGGGCGAAAGTTCCCTAACCCATCCCCCCCGTCCTTGTCCTTACGCAGCAACTTGGTGACACCTCTGGTGAAGCGTTGAGGTAAAGACCCCTGCCTCATCCAGTGGTTGTACATCAGTTCCAGCAAAGGCACAAAAACGTGCGACAACCTCAAGTAAACTTCGTAGGGCAGACCATCTAATCCCGGAGACTTATCCAGGCCAACCTGCTTCAGCGCTTCCCAGATTTCCGACTCTGTTATGCGGCCCTCGCACCTAGCCACTTCAGCTGCCGAGAGGCAGGGAAAGTCAGCTAAATAGGCGTCGAACTGAGCAGAACTCAGACCGGGCTCCCTGGTGAAAAGCTCCTGAAAATAATCTCGAAAGACCTCACATATGCCCGCGTTTGTAGTCACAGTCCGCTTATCCGGTAATGTGACGCACGCTATATGTCGCCTGGCCGCGTTTCGATTTTCCTCTACACGCAGTTCAGCGGCCATATTCGTTGCCTCAGAAGACATTCTTTTAACCTAGCCCTAACTACCAGAGCTTGGTCCTTCTTGATAAGCAAGGAGGCCAACTCTGCCTTAGCTAAGACTATGTCCCCACTAACACGGGATTTCACGGCCCGATCAACTTTTTTTCTTCTAAAGCCGTTTGCGCCGCTAATTTATCTAAATTGAGCCGACGACTAAAGTCGGCAGCAAACGAACGAATCTTAGATTTTAATTTGCCCCACCAGGCATTTCCCACAACCGCTCCCGTCAATTCCCTCTGGATTGTTAGTAGCAGCTGGTCCCGGAAACCCTGATCACTGAAAAGCGAACAGTTCAATTTCCAGTAACCAGCCAACAACCTTAGGCTTATCTAAGTTTACACGGACCCGGACAAGCCTATGGTCCGTATAAACTATATAATGGAAACTTGGACAGCCTAAGAGCCCTACATCGACTCTCTAACTAAGACTCGGTCCAGATAGCTCGCAAGCGAGCCAGGAGCCGAGCTGCCACTAGTAGTCCAAGTCCATACTACCTCCTGAGGGTGTTCATTCCGGAACTTATCGACGAGATCAAACCCATCGATAAAAGTCCCGAAATGGTTTCACATCCGGGTTGTTAGTACCTTTTTTTTGCCCTATCCGATCTATATCGGGGTCAAGGACGGCATTCAATCCCCGCTAAGACTACCCGACGAGACGTCGTCAAGAACGGCGCGATCTGCCGAAACAAAAGCAGGCCGCTCGGAATGGATATTGGGCGCATAAACCCCAATGAGACGAAGAATCTTATCCTTTATGGTAACATCCAGCACGCAAAGCCTGCCCGCCGGATCCGCGAAGACAAGGGTACATGCAGCCTTCAAAGACCTGCTAACTAGCCAAGAGACACCCCTCGAACGACCATCAAAACATGCTGAATAAAGGGCGAACCCCTAGACAGTATGTCCTCATGATCATGAGAAGAAAACCGGGTCTCTTGCAAACAACATATATTCACCCCGAGGCGCCGAAGGTCACGAGAGAGCCTCGCCCTGCGAGACTCGGACCTCAGGCCCCGGGCATTCAAACTGGCTAACCAGAGAGCCATCGTGAAGCCGATTAGAGTTGCCCTTCAGGATAGAACATGGCCGGGGTGAGGACACCCACAGCTTGTCCCATTGAGCCAGTCCTCATCTCAGTATCGGTAGTCATCCTGGGACAAGCCGCCGATGTCCGCAGGATAGGTTAGTTTAAGGGCTCTATATAGGGATGGGTGAACATAAATAGGGACCCTCCTTTGCTGGTTTTTTTTCGTTTCATCAAGGTTTTCCTCCAGCAGAACGACAGCTGGGGCACCACTTTCAAGGATGTTTGGGCCTCCTCAACCATGCCCCAGATCTCCCGCGTCCCCGGGCCAGTTCTAATGACAGTTAGTTGATTTTTCGCCTTGTGGAAATTTTCCGGCACCTCCACGTCCACACCCTTGATGTGCCGGAAATTCCAAAAAGATTTTTCAAGGGCTTCGGATTCTTCGTTTGACCGAAGACCCTATCCGCCTGCTCCCGGGAGACGCGGCAGACGTCTTCCCCTGTGAGATATGGAGGCTTGATTTTTTTCTTTCTTTTTTCCGTGACCACTTGCGAATCTGGGCTACGAACCCTTTTTTTTTGTGGAGACTGGATAGGAGTTGAGATGGGTGTGACGTTTGGAGTGGTGGAGGGTGTCATGCCCGAAGGCGTCTTGACAGGAGAAGGTTTTGTTGACTGAAATGTTTTTGATGGTGAATTAGACAACGATTTTGGCGGATGAGGTTTCGTGAATGTTGTTTTTGATGAAGTAGGGAAGACAGGGCAGAGGATAGAGGGGCCTGTGCCCCCAGCGATTTTTGGTTTTTTTCCCCGCTTTGCATCTAACTGCTCCTTTCTTCTTCAGATCCAGAATCTTTTGCCAGCTCGGCTCATTTGCCTTCTGGGTGTCGCTGGCATTTTTCTCATAGGACACCGAGGCGTCGCCCTCAGAGCTGGTAGAGGAATGGGGCTGTAGGTGATAATGTCCCTGGAGTCATGATGGGACGGAGGAACCGCTGTTTGGCTCTTCCCCTTGCCCCTAACCACGAGGTGCCATTCCCCCTCATCCTTCTCCTTAACCACACTAGTGGCAGGCGTCGGTTTCGGGGGCAATGTGGGCTTGGACCCAACCGAGGGACTTTGCCCATCGGTCCGCCTCGCAGCTAGACCCATTACAGGTGCCGCGGATTTTTCCTTATCGGCCAAGGGGTATTTTGGTCGCCTGCGACCGGAACTCCAGGGCCTTCTTCCCTGGGCAGGAGGAGGAAAGGTGACCAGTCTCTCCACACCTCCAGCAAGTCGGACGCCTACCAGTCACGATGACCGGCATTTTCCGGTCGCCTAAAACCAAACAGTTGGGGACGGACTTGAAGGCCTCTTGATCAAGCATGATGTCAAAAAGTCCATCCCCATTCAGATTGTCAGAGAGGCTCCTAAAATCTGGCCGTACTGCATAAAAAATGCAGCCAGAAGCTCTCCTGAAATTTGAGGAGGAACCTCAAAACGGCCACCCTGGTCCGCCTGCGGCCTTCGTATTCTGTACGTAAAATCAGATCTTTGGTGATTAGTTCTTTTTGGCCATAGCCAGGCAATCTTCTGGTGTGGGCAGCAGAATGTCCCATGAAAAATCCCCCTACCTTTTATAACTCTTTGGGGTTTTATCCCCAGGGACAAAAGTGATTTAATCACAATGTCTTTTGTGGAGCGACAAATCTTTTTGGTTTTCTTGTCCACCACAAAAACGGTCACCATTCTCTTGGCGAACATACCGAGTTCCTGGACATCATCGACGAACCCATCTTTTTTCACCAGATGGGCATATCCTTTCGCCTTATCCAGGAAATCCGCCATGTTCAAAATACAATTAGGGGGGGACTTCCAACAAGAGGGCGACTCCTCTTTTGTCTTATTTTGACTTTCTTTATGGGCTTGGTCTGATTTATCTCCATTTTTGGAGATGCTTTTGTCTGATTTTGGGCTTCCATCAGCCCGCTTTTCGGTATTCTTTTCAGAGTGGTTGGCTTTAGCAGCCGAACCAAACAGGTCTTTTTTAACATTGGCCCGACTATTGCCGTCGGCCATGTTGTAAAAATAAACGTGGAGCCAACCACCTGCGGGGTATTAAATCCTTTCACAATCAAGGGAGGGTTGGGAAAAAAACACAAAATAAAATAAAACACAAATAAAAAGGCCTGGATAACAAAGGAAAAAAAAAAACAGGTAAGAAAAAAAAAAAAAAAAAAATAAAAATGGCGCCCGAAGGCAGCCGAAAATAAAAAAAAACCAAAAACTACCCTTTTTTTTTTTCACAAAACTATCAAAAAACTAAAAAAAAAAAAATAAAAAAAGATAAAGTTTTGCGGCTGACGCCGCTAAAGAAAATGAATTTAAAAAAAAAATAAACTAGTCAAAAATAAAAAGGAGAAAGAAGGCGACTGAAGTCGCTAAAAAAAAAAAAAAAAAAAATAAATAAAAAGCTTTTTTTTTTTTTTTTTTTTCAAAACTTGGTCTTTTTTTTAAAGAGAAAATAAATAAAAATAAAAAAGCTGTCGTCCGGTTTGACAAAGTCTTACCGGACTAAAAAAAAAAAAAAAAAAAGAAAAAATGTGAGCCAAGGCCCAAAAACAAATTAAAAACAAACAAAAGAAATGGAAAAAATTAAAACGAATGAAACCAAAAAAAATAACTTATCAGATAAACAGGTCCGGATTTTTTCACAAAAGTTAGTCCAAATAAAACGCAGCTGAAAAGAAAACGTTTCACAGTACGGGAAAAAAGGGGGGTAGAGAGAAACAGTCAGAAAAAAAGGTCAAAACTGACAAACTGAACCAGTCAGCACTAATATTTATTTGTATAAAATACAAAATTTGGCACAAGGCCGAAAAGGGGGATGGGGAATGACGGTCTTCTTCTGTCTTTAATCTAAAACTTAGCTAGTCACAGACACTGACCCAAACATGCCAACAATAATCCAAACACCAAAACATCACATTCACTCCTACCTTTCTTACTACGTCCACCATAATACCTCAGTTTCTCTATGACGTCCTAAATAGTCCCCTTATATACACATATTGTTCATGGGGGGAGGGTCATAAAAATAACAACTTTTAAAATCCCCAAATGAATATTTACACAATGAAATAATTATTTACATTAAACTAAACAAAACTGAGTTAGTAATAAAACCCCCCATAAACTATGAATGTGGCAGAAATCTCAGTTAACCGGACGAAATCGATGCGGGACTAAGAAAATGAGTACACATTCAAACCATCAAGCATTCACACAAACACTCACTCATTCATACACAACAACAAATACGAAAACACACACCCGAAACGAAAGGCGCCTCGCATCCACCAGAAAACTGACATCACTAACCACCTAACGAGGGAGGGGATGGAGAATTAAACAAAAAAAAAAAAAAAAAAAAAAATGGGACAGAAATAAAAGGGACCAATGAGCTTACATACCCTAGCTAAGTTAAACGGGAAAAAAAAAAAGAAAAACTAAATATTCAAAAACAAAAACCTAGTCTAACCTAATATCTGGGTGGGTTGCCTACGTTCAACCCTGTTAGGACAATATTCTGTGCCTAACCGACATCTAAATGCCACTCTAGGTCAGCCCCTTTCACTCTACACATTCGCGCAAGATTCACCCACCTTTTGGCGAATTCTGATGATGGGAGCCGCCGCCTTTCCGTCCTAATCTTGACTTTAAGCTGATGCCTAAAGTACAAGATCAGTTGGGAAGAGGTGAACTTCTCGCCTTCATAGAATCCCTTCTGTCGCGTCGTCCAAATCACGACTCGCATAACCCCTAGTAAGCAACAGAACACATAGTGTTCAGCCTTCGTCAATTGCGATACCACATTGCTACAAACAGAACTGGCTTCCAGGACAAAAAACTTTCCCTGCAGCATGCGAACCATGAGGCCTTCAACAAACCTGCACAACGGCACTACCGCACTGCACTGAAAAAAGGCGTGACCAATGGTCTCGACATTCCCAGTACAGCGACGACAGTTTGGATATTTCTCCAAGCCTGCTGCACAAAGTCTTTTGCCGACCCAGAGGGCCCCGCGAATCATCAGCCAGGTGGTGATGCCTCATCGTTATTGAGACATTTCAACCCAGGCGCCCAAAGGCCATATCGAGCGAGCCTCCTGCTTCGTAAGACCGAGCTCGTCGATCAAATCATCTTGAACGGCCCCCCTAACTAACACACGATATAATGCCTTACGAGACAACGCTTGGGCGTCGGAGAGGCCAACCGACGACCGCAAGAGGAGCTTCAAAGCACGACGACATTCACGATAGAAGGAGCACTCGCCACGAGGAGTACGACCGGCCTCCTCCTCGCACGAGTGCACACTTCTCAGGGATGGGAAATGTTTACGGACATCTTCTTTCCAAAAGGTGCCCACCTCATCAAACCGCGACACATTCGGTCGAGAAAGGTAATGCGTAGCATATATTGACGCATCTCAACGCTAGGCATTCCCAGACCGCCCTCAGAGGGATGAAGGCAACAGACCTCGCGAGATACCATAGGGGCCTTGCCCTTCCACAAGAAAGAGAACAAGGTCCGGACTAATGACATTAGTCGGGCACACGGGAGTGGAAGCACAGAAAGACGGTAGAGGAGTATCGGATAGATGTGGAACCACAAACTTCCGCCCTTCCCTTCAGGGAAAGTCTCCTCCGAGACCACAGACTCGCCGCGGCCTCGGCCCGCCCCTGTACCTCCGACCAATTCTTTTCCAACTGGAGATCAGGACCGAACCAGACGCCGAGTATCTTGATCGGCCCATCCGTCCAGAGGAAAGGTCCGGGAAGAGAAACTCCCTTCCACGCACCCAACCGCAAGCCCACAGACTTATCGCGGTTGATTTTGGCCCCTGTCACCATCTCATACCCACTGATCTGCTTACTGACTTCGTTAATCTCGGCTCTGCTCGACACAAGAACCGAAACGTCGTCAGCATAGGCAGAATACCTGGCCGAGGTGTTAGCACCAGGCAGCGAAATACCGCGTAGGACCGGATTCGCCTTTAACTTGCGAAGGAAAGGCTCCAACGCAAGAACGTAAAGCAGAGGCGATAGCGGACAACCTTGACGAATGGAGCGAGACAATACGAAAGGCTTCGATCTTACCCCATTCACTTCCACCAGCGCACCGGGGGTCGCATACAAGAGACGGATCCAGGGCGAAAGTCGGCTCCGAAACCGGCCGCCGAAAGGACAGCCTCCAGAAATCGATGGTCAACCCTATCGAAGGCCTTGGACTGATCTAAATTGATCAGCGCGGCTTCACTGTCGACTTGTTCTAAGATCAGGCGTACCATATGAAGGTTATCCTGAATAGTCCTGCCCTTCACAGCACAAGTCTGTTCAGGGCCAATCAGACTAGACAGGACAAGCTGCAAACGGTTGGCCAAGATCTTCGCCAAAATCTTTAAGTCAGTGTTTAACATCGTTAAAGGGCGAAAGTTCCCTAACCCATCCCCTCCGTCCTTGTCCTTACGCAGCAACTTGATGACACCTCTGGTGAAGCGTTGAGGTAAAGACCCCTGCCTCATCCAGTGGTTGTACATCAGTTCCAGCAAAGGCACAAAAACGTGCGACAACCTCAAGTAAACTTCGTAGGGCAGACCATCTAATCCCGGAGACTTATCCAGGCCAACCTGCTTCAGCGCTTCCCAGATTTCCGACTCTGTTATGCGGCCCTCGCACCTAGCCACTTCAGCTGCCGAGAGGCAGGGAAAGTCAGCTAAATAGGCGTCGAACTGAGCAGAACTCAGACCGGGCTCCCTGGTGAAAAGCTCCTGAAAATAATCTCGAAAGACCCTCATATGCCCGCGTTTGTAGTCACAGTCCGCTTATCCGGTAATGTGACGCACGCTATATGTCGCCTGGCCGCGTTTCGATTTTCCTCTACACGCAGTTCAGCGGCCATATTCGTTGCCTCAGAAGACATTCTTTTAACCTAGCCCTAACTACCAGAGCTTGGTCCTTCTTGATAAGCAAGGAGGCCAACTCTGCCTTAGCTAAGACTATGTCCCCACTAACACGGGATTTCACGGCCCGATCAACTTTTTTCTTCTAAAGCCGTTTGCGCCGCTAATTTATCTAAATTGAGCCGACGACTAAAGTCGGCAGCAAACGAACGAATCTTAGATTTTAATTTGCCCCACCAGGCATTTCCCACAACCGCTCCCGTCAATTCCCTCTGGATTGTTAGTAGCAGCTGGTCCCGGAAACCCTGATCACTGAAAAGCGAACAGTTCAATTTCCAGTAACCAGCCAACTTAACCTTAGGCTTATCTAAGTTTACACGGACCCGGACAAGCCTATGGTCCGTATAAACTATATAATGGAAACTTGGACAGCCCTAAGAGCCCTACATCGACTCTCCTAACTAAGACTCGGTCCAGATAGCTCGCAAGCGAGCCAGGAGCCGAGCTGCCACTAGTAGTCCAAGTCCATACTACCTCCCGAGGGTGTTCATTCCGGAACTTATCGACGAGATCAAACCCATCGATAAAGTCCCGAAATGGTTTCACATCCGGGTTGTTAGTACTTTTTTTTGCCCTATCCGATCTATATCGGGGTCAAGGACGGCATTCCAATCCCCCCGCTAAGACTACCCGACGAGACGTCGTCAAGAACGGCGCGATCTGCCGAAACAAAGCAGGCCGCTCGGAATGGATATTGGGCGCATAAACCCCAATGAGACGAAGAACCTTATCCTTTATGGTAACATCCAGCACGCAAAGCCTGCCCGCCGGATCCGCGAAGACAAGGGTACATGCAGCCTTCAAAGACCTGCTAACTAGCCAAGAGACACCCCTCGAACGACCATCAAAACATGCTGAATAAAGGGCGAACCCCTAGACAGCATGTCCTCATGATCATGAGAAGAAAACCGGGTCTCTTGCAAACAACATATATTCACCCCGAGGCGCTGAAGGTCACGAGAGAGCCTCGCCCCTGCGAGACTCGGACCTCAGGCCCCGGGCATTCAAACTTGCTAACCAGAGAGCCATCGTGAAGCCGATTAGGTTGCCCTTCAGGATAGAACATGGCTGGGGTGAGGACACCCACAGCTCGTCCCATGGATCCCGACGCCATCTCATTTTCGACGGTATCGTCCTGAGACAAGCCGCCGATGTCCGAAGGGTAGGTAAGTTTTAACGCTCTATAAAGGGATGGGTGAACGAAAACCGGGACCCTCCCTTTTAGTTTCTGGTTTGCTTCGTCACAATCAGGATCCAGTAGGTATGCAGCAGGGGGCACCATTTTTAGAGATGACTGGGCCTCCTCTATCATGCCCCAAATCTCCCGCGTTCCCGGGCCCGTTCTAATTACTGTTAAGACCCTCTTGGCGGAGGGAAATTCTCGGCCTTTTCCACCTCTTTATTGCTGATGTTTTGAAAATCCAAAGGATTTTTAAATCCTTTGGATTTCGAGTTTACAAAACCCTCTCCGCCTGGTCCCGGGAAACGCGGCAGACGTCTTCCCCTGGGAAATAAGGTGGTTTGACTTTTTTTTTCTTTTTGTCAGAGATGTTTTGAGAGTCAGGACTTCTGACTCTCTTTTTTTGAGGTGTATGAATGGGTGTTTGACTGGGTGTAGACATTGGAGAAATGTTAGGCGTGGTTGATGGGGTCCACCCAGAAGGAGTCCTTACTGGCGAAGGCTTAGATGAGTATATATGTTTTACAGGCGAATTTGACAGAGATTTGGGCGGATGAGGCTTTATAAATTTTGATGAAGTAGGGGAGGACGGGGCAGAGGATAGAGGGGCCGGTGCCCCCGACGATTTTTTCCCTTTTCCCCGCTTTGCTTCCAATTTCTCTTTCAGCTTTTTTATGTCGAGAATCTTCTGCCAACTCGGCTCGTTTAGCTTTTGTGCTTCGGTCGCCGTTTTTTCATATGACGCAGAGGCGTCGCCCTCAGAGCTGGTAGAGGGAATGGGGCTGTAGGTGATGATGTCCCTGGAGTCATGCTGGGACGGAGGAACCGCTGTTTGGCTCTTCCCCTTGCCCCTAACCACGAGGTGCCATTCCCCCTCATCCTTCTCCTTAACCACACTAGTGGCAGGCGTCGGTTTCGGGGGCAATGTGGGCTTGGACCCAACCGAGGGACTTTGCCCATCGGTCCGCCTCGCAGCTAGACCCATTACAGGTGCCGCGGATTTATCCTTATCGGCCAAGGGGGTATTTTGGTCGCCTGCGACCGGAACTCCAGGGGGCCTTCTTCCCTGGGCAGGAGGAGGAAAGGTGACCAGTCTCTCCACACCTCCAGCAAGTCGGACGCCTACCAGTCACGATGACCGGCATTTTCCGGTCGCCTAAAACCAAACAGTTGGGGACGGACTTGAAGGCCTCTTGATCCAGCATGATGTCAAAAGTCCATCCCCCGTTCAGATTGTCGGAGAGAGCTCTAAAATCTGGCCGTACTGCATAAAAAATGCAGCCAGAAGCTCTCCCGAAATTTGAGGAGGAACCTCGAAAACGGCCACCCTGGTCCGCCTGCGGCCTTCATATTCTGTACGTAAAATCAGATCCTTTGTGATCAGCTCTTTTTTGGCCATAGACAGGCAATCTTCTGGTGTGGGCAGCAGAATGTCCCACATGAAAAATCCCCTACCTTTTATAACTCTTTGGGGTTTTATCCCCAGGGACAAAAGTGATTTAATCACAATGTCTTTTGTGGAGCGACAAATCTTTTTAGTTTTCTTGTCCACCACAAAAACCGTCACCATTCTCTTAGCGAACATACCGAGTTCCTGGACATCATCGACGAACCCATCTTTCTTCACCAGATGGGCATAACCTTTCGCCTTGTCCAGGAAATCCGCCATGTTCAGTATACAATTCGGAGGAGACTTCCAACAAGAGGGCGACTCCACTGAAGCGTCTTTAGGGGCAACATTCGGACTTTCTCCTTTTCTGGAGGAACTCTGGTCAGTCTTAGGGCTGTTGTTAGCTTTTGGGCTGTTGTTAGCTTTTGGGCTTTTACCAGCCCGCTTTTTTGTGTCATCCTTTGGGTTGGTATTATCCACCTTCCCAAAGAGGTCTTTTTAACTTTGGACCGACAGCCTTCGTCAGCCATACTGAAAGGTTGTGGAAACAACCACTATGGAATTTTTTTTTTTTTTTTTTTTTAACACACAGGGAGAGGAGTTGGGAAAAAAAACACAAAATAAAGAAAGCCTGGATAAACCAGGAAATTAAAAAACAAACAAACAAACAAATGAAAAAAAAGACTGAAAACAGGTAAGACTTTCTAAAAAAATAAAATAAAAATAAAAATGGCGCCCGAAGGCAGCCGAAAAAAACCAGAAAACTTCTCTCTTTTTTTTTTTTACCAGAACAAACTAAACAAAAGTACAAAAATAGAAAATAAAGTTTAGCGGCTGACGCCGCTAAAGAAAAGGAATTAAAAGAAAAGATAAGCTAGTCAAAAAAAATAAAAAAAGGAGAAAGAAGGCGACTGAAGTCGCTAAAAAAAATATAAAAAGAAATAAACAAAAAAGCTTTTTTTTTTTTTTTTTCTTTTTCCTAAACTGGTCTTCTTTTTTAGATAGAGAAAAAAAATAAAAATAAAAAAGCAGTCGTCCGGTTTGACAAAGTCTAACCGGACTAAAAAAAGAAAAAATGTGAGCTAAGGCCCAAATACAAATTAAAAACAAACAAAAAAGAAATAGAAAAAATTAAAAAGAATGAAAATAAAACAATAACTTATCAGATAAGGAAAGGTCCAATTGATTTTCACACGAAAGTTCTTCCAAAAATTAAGCAGCTGAAAAAAAAAGTCTCACTACACAGTACGGGAAAAAAAGGGGGGTGAGAGAAACAGTCAGAATAAACGTCAAAACGGTCTCTGAACCAGTCAACACTATTATTTATTGTACATTAGTACAAATGCGGCACAAGGCCAAAAAGGGGGTTGGGGTAAAGGACGGTCATCACTTGTCTTAGCTTAAAACTTAGCTAGCCACAATCACTGACCCTATCATACAGAACAATAATCCTTTCACCAAAACAACACATTTATCCATACCTTTCTTACTACAAACACCAAAATGCCTCTTTGACTCCATGAAAAAACCTAAATAAACCCCTTATTTACAAAATATTGTCTGTGGGGGGAGGGGCATAAAAAACAACAACTTCTAAAAAATGATCCCCAATGAATATATACAAAATGGCAAAATATATTTACAAGAAAACTAAATAAAATTAGTGTTAGTAATAAAACCCCCACAAACTCTTGAATGTGGCAGAAATATCAGTTAACCGGACGAAATCGATGGGACTTTATAAAAAATAAAGCCACACTCATCCTTCCCCAAACATTCACACAGGCACACACTCATTCATACACAACAACAAATACGAAAAACCCACACACGAAACGAAAGGCGCCCCGCATCTACCAGAGAACTGACATCACTGACCACCTAAAAAAAGAGGGAGGGATGGGGAGTTAAACTGAAGGAAAAAAAAATGGGGACAGAAATAAAAGGGACCAATGAGCAAATACACCCTAGCTAAGTTTACCAGAATAGAAAAACTAAAAGAAAAAATGCAAAAACCTACTCTAACCTAACTCCGGGATGGGTTGCCTAGGTTTAACCCAGGAAAACAATATTCTTAATGCCTAACCGGCATCCAAATGCCACTCTAGGTCAGCCCCTTTTACTCGGCACATTCGGGCAAGATTCACCCACCTTTTGCTGAATTCCGATGAGGTGAGCCGCCGCCTTTCCGTCCTGATCTTGACTTTAAGCTGATGCTTAAAGAACAAGATCAGTTGGGAAGAAGTGAACTTCTCGCCCTCATGGAATCCCTTCTGACGCGTCGTCCAAATCACGACTCTCATAACCCCTAGTAAGCAACAGAACACATAGTGTTCAGCCTTCGTCATCTGCGGCACCACATTGCTACAAACAGAACTGGCTTCCAGGACAAAAAACTTTCCGCGCAGAATGCGAACCATGAGGCCTTCAACAAACCTGCACAACGGCACTACCGCCCTGCACTGAAAGAAGGCGTGACCAATAGTCTCGACTTCCCCCGTACAGCGACGACAGTTTGGATATTTCTCCAAGCCTGCTGAACAAAGTCTCTTGCCGACCCAGAGGGCTTCACGAATCACCAGCCAGGTGGTGATGCCTCATCGTTATTGAGACATTTCAACCCGGGCGCCCAAGGCCATATCGAGCGAGCCTCCTGCTTCGTAAGACCGAGCTCGCCAATCAGATCATCTTGTACGGACCCCCTAACTAAAACTTGATATAATGCCTTGCGAGACAACGCCTGGGCGTTGGAGAGACCATCGAAGCCCGTAAGAGGAGCTTCAGAGCGCGACGACATTCACGATAAAAAGAGCACTCGGCACGTGGTAAACGGCCGGCCTCTTGTTCGCACGAGTGCACACTTTTCAGGGATGGAAAATGTTTCTGGACGTCTTCTTTCCAAAAGGCACCCTCCTCATTCGACCCACGACACATTCGGTCTAAAAAGGTAATGCGAAGCATATATTGACGGATCTCAATGCTAGGCATCCCCAGACCGCCCTCAGAGGGATGGAGGCAACAGACCTCGCGAGATACCATGGGGGCCTTGCCCTTCCATAAGAAAGAGAACAAGGTCCGGACTAATGACATTAGCCGGGCATACGGGAGTGGAAGCACAGAGAGTCGGTAGAGGAGGATCGGATAGATGTGTGAAACACATACTTCCGCCCTTCCCTTCAGGGAAAGTCTCCTCCGAGACCACAGATTAACCGCGACCTCGGCCTTCCCTTGTACCTCCGACCAGTTCATTTCCAACTGGAGATCAGGACCGAACCAGACGCCGAGTATCTTGATCGGCCCATCCGTCCAGAGGAAAGGTCCGGGAAGAGAAACTCCCTTCCACGCACCCAACCGCAAGCCCACAGACTTATCGCGGTTGATCCTGGCCCCTGTTACCATCTCATACCCACTGATTTCTTTGCTGACTTCGTCAATCTCGGCTCTGCTCGACACAAGAGCCGAAACGTCGTCAGCATAGGCAGAATACCTGGCCGACTGAACCAGTCAGCACTAATTTTGGCTGCACAATCTCTGTTCTTTAATAGATGTTCGCATATGGCGGAACTATAGGTGTTTGGGACGAGTCCATTCAACGGCAAGGTATGATTTCTATTTTTTGTAGGAACGTGTTGTTTTATTCTCATGTCTAAGCGTTGAGTTGTTCTCCTTATGTAGTCGGCTCCGCAACTACAAATGTATTTATAAATAATTGAATTAATTTGATGGGGAGTGAGAACGTCTTTACACGCAGATCGAAACATAGGCCGAGTTTGAAAAATAATCCGAACCTCAGCAGAGAAAAAACAACGACGAACATTGGATGAAATTTGTTCAGCTATTTTTTCACATTTGGTACCAATCCAGGGTAATCTGAGGTAGACTGGGCATTTTTTGAAAGTGTAGAGATCGGCACTTCTGAACTCTTCAACTTTACTGCGGATTATATATATATATATATATATATATATCTGTGTGTGTGTGTCATGGTAATTTACCCACGCTCGCATGGACTCTCCCAGCTATAAATAGGAGCAGGTACTGCCTTTTGGAGAGGGAAATTTCCAGCAGTTAGGCTTTGACTGTCGGACCGAACATTCTTGCTGTAACACTCTCGTTTGTATATGATTGTATTACTGTTTCTGTTAATATATTTATTTAACTCAAGTCCTCTCTTTGTGTCTTTATTTCTGGCCCTACCAAGGCCACAACAATATATATCATGTGTGCCATCATGAACAGATTTAATATTGCATATTCTTTGATAAACATGAATATTTGTTTGTTTTGTTCTACAAGAAAGAAGAATTTTATGCGAGAATTTTGTACAAAACAGAAACAAGAGCTTGAAATGGAAGGCGTTATTTATCCGTTCAAGAAGTAACAACATGAAAGGTAGCGGAAACTGTTTTTGATGCGTATTGCAAGGCAAGTAAACCAATGGATAGACACGGGGGAATGTATACCTTGGTTCAATAAAATTAGAAAACATGACAAGTGAGTATTCATGAAATATGACAGTAATGACTTCTACCCGGCCAGAACAGAAAGAAATAGGTTTTTGCCAACGAGTTTATGGAGTTAAAATCGAACATGTGACTATCATTAAGCATTGTCAGAAGTCAGTGCTTTACCATAATGATTATATCGAAAAATCTAACCCCCAAGAGCAGCCATAAAGAACTTACCTAAAGGATTTGAATATAGATTGTCTGGGAGTTCAGCGAATATAAAAATAAAAGAATACAAGAAAACCTTAAAATATAGAGGAACACAAAGCCAAACTGATTTTAAAAAAAATGTCGAGAGAACTAAGGAAAGAAAACAAAATTGCATGTGAAAACATAATTTGCTTTAACCACTTCCTTTAAGCAGGAAGTAAAAACTAAAATTGGTAATTTTTTTTCTCTCGGATTATTGAAGAATCACTTCCCCCGAAAATCTATGTTGCATAAAGTATATGTAACAGAGACTCCTTTATCATATATATATATATATATATATATATATATATATATATATATATATATATATTTGAAAAGATTCTTACAGGTACAAAATTTTATTATGGCAAGGAATAAGCGGAATGTAAAGGACATAATTATGAAAACTAAGAACTAAAACAAACAACCGGTTTCGTCCCAGTACTCCTCAAGTTTGATACACTGGGATTATTTAATCATAAACTTAAAAACAAAAAAAACATTTACATCAAGTAATGTACTGTACTGATGCGGCATTCACCCTGGGCGGATTGAGCCGGCTTCTTCCTGTTATGAGAAGAAGATTCTTGGGACAAATTACAGAAGTAGGGTACCCAGGCCTACTCGGATAACGTTCTTGCTTGTCGCGGGGTTCCCACAGACGCAGAGACAGGAACGACCAGAAGCCGCCGGTTACCGAATTTACATCAAGTCCCGCAGGTCGTTTCTCTGTAAGCAGAGAGATTGCTTGTTGGGCTTGAATGTGATTGGGCTCTAGTTCTTTCTATCATATATAATTTTTTTTTCCCTTTCCCCCTCATTGAATGGTTTTTTGTTTTTAAGTTTATGATTAAATAATCCCAGTGTATCAAACTTGAGGAGTACTGGGATGAAACCTGTTGTTTGTTTTAGTTCTTAGTTTTCATAATTATATCCTTTACATTCCGCTTATTCCTTGCCATAATATATATATACATATATAGATATCAGTCCATGTTTCATTCTCTCTCTCTCACTATATATATATATATATATATATATATATATATATATATATATATATATATATATAGATTGATTGATTGATTGATTGAATAATCTAGTCATATTAATGTCTATTTATTTCTATTTTAAACCACTCAAGTTCACAGATCAATTTCTTAGTGTCGATACAAAACTGATTAAGGAAAAGAAGCTGTAATTCTTCTTATAGTTTTTATTTTCCCAAGTACTTTCAATCTCATTCAAGATCATCTTCAGTGTTGAATGGCTAAGACAAAAAATTAATGCATTTCGCATTCATGAATGTTGTACCGACTTATAAACGCGCTCAGTTAATTCAGATAAAAGACACAAAATTGATTCTATTTGGAGCTGTAAGCACCAGGAGTTGCGTCCCCTTCCATAATTGGCTGTTGAGAGAATACATTCTACTTAAAGTAGGTGGCGCAGACTATTTGCATATGAAAGATACTGGGCAGGTATTAGCCAATAGACAGCATGGATCTGGGAATGCTATATAACACCAGTGTTTTTCTCTGTCGAGAGGTGGCGTTCTCGACGTGCAGCCATGCGAAAACCAGGTAAGACGAAGACAGCATATAACACTAATACTGTGAAAATAAGCTACAGTTTTATGTCGAGCATGATGGGTATAATCAAGGGACACAATTACAGAATGTTGAACATAAGAGAAAAACAAGTGTAATTACAGGGGTAATACAAAGTCTCCTCTTGAGGATAAATGCATGGGAGAAAACGTTATGTATAGGGCTAAAGCAAAAATCAAAAAAGAAAAAAAAAACGAGATAGTAAATAGATGTTCTACAGAGGGAGTATTTAAAAAGATTTTACAAACATAAACCGCCCCTTCAATCTGGCGAAATATAAATATAGAACCCAACTTGAAGACTACGTGTGGGATACTAAGGAAATGTGAGGATATAGAAGCGTGGTCTTTGAATTTTCCAGCAGATTCAGTCTTCCTTATCAAATTGCGAAATGAATGTTGTCTTGAATGGCCTCTCTTCTAGATCATTTTGGATTAATACAAGCGTACACCAGTGCTCTATACTTGGACCTACGTTGTTCATAATTTTCATAAATAACTTTCCTGATGTCATCTGGTATTTATGCCGATGACACAAGTATTTGTTCCTTTGTTAATAGTAAGTCTGATCAATTCAATAAGGTCAAATTGGCAGCTCATCTAAAAAATGACCTAAAATCTAATGTTAAATGGGACAAGAAATGGCTTATTAATTTTAAGGCGTACAAAATGAAACTGCTCTCTTTCAATCATCTGAGAGAAACCTTTTTAACTTCCATCAACATGGCTGATTCTTCCAAGAGAGCGACTCATTGCACCTTCTTGGACTTACATTTTCTGCTGATATGAGGTGGAAACAGTATATTGAATCAGTTGCTAAGTTTGCAACTTAGTAAGCTGATTCCCTGTGTCGAGTTAAAATATTTTACACGGCTGAAGCTCTCTTGCATATTTATAAGACTACCATTCGTCCTTGCTTTTAATAATACAGCCACATCTGGTCTAATGGGCCTGCTATAAATTTAGAGATTCTTGATAAAATCCAAAGAAGAATCTGCAATGTTATTGGTCCTGACCTGGCATCTTGTTTTCAATCACATTCCCATCGCCATAACATAGCTTCCCTGTGCCTTCTCTATCAATACTTTCATGTTAATTGTTCTGATAAACTTTCCTCTATGTTACTTAGATTTTATAAATTTAAGCGCAGTACAATATTGGCATCAAGGTCTCATCATTTTACAACTGAAATGGCTTAGATGTAACCGTAAGTTCTATCTTAACAGTTTCCTCTTACGCATTTCTCGATCGTGGAACTCTTTTGTGGTTTCTTGCTCTGCAGCCAACTTATATCTTCAAAAATTTAAATGCAATGTCAATTTTCTGTCTTCTTAATCCTTGTTCTTTTATTGTCTTCTCGCCTTAATAGCATATTTTTATCATATTCTTAAACACTCAGTGAAACTGTGCGTCTTAGTTGCTTTATTATCTTCCTTGGAATGAAATTATTAAAACAAAGAAAAAGAAACAAATGCCCAATTATAAAATGAAACATAATAAAGAAGACTCGCAGGTGTAGCTTGGGAATAAATGATGCGCAGATTCTGTCAAGAGTAAAATTGACGATCGTAGTTTCCCTAAATCGCTTTGAATATACGCTCTTTTAGCGCTAGAGGGCTTCGTCAGTGATGTTCTGGAGATGGATCATTGGGCAGTTTCGGGTCTTTCAAACCTCATACTGACCTCACCAAATCGACCCCCTCAGAGCTGATCAGACTCTGAAACACCCTCTAAAAAATGCTTGTAGACACTGACTTCTATAAATATACCCCGTTATCACACATTTGATTGGAGATTGACCAACAGCCAATCGCTACGGTGCGAAATCTATTTAAGCCGTTTACAGGTGATTTTTTTAATTTTTTTTTTATTTTTCAGTGGACACCCCTTCATCGAATACTTAGAAGGTAATTATGTTTTCCGTTTTTACCCACTTCCTATCAAGTTTCATTTCGCCAGCTAATAATTACTATTTACAGAGATAAAAAAAAAATACGGCCATTAAAATTAATAAATAAATTACAGCGAATTAAGCCGAGAGTGCTTATAAATATAATGAAACGTTTAAAACTGTTTACGAATAAAAAAAAAAAAATAAAATAAATAAATTACAGCGAGTTAAAACCGAGAGATCTTATAAATTACATAATAGAACATTTAAAACATGTTGACGAATAATAAAAAAAAAAAATAAAATAACTAAACAATTAATAATTTACAGCGAGTTAAACCGGGAGGGCTTAAAAATATCATAATAAAACGTTTAAAACAGGAATATATTATGATGAGAAACTGCATTCAAGAACCCAAGAATATTTCGTTTGGCAAATTAGGAACTTCAGTTGGACATCACATTTTGAGGCAATTTTTTCCACTCCCTTCACAGTCAGTACATGTATAAACGTATTAAGGCAAAAAGTGGGAAAATGTCCCGGTTTTTAATACCTGACGATTCATTGGTGAAATCATGGTAGCGGAAAGGTTTAGATATTTTAACATTTAAGCAAAAAGTACACACACACGTACACAAACACACGTACACAAACACACACACACATATATATATATATATGTATATATATATATATATATATATATAGAAAGTGACAAATAACAAGCGCGAGATGTATGTATGTATGTATTGGATAATTGAATGAGAAATAATTTATTTAGTGCCTTTACATGTGCGTGTGTGTGCGTGCGTGTATGTATGTGCGCGCGCGTGTGTGTGTGTGTGTGTGTGTATGTGCAAGCAAGTGTAGCAGAAAGGAGGATATAAACGAAAAATGATGAAGAATGAGGCACGCAAAATTTAAAATTGAAAATTTATGGCATTTCTAAACCCATTAGTGTTGTTTTCCCACTTCTATTTCCTCATACACACACACGCAGACACACACGCGCACACACACACATATATATATATGTATTATGAAAGAAAGAATATATATGTATTATATATATATATATATATATATGTATTATATATATATATTATATATATATGTATTATATATATATATATATATATATTATATCCAAATTTATCTATATTTTCGTCATTAATGTTTTCGCCTCTTAATATTTTCTACTCATGGAATATATATATATATATATATATATATATATATGTGTGTGAAGTGTTTGTGTATGTATATATATATATATATATATATATATATATATATATCATCACATTACATACATATGTGGGTGTTTGTGTATGTAATGTGATGATATACATATGATATATATATATATATATATATATATATATCATATATATATATATATATATCATATATATCATCACATTACATACATAAACACCTACTGATGATATATATATATATATATATATATATATATATATATATATATATATATCATATTACATACACAAACACCCCCACACACACATATATGTTCTACAGGTAATAATATTTCGTGGGGAGCCAACACGATGCGATTACGATAATTATTATTTCTGTAGTGAAAGCGTCATTCAGATTTCCTTACATATTATTTCTTGCATAGTGTGCATTCTGAAAGGTAAATTATGCTATGAACTCTACGGTTAGAGTTTTTGGTAAAATTTGAAAGTAGATTTAGTGACTGAGTTAGTGAGCTAATTGGTGTGTCTAATGTGGCTACAGCATAAGCTCCTTTTGTTGTTACATGCAAATCCTGTTGTTTTTATACTTTGTCTATAACGGATTACCTTATGTGAAATTTGGTTCCTATCTATAATTTCCTTAAGGTTATTTGGTCTACGATATGCTAGGGTCCCTCAAACAAAATCTTTCGGTCTACTTTGAAATGTTGTATTTCGCAGCGACTTTTGATTATATGAGATAGTGGAGGAATAGTAACATTAAAAATGGTTACTGGAGGAATGCCTCTGGATTTATTTTTCATTTTGTACATTAGGGTGTCTACATCTAGGTGTGGAAATTGCTTTATTTATTTGTTCCCTGATTAGGTGTTCTTTATTATGTGAATTGATGCTCCAGATTTTGAGTGTGTTTTATTTAGTTCTTCATTGTTGGAACATATACTTCTGAGTTTAAGTGCTTGTGAACAGGGAAAGTTCTCCTTAAGATGCTTAGGGTAGTAAGACTTAAATTGTAGATAATTGTGGGTGTCAGTGATTTTAGTGTGTAGTGTCATTTGTAGTTTTGTTTTTATCGATGTAAATGAAGGTGTCTCAAAATGTTTTCATGGTCGTGTATATAAAGAAAATACCATAGAATATGCAGTCGCTACCGATGAAGGGATCTATATGGGTCTCCTCAAATTTTCCTATGAAGATTGTGGCATATGATAGAACTTCGACGATGCCCATGACACATCCTCTTATTAGCAGGTAGTGTTTTCCATTGAAATTGATAGTATTCAATGTAAGAATGAGTTTTATGATAACTTCTGTCTGGTGGTCTGGTTTTTATATATATATATATATATATATATATATATATATATATAAATATATATATCCCGTGACTCCTGTGTACTACAATCACAGTAGAAGATAGCCTGATGGAGCCGAACATTCTCCAGGCCGGTTTTGAAATCAGAGTTTTCCCTTCTCCTCGACCCGAGGTTATAGAACCCAGTCTGTCCTGCTATTTGCTCATAGCTTGTTGGAGAAGAAGAGGATTTATACTTTTCCCAAAGATATTCGCACGTGAGTGAATGTAATGGATCCGACTGAATTCGAACTCGTCTCTCGATTCTTCAATCCGAGCCACTATCCATTACTTCCTATATATATATATATATATATATATATATATATATATATATATATATATATATATATGTGTGTGTGTGTGTGTGTGTGTGTGTGTGTGTGTGTGTGTGTGTGTGTTCGTGTGTATGTATTTATAAATGAAGAAGAGGCAGAGAGACGGTAAGGAAGTAAAAAGAGAAAAGTTGAAAGAGGTAATTCAAAAGAAGGACAATTAAATGCAGTCTGCGAGAGGAAAAGATTTAAAAGCCATGCAAAAGAGATGTAAGTAGAATGCGAAAGAAATACACAGATCAACACAGCGAGAAAATAGCAATTGCAAGAGAAAGATGAAATATTATTTGGTGTTTTCAATACAGAGGTTATATCTGTGTGCCTGAGAGAGAGAGAGAGAGAGAGAGAGAGAGAGAGAGAGAGAGAGAGAGAGACTGAGAGAGAGGGGGAGAGTGGGATGTAGAGAGATTGAGAAATAGAGGAACTTAAAAGCCACAGGGAAATTATAGAGAACAAGTTTTCTTTTTGTATTAAATTTAAAAAATGGCATTAACTGCATCAATCTTTGCTGATTTATACAGACCAAAATTCACAAGAGAAAAAGAAAAAAAAAAGGAAAAGGGAAAAGTTACAAAGAAAATCGGATGAAGAACACAGAAGCGTGCATGCGCATTCAACCCTTAAACAAAACTCATTACTTTTTTTTTGCGGATTGTGAATGCGCGTGCTTTAAAATCCAACATGTCCTTCATAATTTATGATCGGAAGTGCGCGACATGCAAACAGGAGCCAAAAAATTACTGAAGTCTCGCTTCATTTCCCATTTATCCAGGCTAAATATTAAGTTCACTTCTCGCGTCTTGCGGGTCCTGCAAATCATGCATGAAATAAATTAAAGAAACTCGCTTTAAATTTCAGATTTAAACGCTGAGAAGAGATAACAAACACACGCAACGTTTGTTTGATTTTCAACATTCTATTTTGCACAAAACAACATGGCTACGTACATAAATACACAGATTGTATACTCGGGATTTCCTCCCGAAAATGGAGGCAGTATTTAATGCAAGGCACTTCATATTTGTATGTTTATACTAGTGTTCGAGTTATTGTGGGATTTAGCAGACTTCCCTTGTAGGATATTGACAAATTAAAAAATAAGAGTAGAATTTTCTATTAGCATTACTCAAGTAAGCATATGACTTTTGGAATACGTGGCTCACCGATTCTTTTCTCGTTATCGACAACACTGTTTATTCTTTTTTATAAGCACACAATTAAACACACACACAAACACACACATATACAGGGTGTCCATAAAGTTCGTGTGCAGTTTAAAAATTTATAACTTTATTTGTATTTGCGATAGAAATAATTTGTAAAAAAGATTAGAAAGTAGTAAATCTGTATTTTCTAAGGTTTTATTGAAATTTTATTTAAGTTTCCACATGTCCTCCATCATTAGCAATACAAAGGGCAATACGATTTTGCAGTTCACGGAAAACATTTGCCAACTGATTTACAGTAATGCCTGAAATCACATTAGTTATTTTAGCTATACTTAAAACTAGGTAGAGTTGGTGCAAAAATAATGACGTAATACTGTCGTTTTTTGACGTTAAAAAATACGTCAAAAACGACATTATTCAATCATTATTTTTGCACCAACCAATACATTAAACTTTATAACATTTTTACAGATTATTTCTATCGCAAATACAACTAAAGTTATATTTTTTAAAGTGCACACGAACTTTATGGATACACTGTGTGTATATATATATATATATATATATATATATATATATATATATATATAAACTTGAATTTAGAGTATTGAAACAGCAGATCATTATTTAAGCATATATTTTTAAATATAACAGACAATGAATGTTTATTATGTCTGATTATGAGCCGTTCTAAAGTTAGAATGTTTGCTTAAATTGGGAAAATAAAGACAAAAACTAGTCACAACACATTACATTGCATCTAGACATTGATACGGTTGTAATAATTCGGTCTCTTGCCTGTCTTACGTCATAGAAACCCCTCTAGAAGTTAAGATCTGCGTCTGTTATTCTGTGACCGTTAACGTCACATAGCAATCTTCCATGTCAACATAACAAAATAAATCTTTGATGCAGGATATCTTTGTTTAAAAGTCCGTATAAGCACTCTGAAGATGGCTCAGGTGATCTGAAAGCTTAGACCAAGAATCAACTTAATAAAAAATATCCAAATTTTCGACAACTTTTATCTTTATCTTATTTTCTTTATCACCAGAAATTAAAGCAAACATTCGATCGGCTCATGATCAGATATAATAGACATTCACTCTCTGTTATATATATATATATATATATATATATATATATATATATATATATATATATATATATGTATGTTTTTAAATTGACGGCTCATGATCAGATATAATAGACATTCATTGTCTGTTATATTTGAAAATTATATATATAGCCGTTCGAATGTTTACTTTAATTTCTGGTGATAAAAGATAAAAAATAAAGATAAAAATTTTCGAAAATTTGGATATTTTATTAAGTTATATATATATATATATATATATATATATATATATATATATATATATATATATTATTGTTATATATATATATATATAAATATATATATATATTTATATTAAGTTTATATATATAACTATATATATATTACTTATCCGCAGACAGACTGTGTCTCAGCTCATCAGCGTGGCTAGACATCCGATTGCCTCAAGCCAGGATCGAAACCCGACTGATTTAGCATCAGTCTTAGATTTTACCCTAAGCTATTGGCGCTCGGCATGGAGGAAAGTGAATTTTTATGTATTTATTTTGAATAAACATGCCAGTAACTCAGTCTCGATTACTAGAAGAGCTTTGTATTATCAACAGTAACAGTCACTGTTTACAAATTCACGCTTTCTCTCTAAGGTTCTCGACCATAATTTATTTTTTCGGCGGCAACTCAAGTAACCCTTTCGTTAACTATTTGACCATCGGGCTGGGACCAATGTGTAGCATCTGTTCTCTTCACTAATAATAATGGTAACATTAGCCGTTTCGTCATAAGGAAACACTCGGCATTCGTTGGCCTAACAGGTATTGTTACAGTCGGATGAAATTTTAAACATATCATTATTAAAACAGTTTTTCGGGAAAATATGTTTCCCAAGTCCCGTAAGTGTTATCGCTCTTTCTATTATTAATGAAGATTTCCTTCCTAAGCTTTTGTTTGAACTAGCGTGGAACGTCAACAACTTGATTATGTCATTATTTTCTCTTCAAGTGAATTACCCAATCAACTGGAAATTTAAAACTCACAGTCAATAATATGCTTTTAAAACATAAACAAATGTTCCTTGGTGGATAGAAAAGTTTATTATGCCTATCTCGAAAGCTATTGGCAATGAGTGTGTCTTTTGATCTTAATCAATAAAACCTTTCTCGTATGTAACAAGCTGATAGACTGTTAGTATAACTAACTTTTAAATTAAGTTTCCATTTTATTTAATGCTAAAAGATTATTCGTATTTGAAGGATTAATATATATTATTTACATTATTCGGACTCTTATCCTCATTTTCATTTTCACAATTTTTCAGCTGTTGTACACGCTGGCCTTCATCAGGTGATTGAAATTTTGAACTGAACCCTTTATTTTAGAATATGTCAATGAATATGAGGATAACGGTCAGAATAATGTAAATAATGCACATTCATAAATATTTTAACTTTCTTAGAACTTGAATGTTATGGCAGAGAAAGTAAGAAGATGGGAATTTGAGTTTTCTGCTATTTATTGCTAGAATTTTGACATTGGCTTTTGCAATACAAAGGACTAAGAAAAAGGAACGTTTTGCTAGAAACAAAGAATGCTGAAATGTTATGTAATATCAATCGTCATGTATGGCAGTGAATATTGAATAATCTCCTCATAGGTGAAGAGAAGACGACAGGCAACAGAAATGTGGTTCTACAGAAGAACAGTGCCAAAGGTAAAGTTTAAGTGAGTCTAGTAATAAAAGATAGTTTACGATAATAAGATAATAATGGATTTATAAACTATAGAATTCTTTCTATTTATAACTCTGAGATGAGGTAGATTGTTCTAGTTTCACGTGCCATGCCTCTTCCGGACACATAACATAGTGTATAAAGACGTTGGTTATATCCAGTGACTAGATACAAAGAGTTGTGAGTTCATTACCCGGCCACAGCAATGGTGAATAAAACATTTGTGTGAAAGGGAAATAACTGAGATATCCGGAAGAGGCACGGCATGTAGAACTAGAATAATCTACCGCTGTGGACGAAATAAAAGGTTCGGTCCGAAATTACAATCACATGAAGAAGGTCAGAGCGTACAACGGCCGGAATATAAATAATGCAAGTAATCATAATACCTCATCTCAGATATGTAGACAGATACTGAAGAAAAATCCTAATCATCTGATGAAGGCCGGAGCCTACAACGGCCGAAACGTTGTGAATATATCAATGAAGATGAGGATAACAGTTGGAATAATGTAAATAATGCAAGTAATCATAATACCTCATCTCAGAGATATAGAGGGCGAAACATTGTGAATATGACAATGAAGATGAGGATAACAGTCCGAATAATGTAAATAATGCAAGTAATCATAATACCTCATCTCATAGATGTAGAGGCCGAAACGTTGTGAATATGACAATGAAAATGAAGATAACAGTCCGAATAATGTAAATAATGCAAGTAATCATGATACCTCATCTCAGAGATATAGAGGCCGAAACATTTTGAATGTGACAATGAAGATGAGGATAACAGTCGGAATAATGTAAATAATGAAAGTATTCATAATACCTCATCTCAGGGATACAGACAGAGATTAATATGTAGTTTATCATTATAGACGTTTATCTATTTCTACCGGTCAGTTAATGCGAATAAATTTTAGATTCATTTAAAAAATGTTTTTTTTTGTCTTTCACATTGAAGCACCCTTTATTAAGGTTAACAGATGTCATGATGCCTTTCTACACGTCACTGCCGTGATTACGTCCAAGGTCGGCTGTATGCGTTATGTTCACAGTTTTTTTTTTTCTTCTCAATATTAGGGCCGTGATTGAATTCAACAAAGAATAACGACAAATCCTTTTTCAGATTTGTTGGAGAGTAGCAAAAGAAATACGGATTCTCACTAAATCAGCATATCTTCAGTTTCGAGAAAACGACCTCTTGTTATCTCACTAACTTCCGGAAACAAGAACCCCTGACACACTACCCAGCCGTCTCATTGATTGCTGGCCGTTCGCTGACTCTTCACTGCTGGTTCTTTTACTGAGACACTCATTATATGGATACTGGAAGGATGACCCACCAACCCTATCCGTCCACTTGTGTTCCACCAATCGGAAAAAGGGGACCACCCATTTAGTTTTGGGTAGTCAGTTTTTTGGGGGGTGGGGTGGGGATGATGATTATATCTAAAATCACTATCAAAATTTTGTTTGCCAATTCAAATGCGGGCTGGAGACAGGATTCCTGAAAATCCTGGTCATTAAATTGTTCCAAAGATGGGATTGAAACAAGTTTCCTAGGAAACCCTGGTCATTAAATGAAAAAAAGAATCTATCTATCTCTTAAGGATGTGTGAGAATTCGTATTGCTACAGAGAATAAACACAATAGTAAATTTCATAGTTTTTAACCATCGTTAGCATTTACAAGTATTTGACATATGTTAATTGTGTCTTGCATACTTTGAAAGTTACAAATTTGCAATTTTGTTCCCTTTCATCTAGCCTTACATTTTGAACTTCAAAATCCTGAAATGTAGGCCTGATTTACATATTTAGATGTTAGACTATCGCTAAGTTTCATAACATTATAATGACCTGCTTTAAAATGCAACTCAAAATACGTAGAATATGCTACAGCGTTTCAAACTGAATTTTTCGTGATACAGAGTTGACATTTTAGTTCATTATTAAAAATACCAATGAAAAGTGTTCACTAAATGATGTCAGTTGGCGGTGTCACTAATAATATTTGCCAAGGCATCTGAAAAACTGAAGTTTCAAATACGTATTTTTAAGACAGGCAGCTTTTGTTCATCGGATTATTAATGTAAACATCATCATATTTTTATTTTCTTTATATTGACTCTCTGTCAGATTAGATTATCTGTATATCTGGGGATAATCTCTTAATTGGAATGCTAGTTTTGGATTCTTGAGTTTCATCAGAGGACAAAATCACAGACACAAGCATAAACAAGTATATGTATATACATGACATTACAAGTGTACAACATTTCTTAAGCAATAAAAAAGGATGGAGGCTGAAGGATGTTCGAAGAGAAAGAGAGAGAGTGAGAGAGAGAGAGAGAGAGAGAGAGAGATCTGCGATTATTCAGGAGAAGCAGGTCGATGTAGGATTTTGGTAAACAATTGCATGAGGACTATTTAGTCTTCGTTTTAAAATAATGCGGCGCCACATGACCAATTAAAACATGGCGAAAAAAAAAACAATGTAAGGCAAAAAAGAAATCAAGAAGCAACTGTAAACAGTAGTTAAGACTTGTTGACGCTTGTTAAATACGCAAGTTTTAATTTTAGTTTACAGGAAATGATTTTCAAAAAAACAAAAAAAAATCAAATAAATAAACAAAAAAGACGAATCCGGCAAAAAAGGGAATAGAAGACTCATTCGAAAATTCGGCTGCTTTCTGCATCCAAAAAGAGGCTAGGAATGCATTTTCTGATGTCC
>CAHIKZ030000475.1:52500-142500 GCA_903632075.3 Acanthosepion pharaonis
AGGTAATCATAAGTAATTCATTGAGTCTAGAAGAAACCTCAAAAGAATGCATTGGACGGCCGTTTCGTCCTATATTTGGAACTCATCATCAGTGCGCATCCACTACCAAGAATTGAAACCCAGACAATTGCGATATGAGGAAAACGTCATGCCAACTGTACCATCAGGTCAGGTGATGTCTAACATATCTATATATATATATATATATATACCTGTCTCACATTTTTCTAAACACGCGAAACGTCTAAACAAGTAATTCCTCTGTACTTTGAAATTGACTTCACTTACTGAGAAGTATATATATATATATATATATATATATATATATCGGTCGACAGTAAATTTCCGAATCCATTTTTGCGACAGGTCCAGCTGTTTCCAATTTAAAAAATGACCTCAGCTGACTCATATTGCTACAATAGCAAAACTGAAAATCATATTTTTCACACCCGAAAAAAAAATTAATTCGGTCGAGCACTGTGGGAAGAAATCGCGAATTAGTAAACATGACTATTATTGCTAACAATGCAAGACTCTCTCAACCCATTGTATCACTGGAGTGTTTATGAAAAAATAAATGCAAAAAAATTCGCCTTTCTCTCTGTCGGGCGCAGATAGCCTAGGGGTCTCGGTTCCGGCTTGAAGCGATCGGATGTCTAGCCACACTGATGAGCGGTTCTTCAGTGGATGAGTACATATATATATATATATATATATATATATATATATATATATATATATATAATAAAATATACTCTTAAGTTGTGCTATATTTATGGGATAAAGTGCTCAATATCAGAGATAGAGCAAATATCAAAGTGAACATTGAAGTCAACACTTAGAGGCGACGGGCTGTTTTTTATATTAGACGCAATCGTCAGGCCTGACGATTGCGTCTAGCATGAAACAGCCTGTCGCCTCCAAGTAGTGACGGATTACTTGAAAACGTTAAGAAAGAAACGTTTTATGCCCGACAAAGGAAGAATTCAATAGCGTCAGTGTTTGATAATAAACGAAGCTCTAGCAAAAATGACCTCAGCTTGAAGAGAGAGAAAAAAAAAACAACGGAGAAGATTAACCGAGAACGGTCCAATATAAAATTTCTCTTCCTCGTTACATGACAAGGATAAGGTAAACGTTGGAAGACGTCTAAAGCCATGAGATTTTCTTGGGGAAATACAAGGTAAATAAACACAATCAAACACGATCAAAACAAATGTGTTCGGATCAAGTGTCTTACTTTATTGATTTATTGAAAAAGTAAAAAGAAAGCTTCACCAACCACAATGCACTTCTGTAAGAGATGATACCAACCCTGTAAGAACTTAGCATCCTGAGAATTTAACCAAGTCAAATTGGAATTTAAAAAAAAAAAAAAAAAAAAAAACATGTAAGATTGGAATTTGTTTATGCTGACCGCCCAAGAACACTATTATTAACATTCTCAGGAGAGTAGTTTGAAAGTCTGAAAATAAAATATAAAAAAACGTGGTAAAATCGATGTTTTAAATTAATGAAATGAATTTAAGAACAGTTCCAAATAGAATCAAACCCACAATTAACTAGACTTAACTCATTAAAACTAAGTAAAATCAAAGTTCCCAACCCTATCCACTTCCCGCCGATAAGACGAAAACAGGCTTAATATGTTGTCCAGATTTTGTCGGACCTGAGAAATTAGAATCGAAAGTTTATATATGGCCAAAACTTGTACATCTTTATAAATTATTCAAGACAAAGGACAATTTTGAAGTTAAATTCAAAGATTTGTTTAGATTAGGCTATACAAAATGTCTGGGTTCACAAGAAAGATCCAAATTAATCTAGACAAAGAACAAAACATCTGTTTTTGGTTAATCCTCAAAATTAGGATTTGTTTATATTGATCGCCTAAGAACACGATTATCTTTATAGAAAGTTATCTAGGAAGATTCGAAAGAAAGAGAGTACCAAATATTTTCTGACAAGATTAAGACATAGTCGAGTGGAGAAATTATATATATATATATATATATATATATATATATATATATATATATATATGTGTGTGTGTGTGTGTGTGCGTGTGTGAATTTTCTGTGGGAAAAATAGGTCGTCTATATAAACGAGAACCTTCCAGACCAAGAACACACAGATGGAAAATCAGCCCAACAACAAAGGGCACCAGAGATATATTCTGGTCCTATTTCCCGTGGCCTGATCGAAAAGGAAAGCAATGTCAGACGCAGACAGTCGGATAAGTCGACTCGAAATGGTCGGGGTTGCACGTAGGACACTTGCGCTAAAGTTCACATGCGCAATTTTCGAGTCGGGGCGAAGATACACACACGCATGACAAAAGAACTAAGTGCGAATCGACGGGTTGCTTATTACTTTAAAGAACTGAGGAAGAGTCGATTGATTCGTTATTACTACGGAGAGATGAGAGAGATTCGACGGGTTTGTTATTAATTTGAAGAGTTCAGTTTATTACTTTAACATAGAGTGAGTGGTCATGGTTAAATGTAAATAAATGGTAGAACTGCCCAACAAATATAATTGACAAAGTTTGCAACAGACAATAACAAGAAAAACAAAAGGACACTAGAGAATAATAGAAAGAAAGCAAATAAGGCAATACAAGGCAGATTAACAGTAATAAGGCAAAACAACAGCAATATGGCAAAACGTTCACAAACTAAGAATTGGTGTTGAGACACAAGAGCAAATTAGGATAAGCAAAGGTAATGTTCTGACAGATCGGGACTGAGTCAGACGGCACCAACAAGTGGCCTATCTTATTAGCTAGTATGAAATTCAAGCATACATTTGTGTGGTTTTTCCACTAAACTGAGGAGGGGAACGTGTTTTGCAGTCATTCCATATAGGAATTGAAACCAGGATTTAGCGTTTGCGACTAGATTCTCCCAAATAACCATCCTGCAGTAGAGACTTTCATTTTGTAGTAGGGAGTAGAGACATTTTATTTAAATAGATTTTCTTTATTTTCAATAAACAGTGATGTACATTTTATTCAAGGGTTTCTTATTCTAGCCTGATTCAGAAGTTGCCCCGGACACACGGAGACAAAAGTAACCACGCTTGTGGAATTACACAATATTGTTTGTGGTACACAACGTATATAGAAAGCCCCCATTGAATTTCGCCGTCAATCCCGAATATCGAAAGATTTTGGGAAAATCGAATCAACCCTGTCGACATCGGTCCCAACAGAGGGAGAAAAGCCAGATGTTCCGTAACATCGGTATTACTCAACAAAGCATGGCGACTGAAGAAGAAGAAGAAGAAGAAGAAGAAGAAGAAGAAGAAGAAGAAGAAGAAGAAGAACCGGAGAGTAGTGTGAGATTTTGTTAGATTTGAGGGGGGTTACGTGCGTAAATTTCAAATTATTATTATTATTGTTGTTGTTGTTAATATTGTTATTATTGTTATTATTATTGTTATTATTATCAATATTGATATTATTTTTATTTCCCTTGATTTCTGGTGAGTAGACATTTCTTTTCGGGTCCCACCCAGAGTCCTAAGGTTAGAAATGGCATCATGAAATTTTCCAGTGACAAAAAAAAAAAAAAATTGCATAGATAAAGCCCTTCGTAAAGTGTGGGCTGTACTCGTGAGAATAATTTTTTTTTGTATTTCTTTGAGGAATGGGCTTCCAGGAATCCCTTTAATTAATCTACTGGAATCTTTTCCAACCAATCCTAGAGCTACAACAAGGATTGTTGATGTTCCCATGTGCCACATTTTTGAGATTTCTATTTCAAGGTCCTTGTATTTCGACAGCTTTTTGAATATCTTCAAAGACACATTGCAGTCTGCAGGGACTGTCATATCAATAAGGAAGCACTTTTTTTGTTTGTGATCTTTAATAACAATGTCTGGGCGGTTGGCTTTGATTGTTCTGTCAGTGTGTATTGTGTAGTCCCATAGGATTGTAACAGGTCTTATCTCCGTAACAGTTTTCTTACTTTTCTTAATCTTATTGTTAATATTGTTATTATTGTTGTTCATATTCTTATTATTGTTGTTATTATTGTTATTAAATTTGAAAATGTTAAAAAATAAAAAAAATGTTAGAAGCTGCTAAATAAAGACGGTAAGATTGATACTTAATGATTTTCCATCAGAATTCTTACAATATTCGCATTGATGAATGAAAGGGATGTACAAGGGTCATTGTCTTTGTGGAAAAGGATTCTCTGATGCAGCTTTGTAGCATGCACATTTAGTAATAAACAGATGTTACTGCCTGGCTTTATATGTGAACTTGCAAAATATCTCCATTCCTAAACTGCCGCCATAATCTTTTCTTCTGGTCGATTTGCTTTTTGTTTTGACTAGAGCTTTCTGAACTTTGGATAACCATTTATTTGACTAAACCTTTTCTTCAGGATCGTAATGATGATGTTTAATTTAATCTTCGGTTAAAATTTGCCCCAAGAAGCTTTCAGGACTTTCATTCTATTTGTTAAAAAATTTCATTGAAAGCTCTGCTCTTGTCTGTTGCTGATCTGTGTGCAAAAGAGTTGGTTCACCACGGGATGAACGTTTACTCATCTTTAAGTTTTTGATATGTTTAAATATGAAATCTAGAAATTACTAAAAAATGAAATCACTTCGTATTCAAATCTGATAGAACATCATTCGAAAACACTCACACTTTACGAATTACCAACATTGCATAAACCAGTTATTGATATGAGGCCCATTATATCAAGAATATGTAGCGCCATACATCAACTAGACGGCGCACTAGGCAAACGTTTAGCCTCATTACTCGGTACAATCAATTCCCCAGGCATAAATCACCAGATCTCATTAATACAGTGAAAACATAGATATAAAAAACAAAAATATGGCCAGTTTAGATATAAAGTCTTTACAGACAAATAAAAACAAATATAAACAAATACTTAACTTTACTTTAAACACACTTTGTGAAATAATAAAATATAAATTACCTCTTGTGACACAAGCGATCATAAAAATGTATCAATTAATTGCTACTCAGTGTTTTCTCAGCTTCCACAAAATCTTTTATAACAAAATGGTTTATCGATGAGCTCTCCTCTTAGCGGCACTTTTACTTGTCTCTTCTCCGAAGAGACACTTCCAGAAATTGTTTACGGCAAAATGCTTCTTATTTTAAATACATAGATGATAATCTAATAATATTTCCCCATGAAAAAGTATTATCAAATTTTGTAAATAGACTTAACATTGTTGAATACACGATAGATTTTAATTTAGAAACCGAAACTTTAAATTTCCGGGATAATAGACTCAATAGAAAAATAATGGCTGCAAACAAAAAAGTTTACAGAAAATCGACCAATAGAAATGACCTCATAAACTTTATCAAAACTCTAATAGAATTAAATCTGGATTAATTTGGGACATTACATAAGATCACTAAAAATCTGCAGTCCACTTACTGATATGAAGAAAAATATATGTTGAAAATACATTTAAAATATCCAATATCAAAATTATTTCATCCACAATGTTAAAAGAAATGCATAAAGCGTAAGAAACTGCAATAAACATTAATAATAATTGTCTTTTATACAATCTGAAATTGCATTTCCCTTTAATTTTAAAGCTGAATTTATTTAACTTCAATTTTTTAAATTTTCTTATTCTTTCATTCTTATTTTTATTTTATTTAACAATATTTAATTTTTTCCCACACTTCCAGCGGAACATTCCATGCTTTTAACTCTGCATAATGGATCTATCTATCTATCTATCTATCTATCTATCTCAGTATGCTCAGATCTATTTATCTCTCTCTCTCTCTCTCTCTCTATCTATCTATCGATGTGTGTGTGCGTGTATGCGTATGTTTAAGGATTATATTGGCTGATTATCTATTTTTTCTCTTTCTCTTTCTTCCGTACACATTGGGCTACAGGTAGACTAATCTGACCATGTTTTTCTTTTTGACGAACTTTGTTTTGAGTGAGAATTTTATATTTAGGGCCTCGTATTATTAGGAGGTTGAGAAATGACTCCGAATGTTAAGTTTATTTTTTCTTTATTAAATATATTCCTTAGTGACCCTTTCCGCTAACTTGTAGAGGAGTGGGGTGATCTACCATATAAAACTTGATTACTATCATTCTTGGCATCGGAAAACTTGACAGTTTTGGAGCCAATGCCATTTTCAACACATAAGCTATGCGAAATTTTATACAATCTGAAATCACATTTTTCTTTTATTTAATTTTATTTTAAGTCTCGTTCACTTTATTGAACTTAAATTGTTTTTTCATTTTATTTTTACCTTTTTCTTGAAATGTATGTCCACCGCTGATATTTCATCTGGTAGTGATCATTGGAGACACAGTAGAGTAATGAATAGCGGCTCTGATTGAGGAATCGGAGATCTGAGTTCGAATTCCAATCGAATCCATTACATTCACTTACGTACCAATACCCTTGGTAAAGGTATGAATCCTCTTCTTCTCTACCAGCTATGGATAAATATCAGGGCAGACCGGGTTCTATAGCCTTGGATGGCAACTGGTCTACCGCAGAAAGAAATGGCAAACTACTGCCTCGTCACTCATGTATCGAAAGATACACGATCACCGAAGTGTGTATCACGCATGACACATGACTGAGTGATCATTTAGGCTTATACTAAGTTACAACTTATTAGAGTCAATACTATTTCCATAACCCTATGTTACCCCACTGAATACAGTACTAGATGATGAACTCCTGTACCATGGACTTATGAATATAGCCTCCTGCTATCACATGGGCAGGTGAAGCTATTTAGTATTGGTCGTCCTGGAGCTGGAATCCTGAACAAAATTACTGCTTGGTGGCCAAGGATAAAACGCAAAAAATTACAAAACTCAATGATTACGAACGAATACCCATATCAGATCGGCTGTCACACGGCTCAAAAAGAGGCGACTTCCCAAGAGAGGAACCAGTCTGGGGCCCAAAAATCTGTCACTAGAACAAACTCTTCCAGTAACTAAGAGTCACTTGGTCATCAACCCAGGACTATTTTCTAATCTTGGACCAAATGACTCATTACCAATTCAACTAATAAACCGTAAGTATCAACAAGTCATAACAACTTTAGTCACGACACTCGAAAATCCACAAAATAACATCGCAGATCAAACATACCAAATAAGGTAGAAAATGAAATAAAACCGCATCTCGACCCAAACATGCTTGCTGATGACTGCAGGGACATCGTGCGAAACCAAATACTCTGATATACAGAAATAGATCAGATAAAACTAAACAGAATACAATAACCCATCACTCAAAGAGATGAGAGTGGAAATAAATAATATGACATAGGATGAGATAAAAACTAACATAAATGAGATACATATAATAATCCCTCAGGAAAAAAAATCGAAGAATTTACATATGATATTGTTGTGTATGATACACCTAATTTACATAAGCGGACTACCGACCATATAAATATGGGTTGGTACCGGAAGACGGGGAAGATAGTAGAGATTAAGAAATTGAATCCAGAGACTCTGCCCGACTGCGATTTAGTCAACCCATTATGCAGGAACAGTCTTCCCAAGAATATACCAAACTAACTGTAAATATTGTGTACCTATTCTTTGTTTCAATACATTTTGTTAACGTACATTTTGTGTTGTATTATTCCATGCTTATTTAAGCTTCAACAGATATAAATTACAATCATCCGGATTATGTCACTGAAGATGACTCAAACGACATGAGGGCAGAATTCCTAGAAAACAACAGAGGTGAAATCACTGAAGCGAAAAACCAAATCATTCAAGTACTCAGCAGAGTAACTCGCACACAAATGTCAAAAAGAGACAAGCTTTCAAATATTCATTAGTCCAATAAACAGATTGTGCAAATATACAACGCTGTACTGCAAATAATGTTAACAGACAGACCACTGGGGAAAATTCCAGAAGTAAATAATGTCATATACGCAACAGCTTTAGCAGCTATTGTTAAGCTTCGTGCCAAGACAAAGAAGAGATCAAACAGCAGACAAAAAGAGTCAGATAAGAAGGTAAAATTGATGCGAGAAATTAAGGAAATCAAATGTATCAAGTGTATCGATAACTCAAATTTTTCGACACCCAAATGCCGGAAGATCAAGCGGAGATGTAAAATTAAATCACTAAATGAAATTCCACCAATCAAGAAAATGCTAAAATAGCAACTGCAATTAAAGGCATAGAGAACAAAACAATACGAAAAGCGTTGTAAGTTCTATCGCCAAAATAAAATAATCCAAATGGGCCTTAAGAAATTTTACTGGCTAATTTGGAAAAGAAGTTATACATGTCAAAAAACCACCCACTATTGAAAAAGTGAAAGAGATGAAATAAAGCATTCCTAAATGAAAATGAAATTAAGAAAGGTGTATTATATGCATGTGCATCTGGTATTGAATACCGAACTGAATTAAAAAAAAAAAAACAAACAAAAAAAAAAAAAAACAGAACATCAGCCATAAACACCTTGTCTGCCCCTATGGTCCAATACAGTTTCAACATACTTAACTAAACCATAGCTGACATTAAGTGAATGGGCGCCAAAACGAGAAAAAATATGTAACTTTACACAGCATGCATTGTCCCAAATTGACCAGTCATATTTTCAGCCAGCTGGATAATAATCTCAGCATGGAATTTTTATAGAGACGAAGTTTAAGTTCACAATAGTTGTGTTCTTTCTTCATAGTTATAAGCATGTGATAAATGTTTTATTTACCAGTGAAACATGAAAAGCCGGCAGCGATTTTCCCAACAATGTTTCCGCCGTATATTGGATATCCAATGTCAAATGAACGTGGCAAACTTTGAAATCTTCGAACACAAACGGTCTACCAGTAAAAGAGTCACTAGTCCGTCAGCGCCAGTTGTTATGGGGTGGTCATGTGGCCAGGATGAAAAATGATAGAATCCCTAAGCAGTTTATTTACGATAAATAAGATGTAAGAAAAAGGCCATCGTACAACCCGAAGGTAAGATATAAAGATTGCCCCCAAAACACACCGATGAAAGTCAATGAACTGGAAAAATGAGGTTATACATCGTCCAGGCTGGATAAAAAACAGCGCCAATGGTAAGAGAGACTCTGAACAGAATCGTTTTGCGCATGAATAAACCCTATCCAGAAAACTTGCCTCAGGAATTTCCGCCTTAGGAAATTTTGCCGTATAGGATTTTTGTCGTAAGACAATTTCGAAGCATTTTTTACAGGATCAAACACCAGAAAAGAAATTAAAAAGTAAAAGTAAACATTTATTTAAAAAATAAAAGATTAAAAATATATCAAATTAACAAACAAATAATTTAAAATGTCTACAAATTCCAAGCAATGCTTCGTAAAGAATGTGTTTTTTTTTTTTCGTTGGGATAATAGTGTGAGACAGGTATACTTGATAACAAGGTACTTTGAATATTAAAAAAAAAAAACTTGTGGCGAAATTGCCTTACGGCAAAATCCTATACGGCAAAGATTTCTACGGTGAAAATTCATGAGGCGAGTTTTCCTACAGCAAAAATATTTACGCTGAATGTTCCTAGAACTGAAAAATACAAGAGAGATATTCGTAAATTGTTTTGATGTTAAGTGCACTGAAAATGTTGCTATAAATTTGATCTTACACTTTATGAATGTGGCTGCGTCTGTCTAAGTAGGGCATGCTTAATTTAAATTCCTTTAGTTAAAGAAAGACTGTTTTATATCTGAAACAAACCACAACCCCTCTATTCACCACCCAAGAAACTCTTTTAATAAAACAGGATATTACATCTATTGTCAACCTTGACAGATAAATCTATAGTATTATAAGTGTATAAATAAATGCATAGTATTATTAGTGTACAGATAAGTGTATAGTATAATAAATGTATATGTGTATAGTATTAATATGTACGTGTGTTAGCTGTGATAATCTATTGGTAATAATCACCGCACCCCTTGAAAGTCAAAGAAGTTATTATATTCACGGGTGTTATTAATACAATTTTGAAACAAATACGTGGGAAGAAATCTCCTTGACACGATACTCATGTCTTACTCTATGTGATTCCTCAAATAAAAAAATGATAAACTGTAGGCAAGGATACAGGGAAATTTATGTAACCCAGATATAAGAGACCCTGATATAAGAGAAACCCGGATATAAGAGAGATTTTCTCTGGTCCCAAATTAGAGCCTGTGTTACCTAAACAAAATAGACCAAACCCGGATATAACAGAAACCCGGATATAAGAGACTTCTTATCCGGTCCCGACAACTCTCTTATATCCGGGTTACACTGTATTGATAAAAACGCATCATGAAGCCCATAGCAATCACAGCAGTTAAGCCAAGTGAAAACTGTTTTGCCTAATTTGTTCAATAGATGCTATGTAAATCGAATATTTTACACGCAAGAGAAAAAAGATTCACCTATAAAGAGGCCTCAGAGCTTAGTGGCTGAAAAAGGGTCGCACATTTCCCCCCAGGGCCAGCGGTCGGTGTTTCATTTCGAATATTTGGTGTCAAGACGAGCAAGATGTCTTAACTTTCTCTTCCAATGTCACTCTATTTGATGATATGCCAGATTAAGTTCAGCTTCTTAAATAGTAGAATGCTAAAGAAAAGTAACTGTTAGAAACCAATAAAAATTTATTTAAGAGAAAAAAATGAAAACAAAAATTCATAATCATCGCATAGTGATGCATCCATTACTACTACTATGGCTATGCGCTATAAATAGCATTGACCGAATAATATAAGTAGCATGTATTAGATTCCATACAGCGACATGCATTTCAGTATTTTCTGTCTCAAATGCAGTTTCTGTTTAAGTATTTATAGTGCAGAAGACAATGTTCTCATGAGCTTTAATTTAAAGAAAATATGAAAGTCCGAAAGTAACATAAAACTCCCACAACATACCAAACGGTCTTTGTTATCATGACTTGCTACTTACGGGTCCATTAATGATAGCAATGAAATAGCTAAAGTCGATTGCATTGAATAGCAATAAACAAAGGCGCAGCTCATCATCATTCGTCCAATATTGGAATATACTCGTTTCAGAGAGTATTTAGCGATTAATGTTGATTCTGGACGTCGAATAATAGAATAGATAGTTGAGATTTCGTAAGTGAGAAAACAATCTGTCAACAGTTACACTTTGCTGCATTTATAAAATTAAAACAATACTTTTTTTGTATTATGCCGATTTTTAATAATAATCTTCACACGGTCGGTAGCAGAAAACGAGAGAAATCTAAGAATGCTACGAAGGATAACAGAAAAATAAAAAATAAAATAAAATAAAAATAATGCAAAAGGAAGAAAAAAAACAGAAAAAAACTGTAAGAAAAAAAATGATAAAAAAGTGAAAAAAAATAAAGAGAATAGAAGTGTTGACAAGAAGAAAGGAGAAGGAAAAGATGTCAATAAAGGAGAAAAAAGGAGAAAATCATGAGAAGAGGAGGAATAAAAAGAAGGTTGGCGAATAAGAACTTAGCCGAAGAAGTTAATTCAAGTGATTGAAGAAGAGTAAAAATAGAAATAAGATGGACGATAAAAGGAAGAAGGAAATATGTTAAAAATATAGAAAATGAAAATTACAAAAACATGAATTTTATAACGACTGCCTGTAGCAGGCGATATTTTGGCTTGATGCTATTTTTCCCTATGTGTCTTGTGTCAGTCGAATTACGCCATTGCTAATGTCGCAACAAACCTATTTTGTTTTTTAATAAATAACCTTTCTGGTCGCATTTGTGTATCTGTAGGTTCCCGCTCCTGTTTTCCTTGTACATTTCGTTCTTCCTTCCCATCATTCCCGACATTCTATTGCTACTTCTAAGTAGTTTCATTTCCATTCAACATGTTTTCCTTGTCAATCAATTTATGCAAGATGTAACCTGAAAGAAGACAAGCAACATTGAAAAAAGAATATGGTTGAAGTTCCGGTCGACAGAAAGACTGACATTGGATGAGTTCGGCGAAAACTTGCTGCGAAGTCGTCAGGGCAAAACTGGAACATGCGATACGAGTTTTTATCTTTTGCTTGTCAGGTGTGTGGATCGAAAACTAAAAAAAATGTCCATGTTTATTTGATCGATCTTATGAACAAGATTCCGTTTTTGCTCTAAAAATCTATGAGAATATAAGTGATGAGCAATTTGAAATGACATCATTTATTTCAGGGTTTGACGCACTAAACTTTGATGATAAAATCGGCCAATATCCAGGTTTTGCAATTTTTAAACTAATTATTTATATTAATCTATTTCGAAATGATAAAATTTCAAAACAACTTAATTTTGAAAAACATCAAGAGAAAAAAAAAATTATGTGCAAAAACTGGAATCCTTTCATCACATGTGGAAAGTAAACAGTTTAGTAACATGATTAACATTTAACGGGATATACACAACACATCCCTTCAAGACGTAGGCGATCATGGCTCTCCAGTTATCCCTATCCGTTGTAGCTCTCAATAAGTTTTGTCACTTTGCTATTTCTCCCAGACTCTCTTCTGTCATTCACTTGCTTAAACCCGTTAGGGATGTCACGCGTTGCTTTCCCTTTTCCATCTTCCGAACGCGGGCGATCATTGCTCTCCTCAAGATCCTATCCTGTGTGGCTCTCAATAAGTTTTGTCCCTTTGCTACATCTCTCAGACCTTGTTCTGTGATACACTTGCTTAAACCAGCTATGTATGTCACGCGTTGCTTTCCCTTTTCCCTCATCCGAAAGTGGACGATCATGGCTCTCCACAAGATCCTACCTCGTGTAGCTCTCAATAAGTTTTGTCCCTTTGCTACATCTCTCAGACCTTGTTCTGTGATACACTTGCTTAAACCAGCTATGTATGTCACGCGTTGCTTTCCTTTTCCCTCATCCGAAAGTGGACGATCATGGCTCTCCACAAGATCCTAACTCGTGTAGCTCTCAATAAGTTTTGTCCCTTTGCTACATCTCTCAGACCTTGTTCTGTGATACACTTGCTTAAACCAGCTATGTATGTCACGCGTTGCTTTCCTTTTCCCTCATCCGAAAGTGGACGATCATGGCTCTCCACAAGATCCTAACTCGTGTAGCTCTCAATAAGTTTTGTCCCTTTGCTACATCTCTCAGACCTTGTTCTGTGATACACTTGCTTAAACCAGCTATGTATGTCACGCGTTGCTTTCCCTTTTCCCTCATCCGAAAGTGGACGATCATGGCTCTCCACAAGATCCTAACTCGTGTAGCTCTCAATAAGTTTTGTTCCTTTGCTACTTCTCCCAGACCCTCTTCTATCATCCACTTGCGCATACCTTCTTTTTTCCGAATACTTCCCGGATAATTACATTTCCGCCCTGGCTTGATTTTAGTGTCCGCAACCTGTAAATTGCATTTCCGGCTCATCTTTTTCATTGATGACCGTCTTCTTGTAGTTTATACTTAGTCCCTTCTTCTCGCTCTCCTTCGCTACCTTCTTTATCTAATAATAATATTTTAGTATCTGTCTATATTTCTGAGATGAGGTATTATGTACACTATTTACATTATTCGGATTATTGTCCTCATCTTTGTCACCATATTTATTACAACGTTTCGGCCTTTCAGTATCTGCCTATATTTATGAGATGAGGTATTATGTACATTATTTACATTATTCGGTCTATTGTCCTCATCTTTGTCGCTATATTTATTAAAATAGTGTGAATAATATTTTAGCATTAAATTACAATTTCCAAGTTTCAAAAATATATTGTATGGATATTTGTTATAGTCAATTTCATACATGCCTGCTTTAGAATTATTATTCAGAAAGGTCTTCAAAACCTCATCGTTGCTCACACGCTCGGTCCATGATATCCTTAGCATCCTTCTGTAGAATCATGCCTCTGACGCCTTGAGTCTCTTCTTTGAGGAGACTGTCCAACATTCGCTGGGAGGGCAGATATAACGTAGCAACTCAGTACTCTTTCCTTTGTTACCAAAGAAATCCTCCTGTCTTGTAATATTCTACCTAGCTTTTGGAATGCGTCTTTGGCCATCCCAATACAACTTCGGATCTCAGTGTCACACTTGCCGTCTTCTGTCAAAACACTTCCCAGATATTTAAATTTCCGCACCGGCTTGATTTTAGTGTCCCCGACCTGTAAATTGCATTTCCGGCTCATCTTTTTTTTTTTGCTGACGACTGTTTTCTTGTAGTTTATGCTTAGTCCCTTCTCACTCTCCTTCGCTACCTTCTGAATCTAATAATAATATTTAGTATCTGTCTATATTTCTGTTATGAGGTATTATGTACACTATTTACATTATTTGGACTATTGTCCTCATCTTTGTCGCCATATTTATTACAACGTTTCGGCCTTTCAGTATCTGTCTATATTTCTGAGAAGAAGGATTATGTACACTATTTACATTATTCGGATTATTGTCCCCATCTTCGTCGCTATATTTATTACAGCGTTTCGGCCTTTCAGTCTCTGTCTATATTTCTGAGAAGAGGTATTATGTACATTATTTACATTATTCGGACTATTGTCCTCATCTTTGTCACCATATTTATTACAAATAGTGTGAATAATATTTTAGCATTAAATTACAATTTCCAAGTTTCATAAATATATTGTATGGATATTTGTTATAGTCAATTTCATACATGCCTGCTTCAAAATTATTATTCAGAAAGCTCTAAAATGATTTTCTTGAAAACTTTTCTTTCATTTTATGTGCCGTGTTCCTTCATGACGTAAGCGATCATGGCACTCCACTTCCTCCTATCCTTTGTAGCTCTCAATAAGTTTGGCCCCTTTGTTATTTCCCCCAGGCCATGTTATGTCATCCACTTGTTTAATCGTGCTAAGTATATAATCCGATGCTTTCTCTGTGCCTCTCTTTCCCTCTATTCGACCTGTGAGTATCAGATTCTCCAAGCCCTCCTTTTTCATTACGTGCCCGAGAATTTGCAGCTGCCTCTTCTGATGTTAAGTATAAACTTTCTTCTTGTTTGTATCCTCTCAAACACCTAATCGTTGCTCACACGCTCGGTCCATGGTATCCTTAGCATCCTTCTGTAGAACCATACCTACGTTACCTCGGGTCTATTCTTCATCTTTGAGGGGATTGTCCAACATTCACTGCCGAAAAGGAGGACAGATATCACGTAGCAGCTCAGTACTCTTTTCTTTGTTACCAAAGAAATCCTCCTGTCTTGAAATACTCTGCCTAGCTTTTTGGAATATGTCTTTGACAATTTCTATACGTCTTCGGATCTCAGCGTCACGCTTAACGTCTTCTGTCAAAACACTTCCCAGATCTTTAAATTTCCACACCTGCTTGATGTTTGTGCCCCCAACCTGTAAATTGCATTTCCGGCTCATCATCTTTTATTTTTTTTTTTTTTACTGATGACTCTTTTTGTAGTTAATGCTTAGTCCCTATTCTGTCATCCACTTGCTTCAGCCTGCTAGGTATGTCATGCATTGCTTTCCCTTGTCTCTTTTCCCTTCTATTTGACATGTGAGTATCAGATTCTCCAAGCCCTCTTTTCTTATTATGTATCTCAGAAATTTCAGTTGCTACTTCCTGATGCTAACTATAAGCCTCGTCCTTGTTTGAATCCTCTCCAAGACCTCATTGTTGCTCACACACTCGGTCCATGATATCATTAGTATCCTTTTGCAGAGCCATACCTCTGTCATGTAGAGTATCCTTCATCTTTGAGGAGACTGTCCAACATTTCCTGTCATAAAGGAGGACAGATGTCATGTAGCATTTCAATACTCTTTTCTTTGTTACCAAAGAAATCCTCCTGTCTTGTAATACTCTGCCTAGCTTTTTGGAATACGTCTTTGACCATTCCAATACTTCTTCGGATCCCAGCGTCACGCTTACCGTCTTCTGTCAAAACACTTCCCAGATATTTAAATTTCCGCACCTGCTTGAATTTAAATTTCCCCGACCTCTAAATCGCAATTCGACCATGCATTCTGTCATGTTTTTTGCTTAGTCCCTTCTTCTCGCTCTCCTTTGCTACCTTCTGTAAGAGGTTTTGTAATTTCTTTTCCGTTTCTGCTATCATTACTGATGCTGACCTTAAATAGTAAAAAATGTGGAGAGAAGAAAAATATTGTCAAAAGCATATACTTTGCATGCGTGCAGTGAGACTCGCTTAAATATATATCTAAGAAAAGTTCGAATTTTCAGAGGTGAGGATTTATCATTATTACAAATGAATTCCTTCACTCTATTGTTCTCGTTGTCGGGTGTGGTATTCTTCAATGTTCTTGTTACCCATATTCCCTCTGGTCATTTAGAAATGATCCAGTTCAAGTCATAAAATTCCTCAATTGTGATTCATCCAGAAGATCAAAGCAAGCGTCACAAGGACAAATGAACTGGGCGTTCAGTTAACTCAAACGAGATTTTATCTAATGTGGACAATGGAATGAGGAGGAAATATTTTTTCAGTCTACTGAATAAAAGATTTAGTTTCAGAATTACCAGAAGGTTACCGAATAATACAGATACTAAACATGGCTGGAGATTAAAACCGGGGAAAAACGTTTTAACTCCAACAAACAAAATGAGGTTTCTACTTATGATTAAAGGAAACAAGCATCAATTATTTTGGACAGAAAATGAGAAAACGGAATTCACTATTCCAGATATATTTTACAACTATTGCCTTTATCATAGAATACAAATTTCGGCCGATAAAATCTTCGCATTTTCTGAAATGTCCAATGGTCGGAAATGTAATCTTTACACCATGCACTATAGTCTTTATTTAATTCTTTTTCCCTTCGCCTTAAAATATGTAATATATATATATATATATATATATATATATATATATATATTACGCTTCAAGTGTGAATTGAGTTCTCCGAGCTGCTGGCGTATTTAGTATAGTGTTGTGGTAGGATCCACCTAATTTGCATAGTGGAGTACCGACCATATAAATATGGTTGGTACCGGGAAGAGAGGGAGGAATCTAGAGATTCAAAAAGAGATTCTGCCCAACTGCGATTCAGTCAACACATTCTCCAGGAACGGTCTTACCAGGAATATACAAAAGACTATATGTAAATATTGTGTACACTTTCTTGTTTCAATACATTTTGTTCTAAGTACATTTTGTGTTGCATTATTATTCCATGCATTAGTCAAGTTTCAACATATAGTGAAAAACGATAAAATTTCTTCCATTCTGCCGTGCGACGATGGTTTAGGTGTAAGATATCTAACTGATGTACACACACACACACACACACACACACACACACACACATATATATATATATATATATATATATATAATTGTGTATTTAGGCAGCTATCCTTCATTTATACATGTTACATTTAAAACGATATACAATGTACTGCGATTAAGCATTCTATTCAATTTTTCTGGTAGTTCCAAGCGCTTTCGGCTATACTTTTAGCCATTATCAGGAAGAATTTCATTTTTGCCAACACTCACTAATATTAACTACGAACACAATGTGTTGACTGTGTTCGGAAAATAAAACATCCCTATAAATCTAGAAATATACACACAACACATACACCCAGTTAAAAAGCAAAAAAAAAAAATCATCCTTCATAATGGCTAAAAGTATAGCCGAAAGCGCTCGGTATTACAGAACATTTGGACAATTTCTACATACTCTGTCTAGAATAGGAAACGCTTGTTCGAACACAAGGAAAATTAAATAATTTAATGGCAGCACCAGTCTCGTCTGGGGTAGTAGACGGCAATTAGTTGGAGAATCGTCTTCTCGAATCTCCAACTAATTGCCTAAGCAAGGATATTTACTTTACCTTCCCGCGAGGCAGGATGTGGCACAACGCCGTTTTTAATGCGGGGCAAAACCGAGCCTATAGGCTAGGACAAAAATTCCCCGTAGAGCTCGTATACAAGGAGTGGGGTGGCTGTCTACTACCCCAGACGAGTATACGCTGAAGAGTAGAGTCTCGTCTGGGATGCTAGACACCTACCCCATCCCGTATATACTCCCGAGAATTTTTTACCTGAGCCTACGAGCTCGGTTTTTTCCCCCTCATTAAAAAGCGGCCTTGTGCTATGCGAGGAGGTAAGGTAAATAACATTGCTTCGGGAATTACGAGCCTGCTAACCGATTCTCAGTCTTTCAGTAGTGTATTCTCTTTTACAATAAACTTCTCTTCTTTTATCTAAGCGCGTATTGCTCTTCCTTCACTCGAGTACCACATTTGTCTATTTGTAACATCTTTAAGGATTAAAGTTAAATATATAAGCGTATTTTTTCTTAATATTTTTACAAAATTTATGAATTCTAATGAGGACAGTTGAAAATATCTCGGAGACTGCTCATATAGCAAAAACTTTGGAATCGATTAAAAAAATGCCATAAGAATAATAAAATTAGACACACATGTTAGTACAATGAATATAGTTTAAAATTATTCTGTCATGAGTCCACACCTGAGAGGTACTTAGAGAGATCCACCTTCACTAGACACTCAAAGGTTAACAGTGTTACTTTATCAACCAGCTAAGCAAGTACCTTACCCAGAAAGCCTATATATTCAAACAGAATGCAAGGGAGATAATAACAAATAATGAATATTCAACTTGATAGAGCAAAGGAAGAAGTGACAAATGAATGAATGATTCGTTGTGGGACGAACCAATGTCAATCTTGGCTAAACCTACACACCTCGGAATTATGTATTATTTTTCTGCTCTTATCATTTCAAAATGACAGATTTCACGATATCTTTTCCTTCGAGGTAAAATTCTTATCTCGACTTTTTTACATTCTAAATTGATTGCAATTTAATCTACCCTAGACAGATGGAGAATCATCGATAGAGCTGCAGTCGATGATTGCTATCGAGTCATCAACGACTGTTAAAATCGGTTCCATGCCAAAGAACAAAATAAGTTAACTATCGATCTCCCTGAATGTGCCAATAAGTTTATATATATATATATATATATATATATATATATTGCGGCCATGTTAGGGCCAGAAATAAAGACAGAGAATGAGGAATGGAGTTAAACAAATATATTAACAGAAACAGTAATACAAACATATACAAACGATATATATATATATATATATATATATATATATATATATATATACGTTATGGAAATTTCCCTCTCCAATATATATATATATATATATATATATATATATATATGCGTTGCGTGGGTAATTTACCATAACGTATATATATATATATATATATATATATATATATATATATATATATATATATATATATATATATATACGTTATGGTAATTTAACCATGCACGCATGAATATCCCAGCTATAAATAGGTAAATACGAGCAGGTACTGCCTTTTTGAGACTATATAGTTTCAGCAGTCAGCTCTGACTGTTGGACTGAAATCTTATGTAACACTGTCGTTTGTATATGTTTGTATTACTGTTTCTGTTAATATATTTGTTTAACTCCATTCCTCATTCTGTGTCTTTTATTTCTGGCAGGTACTGCCTTTGAAATATATATATATATATATATATATATATATATATATATATATATATATATATATATATATTTAAAGATATTTTGTAGGTACAAAATTTAATGGTCGAAATAAAAGTGTAAAATTTAATATTACAAGACATATTAAAACAATATTAAATAATAAAAAAACTCAACAACAAGGGCGGGGAAGTAACAGTTGTAGTTGCGGAGCCAGCTACATAGGGAGAACAACTCAGCGCTTAGACATTAGAATAAAGCAGCACGTTCCTACTAAAATTAGAAACCACACCTTGCCTTTAAGTGGACTCGTCCCGAACACCTACAGTTCCGCCATATGCGAACATCTTTTAAATAGCAGAGATTGTGCTTCCAAATTTAGTGTCGACTGGTTCACCGTGTTGGCCCGGTGACACTCTGTATTTCATCTGAAGGTTCTGGAGGCACTTTACATCGGGTCCCGCAAGCCTTCTTTGTGCAAACAACGTGAGTGTTTGCTGGGACTCGCTGTCATCTGCCTCTAGTTCCTTCTTGCATATATACAAATATATATATGTATATATGTGTATATTTTTTTCCACCTATTCTTATTGTACATTTCTGTTTTAATTTTGAATCTCCCGTGGAAGCCTGACGAGCGGGAGCGAAACCGGTTGCTCCCCCCCTTGTTGTTGAGTTTTTTTATTATTTAATATTGTTTTAATATGTCTTGTAATATTAAATTTTACACTTTTTATTTCGATTTATATATATATATATATATATATATATATATATATATATATATTAATTAAATAATTAAGAAATAGACAACCTTAGCTTTCCATGGTTATACTATATTTTCGCAGAAAACATATTTTTCCTGGTTCATCAGGTCACATCTCTAGTTAAAAACAAACAAACAAAAAAAAAAATATATATATATATATATATATTTGTAAATTAATTGAAACAAAACGAATAATTCCTTTAAAATTTACTTTTTAGCCATTGCACATGTTAGTACTTAGTATGTCCATTCCACGCTTTCGTACATTGCAGATTGACCACAGATACTTGATTGGATTTAAATTAGGAGAGTTTCCGGGAAAGTCCCTAGTGCTTTTATTTGCTCACTGGTAAGGCTGGTAAGGCTTTCCAGTGCTTTTGTGCAATGGACGTAGGACAAATAAACGACAGTCGAGACAATAGTGTCTGGGCGCGATAAAAATCTGATGCAATCATGGATAAGGCAATATTTTTCAAGGCCAAAAAAATTTCATCATACACCCAGAAAATAGATTCATATTGCTGCACACCACTGCAAATGACCTAAATTGAGGAAAAAATAGAAATCGATTACATCCTGTCACTGCAGCGGATCTAACCAAGGACACAAGGCACAGTGGATAAAGGCGTTGGTTAGCTCGAGTGACAGGACCCAAAGAGTGTGAGTTCAATACCCGGTTAAGGAAGTGGAGAACTTTCAGAGGGAAATTAACAGGAGATAACTGATAACTTACATCCATCAAAAATGGCACGTGGAATTAGAACAGTCTACCCCGGTGAGCGAAATAAAGGGTTCAGTTCGACATTCCAACCACCTGAAGAAGGCCGGAGCGTACAACGGCCAAAACGTTGTAATAAATATGGCGACAAAGATGAGGACAATAGTCCGAATAATGTAAATAGTGTACATAATACCTCATCTCAGAAATATAGACAGATACTGAAAGGCCGAAACGTTGTAATAAATATGGCGACAAAGATGAGGACAATAGTCCGAATAATGTAAATAATGTACATAATACCTCATCTCAGAAATATAGACAATATGAAAAAGGCCAAAACGTTGATGGCGACAAAGATGAGGGACAATAGTCCGAATAAGTAAATAATGTACATAATACCTCACCTCAGAAATATAGACAGATACTGAAAGGCCGAAACGTTGTAATAAATATGGCGACAAAAGATGAGGACAATAGTCCGAATAATGTAAATAATGTACATAATACCTCATCTCAGAAATATAGACAGATACTGAAAGGCCGAAACGTTGTAATAAATATGGCGACAAAGATGAGGACAATAGTCCGAATAATGTAAATAATGTACATAATACCTCACCTCAGAAATATAGACAGATACTGAAAGGCCGAAACGTTGTAATAAATATGGCGACAAAGATGAGGACAATAGTCCGAATAATGTAAATAATGTACTGTATTTTTTAGTTTTATTCCATGAAAAGGGAACGAAGTCTTTTTTTTCGTTACATACTATCCTTAAATAAATATGACTGTTGCTTTATCGATCGTTTTCCTCAATATCTCATCTAAGTTTATTCTTTGGAGATCCTCAGGTCTGAGATAAACATTTTTTCCCGATTGCTGTTCGAAGCTATGCATCAATATCATTGCTATTTATGATCCAGTGAAAGAGTTTTGTGAGTTTCATTGACTTTATCAAGCGAACACGATACGTTGTGGCTGCAAGTATGTTGCTTTTCCGAATGAACACTCATTTTAAAATGAAGAACTAAATAAATAATACGAGTGAAATTATCGTGAGGAACAACTGAGGTAAAATTATTATTATTAAAAGGAGAGAGAGAGTGGGAGAGATAAAGAGGAAGGTGATGGAGAAGAGAAAGAGAGAAAAGAAAGTAAGAGAAAATTCAAAATTAATACGTAAATAATAGAGATTATATGAGAGGTTCGAAGAACCAGCTGCCTATTGTTAGTTATAAACATGACAGTTACGAGTTCTTCCCTCTAGCGTTGCTTCAGTTTCCAAATGGCAATTCGTAAAGAATTAATGAATTGACGTATGATTTACACAGCATGGTGCCGTTCTTAGCGAGAAACAAAAGGGCGGCTTCAAATCGATGTTAGCGTTGGACTGTAGTTGATTTCCATATCTTGTTTCGTCTGCAGTTTTATTTTACCTGATTACGATTCTCAAACGGAACAAAAATAATAACCAGAGGAAATAAGTGGTAAATGGTCTGATATAAAAAAAAAGATGACAAAATACATCGCATCGTTTTTTAACCATTTCACCCTAAGAATGGCAGGATTGCCACAAACACGTAAGGAGTTACAGAGAATGAGAGCAAGAGTAAAGGGTGTATGAGGAAAGAATAGAGAGAAGGTCGGTGATCAGGATCAAGGCAACAGAAGATGTTGATTGACATTACATTTGAATATTTGAAGATTATGTCTATCAGGGAAGCAAGTAAGAGGAAGGGAGTTCCACTGTCGGGAAGTGCGAGAGAAGCTGTTGGAGTAGAAAAGGCGGTTACATTAAATTCTTTCGACGGTGAATCGGTGAGACCAAGATGCCGAACTAGTAGCACGCTTAAATTCATGCAGTTTGGGTACCAATGAAAGTAGCTAGTCAGAGTAATCTACAAATATTTTCATATATCTACTCTGACTAGCTATCTAATGTTTAGAACAATAGGAAATACTGTTAGATTAAAAATAACATCCATTAATATAATTGAAATATATGTGTGTGCGTATACAATGTCATATTTTATTGTAAGCCAAACTTTTTCACAAAAATACTGATACTATCGTTAATTACTGTTAATCTATTTGGATTGTTAATTTTTCAAGATATTTAAATGCGAAGTATATGATATCAACTCCAGAGCTTTTTTAAGCATATCACCCCAAGCAAGACGGAAGTACCACCAGCACGCAAGGGGTTAAAGAGCGTGAGAGAAGATTAAAGAGGGGTCTTTGTGGAAAGAGAAGGACGGGATCAAGTTCAAGCCATCAGAAGATGTCGATTGACATTACATTTGAATATTTGAAGACTATAACTATCAAGGTGGCCAGGAAGAAGAAGAGAGTTCCACTGTCGGGAAATGCGAGAGAAGAAGCTGTTGGAGTAGAAGAGACGGCTTCATTTGACCGTTCGACAGTGAAAGGGTGGGACTAAGATGACAACCTAGTAGCACGCTTAAATTCATGCAGTTTGGGTACCAGTGAAAGTAGCTAGTCAGAGTAGTTGCATGAAAATAATTGTAGAAAATAAAACAGAAAGAAGCCACAGCACGTCTGTGATAAAGTGACTGTAGACGAGATGCCAGATCAGGACCTATCACATTGCATATCCGTCTCTGGGTTTGGACTATATTTAGTCGTCCCCCCACGAGGGCGTCATGTGGCACAAGGCCTTTTTAACGTGGGCATTTCCGAGCCATTAGGCTCGGACAAAAAATAGCCCATTTGAAACCGTATAAACGGGTTCAGGGGCCGGTTTTACCTCCCCATTTGAAACCGTATAAACAGAGAGGGTTCAGAAAGGGCCGGTTTACCTCGGCCCGCCTTTTTAAAGAGACTACGCCCTTCGGCGTAGCCTGAACCCGTATAAACGGGTTCGGGTTCCTCCCGAAGGAGACTTCGAAAGCAGAAGTTAAACCGAACCGTTCGCTCAGAAAGTGAGTCGACAGAAAGTATCTGGACTGCTAAGATTTTCAGCCCCCCCCCGAGTGGCACAAGGTGTCATTAGGCTCGGCCAAAAATAACCCATTTGAACCCGTATAAAGGCCTTTTGAAGGAACGTGGGCATTCCCGGGAGCCATTCCGGGACTGAGAGTTGAACCGATCGGTATCTGGACAAAAAATAGCCATTTGAACCCGTATAAACGGGTTCAGGCCATTAGGCTCGGCCAAAAATAACCCATTTCCGGGAAGGAGACTTCGCCCTTCGGCGTAGCCTCCTTCGGCGGCCTCCTTCGGGTTCCTCCGTCCGGAGACAGAGAGTTGAACCGATCAGTCGCTCAGAAAGTATCTGGACTGCTAACTGGTTTTGACGAGAACCTCGAGATAAACAGCGGGGTCACAAGACCATATATGGCAACAGTATTCAACACAGGTTCAAATGGTTGATTTGTAGATTTAAAGGATGGTCTCAGACGAGAAAAACCTTTTGGCGCGACACGGATAACGAACTTTCCTTGCGTTAGATGTAGCTATTGATTCACTGTAGTTGTTCCACCTCAGGTCAGTCGAAAGCGTGAGACAAAGAAGGCGCAGAGCGAGTTGGCTATCAGCCATTTTAACAAGAGATAGGGTGGCTCTTCTATGGTGGATAAATGAAACCAGTTTTGTTTTGGAAGCATTAAAGGTTACAAACCATTTTCTGCCCCAGTCAGCCACAGATTGAAGGTCCTTTTCGAGACTAAATATTATATTTGTTGTTATTATTGCAGAATAATTTAGAATCTGAGTTAGAAGGCCTTTTTGAGTTTTCTGCCTGTGATTTAAGTAATTAAGTAAAATTGTTTGCGATTTTCTTAATCACAGTTGACATTTTGTTGAATATTCTTAATAAAAAAAAACGTGACATCTTATTACGTGAGGTATAATCATCGATAAAACCAAAGACTGAATTAAAAAGAGAGGGGTAGAGGGACAGAGAGAGAAATAGAGAGTGAAAACGAGAGTGAGAGTGAGAAAAAGTGAGAAGATGCTAAGAAAGACTGACAGAGTAGAGAAGGGAGGGAAGGTGGGAGACATAAAGAGAGAGAAGGTAACACATACACAGACAGATCGAATTCTATGAACGCAACACTATGTTCTTTATATGTGTATCAAGAAATTTTTGGATTTCAGACCAAGGTAGGAAATGGGGAAAAGGTGGATATGAAAATTTAATGCGAACAAAGTTTAATCCAATTGGTATATTCGATATATTGTTATTTGTGTGTCAACAATGCAGCCTCTCTGAATTGCCAAGTAGACATATTGCCACTGAAGGAAGCCCAAAAATCATTTGAAGAGATCGCAATGATAAAATGAGATGTAAGATTATATAGCTCCGAGATATTTAGTCGTATTGCAAAATCTGAGGCGCGTAATATCCCCATGAATGTTTCTCTCATATAATATTTCTGTTTTCTTAGTTGGAAAAAACAACATTCGTCAAACGTTATTCTGAACAGACTTTTTTTTTAGTTTTGCTATTTTCGTTCATTGTTGGAGCTGATTGAAATCATCCTTATATAGTAGAATCCCTCATATCCGGAATCCCTCATATCCGGACATGATTTTGGCGTCCTGGGTAAGACGATAAACTACATCCAACAGCAAGGCCTCAGATCAGGAGGTTTTGACGAGCGTGAAACCACCTCTAAATTGCTGATGTTCCCAGGTTCACCCTGACCCGAGGTGGTAGCGCCTGTTCGGGCCCCAGGTATGGGCAAATAGTTGACACTCAAACTGGGGTCATAACACTATGAAAGTGTGAAAATAGGTTTTAATACATACCAGAAATACTTTCTAAAAAAAAAAGTTATTACCAGCAGTACATTTTTAGAAAAAGATATTACCAACTATAGTTTATTTTGAAAGAAAATGTTACCAGCAATAAAAAATATGTCGGCATTCAATAACCCATTGAGGTTGATATGCCGTAAAACAAACCAAACCAACCGGACATGATTTTGATGTGTATATTTGAACTATTTGGGTGATATGTAATTGATTTGAAATTTCTGTTTTTCAGGAAATTTACTTTAGGATAATTGCTTATGCTTATTTCACCCTAATTGGCTTGTATTGGTGCAAAAGATGATGAGAATAAGAAGAAAAGAACATCTTTGGAGTTATTGTAAAAAGTGGAAATTTTAAACAGACTAGATGCTGGTGAATATTCATTGTAACTAATGCCTGAGTTCAACATAGGAAAGTTAACATTGTATGATATAAAATCTTCCAAAGAAACTATACTCCAACGTTCACACTGTCACAATGAACAAGGAAATAAAAAAATCATGATTGTGATAAAACCAGGACTGAAATTGAAAAAGCAATTGAAAAAGATTGTCATTTTTATGGAAAGAAAGCCAGCATTCAACTATGACGATTGCAATAAAGCACGCAGAGTTAAAAAGTGTATTTGGTTTAAAAAATTTCAAGAACAAAAACAAAACGAAATGCGGAAAAAGTTGAGAATGACATTAGAAGAGAAAGAATCATCATGCAACAGCGATTAAAAAAATCTTTATTACATTATTTGTTTTGCATACGTGGCATACTTAATTTAATGAATTTTCATTAACATTACATAATTTATTTCTTTTTCTTTAAAATCAATTCCGTTATATTTCACTGACCATTAGCTTATTTTGTTTACTATAAAAATAAATGCTAAACCTGATTTCAGTTCTTTTATTTTAATCTAAATATAACCCCACATATGCGGACTTTGTAACAAATTTCTCATATCCAAAAAGCCTTCTTAGTCCGGTTGTCAAGGATTCTACTGTAGTTTTACAAAAGGCTTGTCTAAAAAAGGAGAATAATCGGCTTTTATTCGATACGATACAACAAAATCGTAAATATAGCACCGAATTTCTCACTGATTTGTTTTTGTATTGATTTTAACGTAATTCTGTCTTTAATTGGACTGATAAACACATTAAAAACTTTGATGTCCAGTAAAAAAAAAATGTACTTTAGTGAAATATAAAAAAGACGTCTTACTGATTTTCGAGATTTAAAAAAGAAAAAAGAATTCTTATTTTCGGAAGATCTGTTCCTTTATTAAATCACTTACATATTCCTCTTTTTTTTTTTTTTTCGAAGAACACGTTTTATTAAAAAGATAGTCATCGCCTGCCATTTCTATTTGATTATTGTAATAAATGTGCGCCGATTATAAAAATTAAAAACAAGTCTTCCATATTTTTATTAATCAAATACATAGTCTCCATGTTTTTTAACAAATGTCTGCCATCATTCTAAGCTTTTTAATATCATTTTTGCAGAAATCTCGTGTTTATTCTTGGATTGTGAAGGTTGCGAGATAGTTTTCGACCGACTATACAGAGTCAAATTTTTGTCATTTAAATTCTGTAGAGACCAGAACAAACAAAAAGCAGTCCGGAACAGATGAAAATCAGCTAAATCAGGAGAAAAGGGTGAGTGCTGGAAGGTTTCCCGTTTCAAATCTCTAAGGTTTTGCGAAGTCTGTTATGCAACAGGTGGTCTTGCGTTGTAGCTTTTTCTTGAATACGAGTCTTTTCAAATGATAACAGGCAGTTTTTAAACTCTTAGTTATCTCTTCCGTAGAAACCTATGGCTTATTCTCCACGAATTCGAGCGGGGAGTCTTCATTGACGACGAAAGGTCACTTGGAGCATAGTTGATCATTTAGCTTAAGATCACGTTGAAGAAATCTCGCCAAACCACTTCATCGACGTTCGAAAAGCTGCTCTTCGATCGAAATAAACCTTCTGAATATTTTTCGCAGTTCCGACACTTACTCCCTTCCGTAATTCATAGAGCATAATATGGGTAAAATGCAAATTGACATCCTCCATATTTAAGGCATTTATTTGTGGACAAACGTTAACATTCAACAAAGGCTTACTCGCAACTGAATGATGCAAGGTTTCAATCTAGAATACATCAGAAAACGCCAGTGTCAATTTGTGGTCAGCTTATATTAACAATGAAAACCGGGTACGGAATTTTTGCAATGATCTGATATAATACAATTTGTGGTTAGAAGGTAATCATTATCAGATTAACAAAATTATGAGTCGCTTTATCAGATTATCTGAATTATCAGTCACTTTATCAGATTATCTGAATCATAAATATTGATGCTATAGCAGTAACCAGACATGTTTTTGTCAAATGATCACTCACGGAAAAGCTACTTACTCATAAAGAGAAGGGAATTTATTTGAACCATTAAGAAAATCTTCAAAAAGCATCGGGATATTAAAAATTATGTCATTTTAATTCATGTCACATTAAAAATGCTGTAAAATAACATTGACGCAAATCGATATTTTATAAAATTCGTCTAAGAAGCTTTCATTTTGTGATTTTATAAGAAAATGAATAACATTCTTTTTTCTTTATTACATATTTGTACGACCTCATCTGATTGTGTTTTCAGAAGCAAATTGGATTTTGTTACGTGAGAAATTATGTTAACTGATTTATCAATTTTGGAGCTTGGGTTAGCTTGATGATTATCAGATAGGATCAAGTGCTATGTAACTTCAGAAATATCAGGAAGATAACTCTTTTCCGTGTTTTATAAGATCCAATAGGCAAAAAATATATAATAAATTAAAGAAACCAGATAGGCAAAATCTAAGCATGTTGTAGTTGTCAAGACAAGAGAGAAAGTGAACATCTGGGCAGATTAGTTTTTACTGATAGACAAATGACTGACATCTTTTTTTTAAGCATTTCACCCCAAGCAAGACGGGAGTGACACTAGCACAGAAGGGGTTACAGAGAGTGAGAGCAAGAATAAAGACGGTTGTTTGAGGAAATGATATAGAGAAGGGCGGGAATCGGGATCAAGACACAGGGGAGATGTCGATTGACATTACATTTGAATTTTTTTAAGATTATAGCTATCAGGGAAGCAAATAAGAGGAAGGGAGTTCCACTGTCGGGAAGTGTGAAAGAAGAAGCTGTAGAAGAGACGGTTAAAATTTAACTGTTTTGTCAGTAAAAGAGTGGGATTGAGATGCCAATCTAGCAGCAAACTTAAATTCATGCAGTTGGGGTACCAGTGAAAGTAGCTCGTCAGAGAGGTTGCCATAAAAATATTTGTAGAAAAGACAGAGGGAAGCCACAGCACGTCTTTGAGAAAGTGACTGTAGACGAGATGCCAGATCAGGACCTATCATATTGAATATCCGCCTCTGGATTTTGTCGAGGAGCCCAAGAAGAACAGTGGGGCACCAGACCATATATGGCAACAGTATTCATTGCAAGGAAGACAGTATCGACAGTCTTGTCACGAAAATAAAATTGTTTTCTATTTTAAAATGGCGTTATTCATCAAAGTGATTCTAAAAATAATAATAATAATAATAATAATAATAATCAAAGCTAATCGCCAAACATCGTTGTTAGAGACAGCAAACAAAATATTTGCCTCCATATTGATATGGTAGTCCCTACAAATTGCAATGCATGTTTGAAGACCTTCAAAAAGCTATCAAAATACAAGGACCTTGAAATCGAAGTCACAAAAATATGACACATGAGGACATCAACAATTCCAGTTGTAGTTCGAGCTCTTGGATGGGTTGGAAAAGATTACAATAGATCCCTTGAAATGATTCCTGGAAGCCCATGCCTTAAAGAAATAAAAATATTGTTCTCACGAGTACATCTTAGGAAGATCTTTATCTATCTAAAATATTTAGGTGCGTGTGTTTAATTGCTCACTGGAAAATGACATGATGACCTTGGGTGTCTGGTCGGGACCCAGAAAGAAATGAGTATACACCAAGAATCAAAGGAATAATAATAATAATAATAATAATAATAATAATAATAAATAAATAATAGATAAATAAATAAATAAAAAAAATGAAAATAAAAGAGAGAGAGAGAAAAAAGAGAGAGAGGGAGAAAGAGTTAGAAAGATAAATATAAAGAAAGACAGAAAAATTTAAAGAAAAAGAAAGAAAGAGTAAGAGAGAGAAAAAGGGAGTGATAAAGAGTGAAGAGAAAAAGAGAGAGAGAGAGAAGTGGAGAGACATAAACTAGAAGGACCGAAAAATTTTGCAGTTAAAATGTCTGTTAGAAAAATGTTTTTGTAGTCGCTATGAAGTTTTATATCTTCTTTTAACATAAGTGTAAATTCTCAAAAGGAAACAGTTAAAGAAGTAGCAGAAATTTGGTAAAATGCAGACAACATTTGCGTTGAGATATCTTTCTTTCTTTTTTTCTTTCCTTCTTATATATCAATCTATCTTTGTCTTCCTTCCTCCCCCCCTCTCTCTCTCTCTCTATATATATATATATATATATATATATATATATATTATGAAATGGACAAAGTCCGACAATTATTTTAAGACATTTTTATGTTTATACATTCTTTTTGTAGCTACGAATATTTAAGTAAATGCTGTTTATAATAAACAGTATTAAATAACATTTACCGGCCTAAATGTCCGAGAAATTTTCATAGAAAATATTCGTCCTTCGACAGGAATCGAAAATGTATCCTATACTGAACCGTCATATAGCCTGGCGTGCGTTTAACCGATTTGGCCACAGAGGAGCGTTCGATTATCAAGGTCGATTTTACTGTTTTTAAACTACAGTCTTCCATGATTCTCTCACGTACATTCATATCTGCTCATATCGTATCCAAATATAAACAAATGACGTCACACATTATGAGATGGACAAAGTCCGACAATTATTTTAAGACATTTTTATGTTTATATATTCTTTTTATAGATACAAATATTTAAGTAAATGCTCTGCTTATAATAAACAGTATTAAACAACATTCACCGGCCTGAATGTCCGAGAAATTTTCATAGAAAATATTCGTCCTCTGACAGGAATCGAACCTGTATCTTATACATATTATAATTATAAACATTAATTATAAACAAGACGAGACGATATTTGCACACATGCAAATTTTGGCCGTCTTGGAATAGCATAAAAAGCGAGGTGCCAGCAGCATGAAACCGAGAAAGTGTCATTCAGCGGACTGCGTGTGTTAGAGTTGGACGTACGGATTAACAGACAAAGAGAAAGTTGAATTAGGCGCGGCTGAGTTGGTGTCTGTTTCACAACTGTCCCGCGTAACGGCCGAGAAAGGGAGCCACGCAATCCATTTCCTTGAGGCCATCGAAGAAGAAAAAAAAAATGACCTGCCGGCGAGCTTCGCACTGCACTTTTTGACCCTCCTTCATTATCATTTATTTTTCTCTACAAAAGTATTATCAAGAAAGAAATTTTGGCCGTCTACACTGCCTTTAAATAAAAAGACAAGGAGGTCTACATAGTGCAAACAGCTCAAAGGACAAGGATGTAAGTCAATTTGGTGGCTTAGGTAGTTACATATTTAACACTAGTATCGTTCTTGAAGTTTTATAAAGAAATTAAATCTACTGAGAGAGATGGAGGCGCAGTTCAAAAGAATGTCAAATATAGTACAAAAAAAAGTACGATAAGTGAGAGAGAAGAGAGAGAGAGAGAGAGAGAGAGAGAGAGAGTGATAGAGAAAAAAGTGGCGCAGACAGAAGAGAAAGAAATTAAGATAACAAAAAATAAGTGGGAAGGAAGAGCAAGAAAAAAAAAAAAAAAAAAAAAAGAAAGCAATATACTGATGAGGAAGCTGACGAAGAAAATAACCGCCGATAAAAATAACAAATTACCTAATAAGAATTGAGGTAAGAACGTGTATCACGTGATCAGTCAGTTGGAGTGTTTATACACTGCCTTTAAATAAAAAGACAAGGAGGATAATTGACGTTGCCAACGCCAAGAAAATGAGAGACAAATGAGTGGGTGAAAGAAAAAGTCTCAATAGATATTGGAGCAGACGGCAAAAATAAGCATAGCGGGAATGAGAAAGAGACGCAGTGAGAGAGATAGAGAGTACTTTTGTAAGAGAGAAGTAGGTTACTCAAAGAAGCGGGAATAGTGTCACCTAGAAAAGTATAGCCATAACACTCTAGGTGATATATTTAGTGGCTGCGTTAGAGATTGTGTGCTGGGAATGCCAAATCGAATTGATTGAGAGTCGATCAAAATAACCTAACTTACAAACACCTTTATTTTAATCTATCATCATTTATTTTGGTATGTCGTAAAAACCTCTCTCTCACTTTCTATTTCTGTCTCTCTCGCTCTCTCTCGCACACACCTAAATATATATATGCTGGACTCTCTTGTCGATTTATCGACGTTTGAGGTTTGAGCAAATAATTTCCTGGGAACTGATAATCTGCACATATGATTTTAAATTTGATTAAAAAACACTGCTCAATACACAAGTAGAGCCTAGATTATAATTATTTTTAAAAAAATGATTCCATCGCTACACAAGAATTACCATGTTTCAAAATTCCTGTGCAGCGATGGAATGATAAAAAAAAAAAATAATTATATATATATATATATATATATATATATATATATATATAAGTTTATGAAGAACTTGGTAATCTGTATGGGTAATCATTTCATTTCATTTCATTTTTGGAAGTGCTATATGATGAACCGGCGTCCTTTTAAAAGGACTCTGGTGAAATAGATTATTATAATGGTACCTTAAAGTGGTCTTTTTTTTTTTTATTTATATATATATATATATATATATATATATATATATATATATATATATATATATATATATATATGTCCAACTAGTTGAGTCCTTAGAACCTTCGCTTTCTGACCCACCCCGAATGGTCGATTTGTTTGCAAAAGAGACTTTCTAATGATATCGATCTGGAGGGGGTGATTGATAGGACAATATTTGAGCGTGCTGCCCTTGTTCGGATTGCTGATCACGCTAGATAACACGCTCTTTCCCAAAAACTAAGGTCTTCTCACCATAGTTGAGGTATAAACCACAAGTGGGCGCTGGGGTTGTTGAACAAATACAAATGTTTCTCAGCAAGCGTTTGCAATAAGGATTAGCTAGCCACCCTAGTAGACGGGTTTACTCGAGTATGCACTAGTCGATACAATGTGGGCATAGGAATTAACACAACAATGTGACGATCGGTTTCATTCCTCATATAATCTTCACTTCTGAAAAACGTGTATGTGATATATATATATATATATATATATATATATATATATATATATATATATATATATATAAGTCAACACTAGAAGGCGACAGGCTGTTTCATGCTGGACACAATTGTCAGCATGAAACAGCCTGTCGCCTCTGGAGTGTTGACTTCAGTGTTCGCTTTTATATTTACATACGCTCTATTTCTGATATTGAGTACTTTATCCCATAAATATAGCACATTAAAACTATATTTCCTCATATATATATATATATATATATATATATATAATTATTTATTTAAAAATATGATTCCAACACGCTACTAAAGAACTTTGGATTATTTACCTAATTGAGTTTTTTCCTATTTTCTATATATTTTTCACACACACACACACACACACACACACATATATATATATATTTACTTTTTCAGAAGTCATCAATCATTCAAGGTTTCATATTTCCCCTTTATTCAATGTGAGTTCGATATCAATCTGTAAAATCGATATCAGTCATTCAAAATTACAAGTTTATACTCATATTTATGACTTTCACAACAAAATCTCGATCTTTATCGTAAATATTGATAATATATTATTTAAGGAGGGTTTATTATGCAAAGTAAGCACAAACCAAATGTTCTTTATATATTTATAAAATATATATATAGATATAGATATCAGGGGCGTGTTGACCGAGTGTCAAGAACTCTTGCTTTCTGACCATGAGGACCTCATCATTTCGGATTTGTGACTTGTGATGTTATTTGATGTTTGTATTAGCTATGTTTCCAGTATGTGTCATCTATAGAAAGTATCTGTGAAGCATACTACGGTCTCGTGCAAGCCTTGTAATTGAAATTGGGCAGACAGAACTTTCTTGATATCTTTTTGTTGTTATAATTACATTAAAAAATTCAAATTTAAAAAAGAGAGAGATGTTTCTCTGTAAGCCTCTTTTTGGTTAATGTAAGTTTCTTTTATACTAAGAGATTTTTTTTTGTTTTTCTTTTTATGTCGACAATGTAGTTAAATTCCCAGATCAATTCGATGGAAAACTGGGATAAGATGTCAAAAACAAAAAAAAAAAAAAAACTAAGATGTTTTTCCAATTGTCATTTTATACCAGTTTGTCTTCTCCACAGAACTAACCTGCGAACTTAACTATATTGTCGCCATGGATAAAAAAAAAAAAAAAACTCTTAGTATAAAGGAAACTTACATTAACCAGAAAAAGGCTTACGCAGAAGCATCTTTTTTTTTAAATTTGGATTTTTAGTCTAATTATATAACAAAAAACATTTCGATTTCATTTCTGTCTTGAAAAAAGTCGGAAGACGAATATCGTCGGCAAAAAAAAAAAAAATTGTCAACTTATACGAATTTGTTTTGTCCGCAGAATTGATCTGGGAATGTATATATATATATATATATATATATATATATATATATATATATATATATATTAAGACTTTTTATGTTATACATTCTTTTTTTCTTTTTTATAGATACAAATATCAAGTATTTAAGTAAACGCTCTGTTTATATTTGTATCTATAAAAACATATAACAAATGGTGCCAGTTTGTTTACATTGCGCAGATCAGTAACAAAATTTCAGTGATTGCGCATGTCAGTATTGCCAACATTGTGTGAAAACTTTACGTGAATTGATTAGACGGTTTTTGAAATATTATAAAAAGTTATCTCGATAAAAATTTGGCACGCAGTATATATATATATATATATATATATATATATATATATATATATATATATATATATATATATATATATATATAAAGAAAGAACAAAGATATATAATCCGGTGTTCTTATAGATATTTTTTATTTTTACAAAAAATAGTGCTCAATGTAAATTTACAGAGATTTAATATTATAAATTAATTGATTTAAAATATTTTTTTTCGCTACACAGTTCTAACCATGTTTTAAAAATGGAAGCTGAATGCTCGAATGAAATAGAACTAATGTCTTTAATTTAATTACAAAAATTAAATTCGGAGCTTTCAGCTTCCATTTTTAAACGTAGTTAGAACTGTGTATGAAAAAAAAAACATTTTAAATCAATTAATTTATAATATATATATATATATATATATATATATATATATATATATGTGTGTGTGTGTGTGTGTGCGTGTGTGTGTGTCTATGTATTTTGTGTATGTGTGTGAGTATGCATAAAATTTCAGATACAACTAAAAATATATCAGCAAAATGACAATGAATAAAAATAATTTGTGTTAACAGGAAGTCACATAAACTGGCTTTATTCAAACTGATGATCACGCTAGATTATTCACTCTCTCAGAAAACTGTACCTAAAGTCCGCTTATTATAGTTCTATTATAAACCACAGGTATGATTGTGAGTGTCGAACGAAACTTGTGCAGTATTTTCAATAGGGATAAGCTAAGCTCTCTAGCAGAGAGTTGACGTCGGAAACGAATAACCAGTCATTATATACATTAGAGATACATTTCATACATTTGGATAAATTATTTTCTTATTTCAAGTGTTAATATAAACTTCTTGATATTCTATAAACCTTTATTATTATTTCAAATTCTTATTAACTTTTCTAGGGTTTCGACTTCAAGACTTGCAGTAAGTTATATTTCTTCCATGATATTTCGAATATACTTTTGCTTCGAATATATATTTACTGAAGAATTAGTATTAAATTGCATGTGAAACGTAGACACTGTTGGCAGATGCAAAGAGAAGGATCCAAGAGTTTGAGAATAAATGAATGAGAAATCTTGGCATTTTCTATTGAGAAAAAACAAAACAATGCGGTTGTGCGGAAAAAGTTTGACAGTTTTGTGGGTCACCAGGAAACTCTTCTCGTTACTGTCGAACGGAGAAAAATGGCGAGGTTTGGACACATTACAAGGCACGTCCATCCTGTGCAAGGTCATCATGCAAGGTACTGTTGAAGGTGGACGTAGGATACGACGACAACGTAAAAAATGGTTGGACAATGTAAAAAAAATGGACAGGTATGATTGTACCAGAACTGCTGATGGCAGCCCTTGATGGACCGTTGTGGAAAAGAGTTAATGTGGCTTTTGCATTAGAATCCGCCTTACGATTACAAAAATCAAGGCAATGATGGCGATGATTATTGTGAGGCTCGCCCCTTGTACACAAGATGGACTCGTCCAAAGTATACTTATACTACGGGGAGATAGCATCGCGAGTTATATGAGAGTCCAGAAAGAGAGATAATTACGGCTTTACTTACAGAGACTTGTACATATACTTTTCTACTAACCCGCATTTCTAGACTACTAATCTTCATTTCAAGTTTGTATTCTTACGTTTAATACATATATATTTCTATTTCAATTACTGGCGTTGTTTATTTATTTGTGCAGGATTCCATCCCCGGAATCCACAACAATGATGATGATGATGATGATGATGAAGTTTTTAATGGTATTTCGCAAGTTGATTAATATCTGAAGGGATTAAAGCGTTCATTTAATTTGGAGTATTTGCAAACTTTATATATATATATATATATATATATATATATACACTAAACTTGGCCCAGCGTTGCCCGTGCTTGATTCAAAAATCATATACAGCCATAGCTATCACTTGACTTAAAATATTTTTGCCCTTCCTTGCCTTTAAAGGAGTGCCCTTTGCCGTGCTGATACTGCTACATGCCTTACTTCTTGCCTATCTCACACTGAGAATTTTTTCTAAGCTCTATACTAAACATTGAATCTGTTACGAAAAAAGAACTAAACAAAATGAACGCAAAACGATCAGCTTTAAAAAAAAGGACTCGTAACTGGAAAAACCGAATGAAAAAAGAATGTTAACAACAAATATTTTCTCACACCGAACCCAGTTTTGTGGAATCAGAATCAACGTTGAGTTTAAGCAAGCGAATGAGCCAACTGAAGTAAAGTGCCATGCAGATTTAAATTTTTCCCACTTGTTCCGAATGAAGATATCGATGTTTTTTGCATGCTAGCATGCTAGTTAACATTCGTGTCAGTCAACTGTTGGCTCTCACGCTGACCAATAGAATCTTCCTGCCTATTCGTGGCAGCCAGCTACAAGCTCTCACTCTGGCCAGTAGAAAATGGCTGCAAACTACATGAAAACTGCCGTAGAAGCATGAAAAAATCTATTATTTCCACTATCGATGGGTGTTGGGAAATGCAACGTCGATCTTGGCCTTCTCGCTAACTTAGACCATGTGCATGTAAATTTTGGTACAAATCCGTCGAAAATTTCTTCCGTGCATTCGTTACACACACATACATTCTGCTTTTATAGATAGAGATATATACATACTTACATATATATTTGTATAAAAAATAATTCCAAGAGGATATAATCCAGGTAGAACTCAATGTCCACCCTATATGTATGTATGTACGTGTAAATATAAATATGTTGTTATGTATGTGTGTATAGGCATGTGTTTTTGAACATGGAAATATAGGTTCTTGCTAGATGAGATGATCGTTATATTTGTTTTTTTTATATGTTTATATTTGATTTGTAACCTGTAGTCGGTATTACTTTTGTCAAATTTTCTTAATTACACAGCGGCTCTTTTCAAATGCCCTTTAGTCCCTCCGCCCCGTCACTCTACTGTCACCACTTTTTCTTTTCTTTTCCTCTCCCTCTTTAAGATAATATCGTCTATTGTGTGTGTATGTCACCACAAAATGTATCTTTTTCCGGTATATCTTTAATGTATTAGACATCCGAGAATATTCATATTTCTCTCATTTAAACTGTCTTTGACTCCCCTCTTTAAAACTTCTCTCTGTTGAATTTTAATTCCCCTTTCATCTTTAGACCTTCCTGTCCTTTTCTCGTCTGTTACCCCTCCCTATAGCTTTCATTTACTCTAACATTCGTCCCACACTCTCATACATACACTCTTTTATTTTTTATTCCCTATGTTGTTTTTTGGGTTTTCTTTTGAATTTGTAAGCCTGATGAATTGGATCGTATTTACGATTCCAATGGAATAAATTATGACCATGGAATATTAGTGTTTAAGACTTTTATTATATATATATATATATATATATATATATAGATATATATTTATATACTTCGGTAAACGACTTCCGGTAAAATAACTGCCAAAATAGACTACCCACAATGCACCACTGACCCATATATATAAATAGCTGAGAAAAATAACATCACTCGTGGCCTGACGACTGCATCTAACATGAAACAGATTGTCTTCTCTAAATGTTGACTTCTATGTTCACTTTTATATTTACACACGCTCTATCTCTGATATTGAGCACTTTATCCCATAAATATAGAACATCTTAGGACTATATTTCTTCATATATATATATATATATATATATATATATATATATATATATATATATATTCAGGCCGGTAAATGTTTTTAATACTGTTTATTATAAGCAGAGAATTTAGTTAAACATTTGTGTCTATATGAATAACGTATAACTATAAAATATATTTAAATAATCGGATTTAGTCCATTTCATAATATATGACGTCATTTGTTTACGTTAAGATACGCTTCTAGTAGATATGAACGTTCGCAAAAGATCATGGGAAGTTTGTAGTTCAAAGGCAGTAATTCAACCTTGCTAACCAGACGTGACCTTCATAGCTAAACTGGTATAGCACGTCAGGCTATTTGACGGTTCTGCGTAGGATACAGGTTCGCATATCTTCGATAAGATTTCTCGGATAGGCCGGTAAATGTTAATACTGTTTATTATAGACAGGGCAATTTTCTTATATTTTTGTATCTATAGAAATAACGTATAACAATAAGATATATTAAAATATTTGTCAGACTTAGTCCATTTCCTTTGGATATGGGGATAATCTCGAGAAGTTCCTAGAAATGAATATCCATGTAAAAAAATCCGAGTAGAGAGCTCATTGTTTGATGCTTTTAAATAAGCTGTGTAAACCAAGTGCAAAATAAATTTAAGTTTATACCTGGAAAATACAAATGTAATGTTTTACTTATATATATATATATATATAATATATATATATATATATATATATATATATAGATAGATAGATAGATAGATAGATAATATTAGTGGAAAATATACATACATATGCAAAATATATATAAAAAAAAATACCCATACATGTATATTTTCAGAAAAAAATTTCTAAGAGGAAGAATCCAGGTAGAACTCAATGTCTAGGGCAGAGTAAGGATATAATAAAAGGCTTTTAAACACTAATATTCCATGGTCATAATTTATTCCATTGGAATCGTAAATACGATCCAAATCATCAGACCTACAAATTCAAAAAAAAAAAAAAAAATCAATATATATATATATAAAAAAGAAGAAGAGGTGCCGTAAACGGTTTTGGTTGTAATTTGTATTTTTTTAGAAAAAAAATTCACATTACAACCAAAAACGTTTGCGGCACCCTCTCTTCTTTCTTTTTAATATATATACTTTTTCACGTTGGAACCACTACAACCCCTTTTTTTTATATATATATATATATATATATATATATATATATATATATATATATGCACATTTCATTGAATACCGCAGACAAGGTGCTTTTATTTTGTTTTTTTATACATTTTCTCATGGGATATAATATTTTTTTCCTTTCAGATGATAAATTATATAAACAACTGTCTGATTGTTCTTTTTATCCGAGCACTTTCGGCTATTCATTTAGCCATTTTCAAGGATTAATTATTTTAACTGTTAAACAATAGTTTGTTACATATATGTTTTATAAAATGTTTTCATTTTTCAAAACACGGTCATGATATTGTGTACATGTTCGTAGTTAATATTATTAAGTGTTGTTTTTTTATTAATAAGACTTCATTTATTTTTATCCTTTTTTTTTGCATGTTATTATATTTGTGTTGTCAACAAGTATGTTACGAAAAGTGTCCGGTAGGTCTCCATGTGTGGCTGTCCATTAGTGATTTTTTGTGTTTAAATGCAACGGCCAATAGTTATGCCTTGGGGTTCATTAGAACGCGAATTATCCATTAGGAATTTTTTCTTTTATGTTGAAATGATATGGTCGAACGCGTGAAAAGCGTGAAAACATTCCTTTTTATATGCATTTTAGAATATTACTAGAGTATTCGTAGCTAATTCTATTCAATCTCGGTTTCAATTTTTTAATGAAGATTGCGGTAGTGTCCTCTCGGTCTCTATTTTTATATATATATATATATATATATATATATATATATATATATATATATATATATATACAAGTATATAATTGGTGTATACGGAGTGAATTCCAATAAAAAACAATTACTATTCTTAAAAAAGTGCTCAATACAGAGTAGAGCAGATAGAATTATTTATTTTAAAAAAATTATAACATAAATATGTTATAAAATCACTACAAAAATAGCCATTTTGTTTGAACACCTCCGGTGTCTTATCAAGTGATGATGTTGAATGTAAAATAAATGGTTTTAAAAGTTTCCCTTGATAAGATACCGGCGGTGTTGAAACAAAATGGCTATTTTTGTAGTGATTTTATAACATATTTATGTTATAATTTTTTTAAATAAAATAATTATATATATATATATATATATATATATACATTATATATAAATATATATATACACAATATATATATATATATACAATATATAATATGTATATATATATATATACAATATATATATATATATATACAATATATATATATATATATATATATATATATAAATTCATGAATCATTCATACAAAAAACAAATATAGAGTTTAATGATTTAAATGGCGAGAATACATCATCGCAAACAATATAAATAAGATACATCAACCCCGAACCTGTATATGAAAGATATGATCCCTGTTTACAAATTCCAGTTGCATAAGGTCTTTTTAATTTTTTACAAGCTTTCGTCTGTCCCTACAGACATCCTCAGGTATGGAAATAGATTTGGTCTTGTTTTTACTTTTCGGTAATAAGAGGACAACGAAAATAGAGATGTAATCCGAAAAATGCTATGAGAAATGTGTTATTGTTTTGGAACGTGCGGTCGTAACGCTGAGTTTGAATTTAAAATTTATGGTTGTGCGTTTTTGTACAAATATAGTAATAAGAGAATTCTTTTGTACTGGTAGGTTTTCCGTCAATGTGGCATGAACTATATTGTTCAATAATTACAGTAATGTCACACTTATTATCCGAAAGTTGCACGTAGGATCAGTTATTTAATTTCGATTAAAAGGTGCAATTATAATTTCTGTATTTATTTTTGTATGAATGATTCATGAATTTATAAATTATAATTGCACCTTTTAATTGAAATATATATATATATATATATATATAAAATAGAGGCCGTTGAAAATCACCTTTTTATTATCTATCTTTCACTTGGTTATGAACACAATACGCTGGCACCTTTGATAAATAAAACAATTATCTTACCCACTAAGAAATCTATATATTAAATGTTTAGCGGGATAAAAGAGGTGACATTATCACAAACAGACACGCCAGATCGCTTGCACCCGCATTCACACCGGCACCTGCACGTCCCCATAGAATCTGATATAGGATGCACGCAAAAATTACATGTCAAAACCTGATGAAAGTTTTTTTTCTCGGCAGTTGCGACATCTAGTCTGCATGCAATCTCTTTGTAGTAATCAATAAATATATATATATATATATATATATATAACTCTATTTCTCTGCTCCCAGCAACGTAACCTGGCAATCTATTAGGTCATAAAATAATTTGATTTTTTTGATTTCTATCTGAGAAGTGGGTTTCCTCCAACTATTGCTAATGAGCTTCTCGTAAGACATTGTGTCGCTTGCCAATACTTTAAGAACGAGTAGAAAGTAGCGTGTGGGGGTCTATGTCTATCCTTTTTTTAGTTTAAGCCAAAGAAATAAATATTTGGTAGAACAATGTCATACTATCACAATATTTGATGAGCGAAGATTTCACGAAACGTGCGAATTATTTGAGCAACTTAAACATTGGACAACTTTTTTTTCCCTCCTGATAAGTCTTTGAGAAAATCATTTAATACGAGGCACACGTAGTTTTCACCCCTACTAATTCAAGTTGTGAATAAATCGATTTCTTAAGGTGACCTTTCACTCTTGGTCATGAATTTAGTAATGAGATAGAAGACTAAAAGCAAGATAAAGCCGTTATTTGTTGAGAAAATAAACTTTCAATGTGGATGGAATTAAGGACACATACAACTGCAAACATGCTGTCTATATTTCTGAGATGAGGTATTATGTACACTATTTACATTATTCGGATAATTGTTCTCATCTTTGTCGCCATATTAATCACGATTCGGCCTTTCAGCATCTGTCTATATTTCTGAGATGAGGTATTATGTACATTATTTACATTATTCGGACTATTGTTCTCATCTTTGTCGCCATATTAATCACAACGTTTCGGCCTTTCAGCATCTGTCTATATTTCTGAGATGAGGTATTATGTACACTATTTACATTATTCGGATAATTGTTCTCATCTTTGTCGCCATATTAATCACGTTTCGGCCTTTCAGCATCTGTCTATATTTCTGAGATGAGGTATTATGTACATTATTTACATTATTCGGACTATTGTTCTCATCTTTGTCGCCATATTAATCACAGCGTTTCGGCCTTTCAGCATCTGTCTATATTTCTGAGATGCGGTATTATGTACACTATTTACATTATTCGGATAATTGTTCTCATCTTTGTCGCCATATTAATCACGTTTCGGCCTTTCAGCATCTGTCTATATTTCTGAGATGAGGTATTATGTACATTATTTACATTATTCGGACTATTGTTCTCATCTTTGTCGCCATATTAATCACAACGTTTCGGCCTTTCAGCATCTGTCTATATTTCTGAGATGAGTTATTATGTACATTATTTACATTATTCGGACTATTGTCCTCATCTTTGTCGCCATATTTATTACAACGTTTCGGCCTTTCAGTATCTGTCTATATTTCTGAGATGAGGTATTATGTACATTATTTACATTATTCGACTATTGTCCTCGTCTTTGTCGCCATATTTATTACAACGTTTCGGCCTTTCAGTATCTGTCTATATTTCTGAGATGAGGTATTATGTACATTATTTTACATTATTCGGACTATTGTCCTCATCTATGTCACCATATTTATTACAACGTTTCGGCCTTTCAGTATCTGTCTATATTTCTGAGATGAGGTATTATGTACATTATTTACATTATTCGGACTATTGTCCTCAACTATGTCACCATATTTATTACAACGTTTCGGCCTTTCAGTATCTGTCTATATTTCTGAGATGAGGTATTATGTACATTATTTACATTATTCGGACTATTGTCCTCATCTTTGTCGCCATATTTATTACAACGTTTCGGCCTTTCAGTATCTGTCTATATTTCTGAGATGAGGTATTATGTACATTATTTACATTATTCGGACTATTGTCCTCATCTATGTCACCATATTTATTACAACGTTTCGGCCTTTCAGTATCTGTCTATATTTCTGAGATGAGGTATTATGTACATTATTTACATTATTCGGACTATTGTCCCTCATCTATGTCACCATATTTATTACAACGTTTCGGCCTTTCAGTATCTGTCTATATTTCTGAGATGAGGTATTATGTACATTATTTACATTATTCGGACTATTGTTCTCATCTTTGTCGCCATATTAATCACAACGTTTCGGCCTTTCAGCATCTATCTATATTTCTGAGATGAGGTATTATGTACATTATTTACATTATTCGGACTATTGTCCTCATTTTTGTCGCCATATTTATTACAACGTTTCGGCCTTTCAGTATCTGTCTATATTTCTGAGATGAGGTATTATGTACATTATTTACATTATTCGGACTATTGTCCTCATCTATGTCACCATATTTATTACAACGTTTCGGCCTTTCAGTATCTGTCTATATTTCTGAGATGAGGTATTATGTACATTATTTACATTATTCGGACTATTGTCCTCATCTTTGTCGCCATATTTATTACAACGTTTCGGCCTTTCAGTATCTGTCTATATTTCTGAGATGAGGTATTATGTACATTATTTACATTATTCGGACTATTGTCCTCATCTATGTCACCATATTTATTACAACGTTTCGGCCTTTCAGTATCTGTCTATATTTCTGAGATGAGGTATTATGTACATTATTTACATTATTCGGACTATTGTCCTCATCTTTGTCGCCATATTTATTACAACGTTTCGGCCTTTCAGTATCTGTCTATATTTCTGAGATGAGGTATTATGTACATTATTTACATTATTCGGACTATTGTCCTCATCTATGTCACCATATTTATTACAACGTTTCGGCCTTTCAGTATCTGTCTATATTTCTGAGATGAATTATGATGTACATTATTTACATTATTCGGACTATTGTTCTCATCTTTGTCGCCATATTAATCACAATGTTTCGGCCTTTCAGCATCTGTCTATATTTCTGAGATGAGGTATTATGTACATTATTTACATTATTCGGACTATTGTCCTCATCTATGTCGCCATATTTATTACAACGTTTCGGCCTTTCAGTATCTGTCTACATTTCTGAGATGAGGTATTATGTACATTATTTACATTATTCGGACTATTGTCCTCATCTTTGTCGCCATATTTATTACAACGTTTCGGCCTTTCAGTATCTGTCTATATTTCTGAGATGAGGTATTATGTACATTATTTACATTATTCGGACTATTGTCCTCATCTTTGTCGCCATATTTATTACAACGTTTCGGCCTTTCAGTATCTGTCTATATTTCTGAGATGAGGTATTATGTACATTATTTACATTATTCGGACTATTGTCCTCATCTTTGTCGCCATATTTATTACAACGTTTCGGCCTTTCAGTATCTGTCTATATTTCTGAGATGAGGTATTACGTACATTATTTACATTATTCGGACTATTGTCCTCATCTTTGTCGCCATATTTATTACAACGTTTCGGCATTTCAGTATCTGTCTATATTTCTGAGATGAGGTATTATGTACATTATTTACATTATTCGGACTATTGTCCTCATCTTTGTCGCCATATTTATTACAACGTTTCGGCCTTTCAGTATCTGTCTATATTTCTGAGATGAGGTATTATGTACATTATTTACATTATTCGGACTATTGTCCTCATCTTTGTCGCCATATTTATTACAACGTTTCGGCCTTTCAGTATCTGTCTATATTTCTGAGATGAGGTATTATTTACATTATTTACATTATTCGGACTATTGTCCTCATCTTTGTCGCCATATTTATTACAACGTTTCGGCCTTTCAGTATCTGTCTATATTTCTGAGATGAGGTATTATTTACATTATTTACATTATTCGGACTATTGTCCTCATCTTTGTCGCCATATGTATTACAACATTTCGGCCGTTGTACGCTGCGGCCTTCGTCAGGTGGTTGGAATGTCGAACTGAACTGGGGAAGACTGTACTAGTTCCACGTGCCATGTTAAATGGATGTCAGTTATCAGTTATGTCCTGTTAATTTTCCTCTGAAAGTTCTCCACTGCCTTAGCAGGGTATTGAACTCACACTCTTTAGGTCCTGTCACTGCATCTAATTAACGCATTTATTCAATTTGCTTTGTGTTAGTTAGATCCAGTGACATGACCCAATGAGTGTGAGTTCAATTCCTGTTACGGCAGTGGAGAACTTGGAGATTGGAAATTAGCAGGACAACAAACAAGAATTCATTTATGTTCAGATTTCATTCCATCGAGCAAGCATCAATAACTTACATGACTCAAGTTTAAACAAACGAGTAAACATTATTTATTTTGTATTGCATTTGTGTGTTCGTATCTAGAACAGTACAAGTTAAATCAGTACGTTAAACGCTACAGTAGATTTTAACTCCAGATTGATTTGTGTATTTGTCTATATTTCTGAGATGAGGTATTATTGTACATTATTTACATTATTTGTCCTCATCTTTGTCGCCATGTTTATTAGAACTTTTCAGTCGTTGCACGCTCCGGCCTTCTTCAAGGACACGTGGCACGGTGGATAAAGGCGTTAGTTAGATCCAGTGACAGGACCCAAAGAGTGTGAGTTCAAATATTCTGATCTATAAAATCGATGCGGAAAAATAAGAAAAAAATATTTAACTAAACCGAACGAAATTTGGTGTGAACTATTTTTTGCCTATTGTTACTGCACATTCACAGGGATTCCTTTTCACATCGCATGAATCGATTTTTGAATTCTGTTCACTTACACAATTCATAAACTGTTTTAATTATTTTCAAAGTTCATTTCTGACGTTCCCCCCCCTTAAAAATGACAGATGACTGTTAGACTATTTCAATTTATTTCAAGATCCTTGTCGTTTTGTGACGAGCCTTTCGTAATGGAATATTCTTTATAGAAAAATATTTAAATTGTTTTTTATGTTAAAGGCAAAGACAAATTAATACGGCAAAAATGGCTGCTTTGAAAAATGGTTTTGGGAATTGCCTACAGGAATTTTGTTGTGCCAATCTTTCATGTAGAAATAATGCTTGACTTGAAAATCAGCATTCAAAATTCTATCATTTGGCTGAACTCGAATTTCGAGTGGCGACCAATGATTAGAAACCAAGTCTATTTACTTGCTATTTACTTGGCATGGGAAGAATTTGGAGGAGATTGATTTGTAAAAGCGATTATTCGTCTCTTATTTTACTATCGTGATATCCCAATAGTAGGATTAATTGTAATTTTAGACATTTACATAGAAATCATGAAGAAATGTATTATATATATATATATATATATATATATATATATATATATATATATATATATAGTTTATGTAAATATGAATATAAAAGTGAACATTGAAGTCGACACTCAGTGACGACAGGCTGTTTCATGCTAGACGCATCCGCTGTAATCCAGCACTCGCGGCCTGACGATTGCGTCTAGCATGGAACAGCCTGTCGCCACTGAGTGTTCTAATGTTCACTTATATATACATACATATATATATATATATATATATATATATATATATATATATATATATATATATATATATGTGTGTGTGTGTGTGTGTGTGAGACAAGTTTTTTCCTTTAGAACTTCCTCCGTTTAAAGTAATATTTTGACATTTTCCCCTTTGCCATTTATTTGTCTAATGTTTAAAATATAAAAAAAACCTATCATTTTTTCTCTATCACACACATACACACGCTCTCACAGAGAGACACGTGCATACTCACACATGTATATATATATGAATGACTGAATAAATTAAAAATATCATGCTTGTTTATTTTTATCATAATCCTTCATATTCACGAATATTTTTCGTATATTACTATCAAATGCGACAAGAAATGCACTGTAACATTGAAAATCACTTTTATCTCTCAAGTACTTTCCATCTCTACGCATGTCTGACCATTCGTCCATTACAGGACATTTACACCAACGATTCTGTCCACATTCATAGTATAGAAACATACTGATTGATAACACAACTATGCCACACCAAGAAGATAAATTAAAACTGCAGATTCTCGAAGCAATCTTCAATAAAAAAATTGAAGCCGACACTAAATAGAATTAGCTAAGAATACTGTAGTAATATTCTAAAATCCATATAAAAAGGAATGTTTTCACGTTTTTCACGCGTTCGACCATATCATATCAACATAAAAGAAAAAATTCCTAATGGATAATTCACGTTCTAATGAACCCCAAGGCATACCTGTTGGCCGTTGCATTTAAACACAAAAAATCACTAATGGACAGCCATACATAGTTTCGCCTTATCAGTTGCAGCCTCGATGTTGATCTCAGAAGGATATGAAAAGTTCTTTGGAAATTAAAGTGATTTTCACGGTTACAGTGCATTTCATGCCTAATTTGATTGTAATATACTAAAATATATTCATGAATATGAAAGGATTATGATAAAATAAGCATACATAATGTTTGTAATTTATTCAATCGCACATACCTAAAAGAGAATTTGCTGCCGGAAACACACACACACACACACACACACACACACACACACACATATATATATATATATATATATATATATATATATATATATATATATATAAATTATTTTAAACATTATGTCTGGTTATTTTTAGCATAATCCCTTCATATTCACGAATATTTTTCCGAGTATTACAATCAAATATGGAATACACGGAAAATATTCGTGAATATGAAAGGATTATGCTAAAAATAAGCAGACATAATGTTTGTAATTTATTTAATCAGACATGCTTAAATAGAATTTCTGCCTAAATGCACGCACACACACAGACACACACACACACACACACACACTCACACACACAGACACACACACACACACACATATATATATATATATATATATATATATATATATATATATATATACAAATTAGGGCGCGCATCAATAAATTTGTAGTGTAATGAAGAAGATAACATTCAAATATTTAAATACGATCTCGTATCTTCTTGGTACAGCAAACGGATTGATTGATCTGACTCCAAATAGAAAAGCGTAGTAAATTATCTACTAACGAATTAGCTAAGCAGATGTTCTTTTGCTAAATAAATTTTACTCAGTTCCAATGAAAACGTTAAGTTAAAAACTTTGCACTAAAACACATTATGCCGACGGTAAGGTAAGGCAATTATTAGATAAACTAAAAGTGCAGTCGAAGAACACATCTTAATCTTTCATCTTTTGTTAATTCTTCCAGTGCACTTGGATTAAGATCATCATGAACAATTGCCTCTTCTAAAATCACAATCGACATAAGAAGATGCTGAAAACACTAATTATTTTAAGTAACTGCAGACATTATATGTCTAAATCTCTGAAATTAGGTATTATGATTAAATTGTATTATTTACATTATTTGGACTGCTATTCTCATCTTCATTGCCAAACTCACAACGTTTCAGGCGTTGTACGCTCCGGCCTTCTTCAGGATCTGTCTATATCTCTAGGATGAGATATTATGATTACTTGCATTATTTACATTATTTGGATTGTTATCCACATCTTAATTGCCATATTCACACCTTTTCGGTCGTTGTACGCTCTGGCCTTCTTCGGGTGATTGGAATTTCGAACCGAACTCTTTATGTCCTCAAGGACACATGGCCCAGTGGATAAAAACTTTGGTTAGATCCAGTGACTACCCCCAAATAGTAGTGAGTTCCATACCAGGCTACAGCAATGGTGAACCGAAAAAACTTGGAGAGTTGAGTTAAAGGGAAATATCTGAGACATCCACAAAAGGCATGGCACGTAGAACCAGAAAAAACTACCTCGGTGGACGAAATAAAGGGTTCGATTCGAAATTCCAATCACCTGAAGAATGCCAGAGCGTACAATGTCCGAAACGTTGTGAATATGGCAATGAAGATGTGGATAACAGCCCGAGTAATGTAAATAATGCAAGTAATATTAATATTATACATACATTTATACTTTTGAAATTTTTTGAGACAAAAATTAGCAGAGAAACACAACTCGAACAATATGACCCGAAAGTTTAAAAGAAATATAGTTTTAGAATATATGAAAACAGCTTTGAAAGAATATTAGACAAATATGGAAGTCATAATTATTCATTTGCTAAATCTGGATATTGTATGTCACAGAAAAAAAAATTCTTATTTCATGGCAATCTACAATAATCTACCTCGGTGGACAAAAATATGGGTTCGAATCGAAATTCCAATCACCTGAAGAAGGCCGGAGCGTATAATGTCCGAAACGTTGTGAACATGGCAATGAAGATGAGGATAAGAGTCCGAGTAATGTAAATAATGCAAGTAATCTGCAGACTTTTATCGTTCGAGCAACGATTTAAAAGTTGCAGGAAGCGAAATGATGAGGAGATTCGTTAAAAGAAACCATCTATGCATCTTTCGTTTTCTCGATTACTTTTCTCAACCTATCTAGTTTGCTTTAGAAAGTTATCAAATATAGAAGCCAATATTTTGCTCCTATTTTCTCCAATTCTCAGTGGGACTCCTGAGAATAATGAATTTCATTATTATATTGAAAAGAAAAGTCGAAATACATCCGAGAAATCGACAAAAATAAAAGCAAGAGCCTTTGTGTTTATCGCAGTTTTTTTTTTTCTTTTGATTTTTTTGTAACTTTGACGGATTCCGAATCTGGGTTGATTATCATCTCAGCCGGGTGCATTTCTCTGATATTTTTGGACTTTTTATGCTGACAAGGGAGAATATCACCGGCGTCGTTACACCGAAGGAGATATAAGAAAGTAGAAAAAAAAGGTCGTACCTCACCGCTCCCCAATCTCTTCCCTCTCTTTTTCCTTGTTTTTGTTTGCCTCTCAATTTCTCTCTTTCTCTCTCTCTCTCTCTCTCTCTCTCTCTCACACACACACACCTACATACATGTAGATACTTTTGCACACACTTGGGCGAGGGTAAAGAGACATCTGGTAAACATTACTTTGTCTCATACACATATGCGTACACGCACACACATATGTATGCGCGTGTACGTCTTCTTACGTACATTTAATTGTCAAAGAACAGATTCAGTTCTTTTTACTTCTGAGTAGACATTTTGAAAAAACTGAATTTGATATGACATTTACTTAGGTTTTCTATCACAAAAGTAAAAATTGAAATATTAAAAACAGGTCTAAATACATAATATATATTATCAACATGAAATATATTCTATTATTATTATTATTATTATTAATAATAATAAAAAATATTTCAGACAACATGATTATTGAAATCTATTGAGTTGCGTTCTAGCATTTTGAAAAGTTTGTCAGCCTCAGATTGTGCAGTGAAAATTCTTAACAACTCAAATGTAATCGAAAAAGATGTAAATGTGTAAAATACAAAATGCGCTCGAATATAAAAATGAATGTCGTGTCAATAGTGATTAGCAAATGGTCTCAAAAGTCTGTTCAAATGTTCGGGAATTTGGAAATTCCAATCACCTGAAGAGGCCGGAGCGTACAACGGCAGAAAAGTTGTGAATATGGCAGTTAAGAAGAGGATAACAGTGCAAATAATGTAAATAATGCAACAAATCATAATACTTTATCCTAGGGATATAGACAGATCCTGAAGAAGGCCGGAGCGTACAACGCCCGAAACGTTGCGAGTATGGCAATGTAGATGAGGATAACAGTTCGAATAATGTAAATAATGTAAGTAATCATAATACTACATATGATAGATCCATTCACCTGAAGAAGGCTGGAGCGTACGACGGCCGAAAAATTGTGAAGATGGCAATTAAGATGAGGATAACAGTCCAGATAATGTAAATAATGCAACTAATCATAATCCCTTATCCTAAAGCTATAGACATATTCTGAAGAAGGCCGGAGCGTACAACGCCCGAAACGTTGCGAGTATGACAATGAAGATGAGGATAGCAGTTCGAATAATGTAAATAATACAATTTAATCATAATACTTAATTTCAGAGATATAGACATATAATGTCTGCAGTTACTTAAAATAATTAGTGTTTTCAGCTTCTTCTTATGTTGATTGTGATTTTAGAGAAGGCAATTTTTCATGATGATCTTAATCCAATTGCACTGGATTTAGAAATTTAAATGATCCAAGACTACAACATTGTCGAAACGTACCAAAATACTGCGTCGAATGTTTGAAAACTGGAGTGACTTGCTTTTACCCGGTGAGGAAAATTTCATACAACCAAATGTTGCTGAAACGAAAAATGATCATTTTATTTTCGTATGTTCTCATACCCAAATCTTTTCTCTCTCCTCTAAAATTAGTTATTTTACTTCTCCACATATTTGAGATCTCAACTAGTTGTCTTTGAAACAGTGTCATATCCCAGTGTCAGCTCATTATTCCGCCATTGTGAATGGACATACGAAGTACATGTGCACTGGGTCAGGATTTATTAGAAAAATACGAAATAAAAGTAAATAATAACGGAATTATTTCTTTTGTTTTAATTAATTCTCAAAAGGGTGTATATTTCCGAGAAGATTGCAGATTCCAATATCCGTCATAGAATCCCATGGTTTCATCAAACGTTTTATATGTTCTCTTTTTTCCCCATGGCCTTCTTTTGTTGAACAGTAGTTAATGTCAATAGTGATTTATGATTTTCAGTTGATCTGCTTGTATTTTTGTGTATTCTTTACAAAGAGGCAAACAGGTCTTTGGAGTAGGTAGGCTTTCCTACCGCCCGGTCAACACTCCTCCCCCTTCTCTTGGACATGAGTAGAGGCTTACGCCTTGTTTCTTGTTTAGGAAGGGTTTCAGTACTCTCTCTCTCTCACTGGCCTCTGTATCTCCAGTTGCCTTGATCTATCCACAACTCTTCTCCTCATCCTTTCTTCTATCACTCCTATCTGATCTTGCTCCAAATTTTCTGTAACCCCTTGCGTCTTAGTGGCTTTCTGCCTTACTTGGGGTGAAAAGCTTAAAAAAAAAGATACATGCTTGTTTTTGACAAAAAAGAAATATATGTATTTTATAATTTCTCCCTTTATAATTCTGTGCATTTTTTCTTTACCAATTTTGTTGGGAGAAATTCCTTTGAACGGCTGGTTTATAATGTTAATCCATTCACAAATTGTTTTCTCTCTTTAAGAAGAATAAGAGAAATAAATAGAGGGGGAGAAGAGGAAAAGAATGGAAGGAGAAGGAAAGAAAGAAGGGGGAGATAGGGAGGGTTAGGATAAGAAGGGGAGGCGGTTGTGATCAGATATTCGAAATTCACAGTTTAGCGTTCGTTGATAGTGACCAAGCAATTATGACATCTTGGAATTAAATATGTTAAACAGAAGAACTAACAAGCGAGAAGCGAAATAAAACATCAAGTGCAATTTCTTTATATTTACCAAAATTCTTGGAAATAACTTGGCAAATGGGTTGGCATGAAAAATTCTAACGCGCACGCACAAACATGCGCATTAATAAGTTTTTGTGTATGAGATAGATAGATAGATAAACATGGGGTAGATTAATAGATAGTTTTAGATAGATATGAGATAGATAGATAGATAGATTACGACTGGGGTAGATAGATGGATAGGTCTATAGATAGAATAATGAAGTGACTGGGGATAGATAGATAGATAGATAGATAGATTAATGGATAGATAATAGAAGATTACGACTCAGGGGATATAGGATAGATGAATAATAGTGATGAATAGATGAATAGATAGATAGATAGATAGATAGATAGATAGATAGATAGATTACGACTGGGGTAGATAGATCGATAGGTCTATAGATAGATAATGAAGTGACTGGGATAGATAGATAGATAGATAGATGGATAGGTCTATAGATAGATATTACGACTGGGGTAGATAGACGATAGGGATAGATGATAATGAAGTGACTGGGATAGATAGATGATAGATAGATAGATAGATAGATAGAGATAGATAGATAGATAGATTACGACTGGGGGTAGATAGATGGATAGGTCTATAGATAGATAATGATCTGGGATAGGATAGATATAGATAGATAATAGATGATGATACTGGGATAGATAGATCGATAGGTCTATAGATAGATAGATGACTGGGATAGATAGATAGATAGATAGATAGATAGATAGATAGATAGATAGATAGATTACGACTGGGGTAGATAGATCGATAGGTCTATAGATAGATAATGAAGTGACTGGGATAGATAGATAGATAGATAGATAGATAGATAGATAGATAGATAGATAGATAGATAGATAGATAGATTACGACTGGGGTAGATAGATGGATAGGTCTATAGATAGATAATGAAGTGACTGGGATAGATAGATAGATAGATAGATAGATAGATAGATAGATAGATAGATAGATTACGACTGGGGTAGATAGATCGATAGGTCTATAGATAGATAATGAAGAGACTGGGATAGATAGATAGATAGATAGATAGATAGATAGATAGAAAGAACAAAATTTCTTTCTTTTCTCTTTTTTTTTTGTTAGTCCTTTTTCCTTCACCTTCGTCTTTTTATTTTTTCGTCCTTCACTCTTTCTTTACTTTCTAGTGTTGGTCTTCAATCTTTCAACTTTCATTCATTTTCATTCATCGTTTCGTTTTTCATTTCATTCCTTCATGCTTTGGGTCTTTAAAATTTTCATCACTTTTTGTCGTTTTGTAAGTTTTTATTTGATGTCTTTCATTAATCTTTCTTTTGCATTTTTTTCATTTTTCATTCGGCGCTTTATTTCCTTGAATTATTTCCTTCGTTCATTTTTGTTTCTTTTTCCTTCTGATCGACATTTCTTTCCTGTATCTTCATTCTCTCATTTCATCTTTTTCTTTTCACTTCATTGTTTTTTTGCGTTATTATTTTTCTTTCGTTTCTTGTATTTGTTTATCTTTCCTTCTTTCTTTCTTATAAATTTGTTTATTATTTTTCACCATTTTTTTGTCTTTCGCCACTTCTCTCTTTGCATTTTTCCTTTCCTCAGTATCTGTCTATATTTCTGAGATGAGGTATTACGTACACTATTTACATTATTCGAAGTATTGTCCTCATCTTTGTCGCGATATTTATTACAACGTTTCGGCCGTTGTACGCCCTGACATTCTTCAGTCGGATGGTCTATTCAATTCTGTCATGTCTGTGTACGTATGAACAAAGATTTTAGATTTTCTTCATCCACCAGTGAATTGGAAGATTAAAGTAATTTACTGCATTTGATCTAATTTTCATGTATAAATTATGGAGCAAATTAGTATAAAATAGAATCCAAAATAACCTCATATGGAGAATAGGCTTATATATATATATATATATATATATATATATATATATATATATATATATATATATATATATATATAGTGTATGTATGTATGTATGTATTCAGTTGTATAGATATGAGTGTGTGACACTGGGTTTTACGCTTTTTGCGATCATCAGAAAAAACATTTTCATGGGTATATATATATATATATATATATATATATATATATATATATATATATATATATATAAAATTTCTCCGATTTAACCAGTAGAGAAGACAATATTTATGAATAAAAATGACAATAGGAAAACTAGTAATTGCTGACGCGTTTCGTCCAATGTGGACTTTATCAAAGCAAAATACGAAAATGAAATTAATTGAACAAGGTAACTAATAAAAACAAAAACAGAATTTTCCTAGCGACTGGAAACGCTATTTTCCTAGCGATAGGGAAACGCTATTTTTATATTTTTAACTGAAAATAACGTAAAATAAATTGCCAAAACTGTTCCTTCCAATATATTGGAGAAACAAGTAGAAGTTTAAAAAAACGCATTTATGAGCACAAAAGAGACCTCACAAAAAACAACTTAGCTAATGCAATAGTCATACATAGAAATAAATTCAACCAAAATTTTAATTTTAAAAATGCTACACTCATAAAAAACGAAAATAACTCACTCAGAAGGAAAATTCTAGAGAGTGTCGCCATAGAAAATTACACAAATATTAATCTACGCCCAGGCTTTTTTCCCCATTTCACCTTTCTTAACAAAATTAATGCTCTTACAAACAAATATACACAACAGATTCATAAAATCAAAAGAAAATGGTTGAATACATCAACACAGATATAATGACAATATTCTCCACACGTGACAAATATTGACGTTATTTTCAGTTAAAAATATGAAAATAGCGTTTCTCTACATTCCAGTTGCTAGGTACATTTTGTTTTTTTGTTTTTATTAGTTACCTTGTTCAATTAATTTCATCTTCCTATTTTGCTTTGATAAAGTCCACATTGGACGAAACGCGTCAGCAATTTCTAGTTTTCCTATTGTCATTTTTATTCATATATATATATATATATATATATATATAATTAATCTCATGATCACGAAGACTTACAAGACCATGCTAATAATTATTTCGTTAGAATCAAAAATTCGATTCCAACTCTGCAGACCAAAAACATACAAATGAATGGATAAATATTTTACCAGGTTCAAAGGAAAATATGAAGAAAATAAATATTACCATTGTCTTGTAAGTCTTTATGTTCATGATAATAATTATTACTTGGTCTGTTTTTGAGATTGAACTCTCTCTGGATTTATATCCTCTTTGGAATTATCCATACGGACTACGAAATATTATCTTTGTGTCTATACATACATATATATATATATATATATATATATATATATATATATATATATATATGTGTGTGTGTGTGTGTGTGTGTATTATTCCCCACATGAGGTAATATTGGATTCTATTGTGTACTAATTATTTACTCTGTAATAATAATGTATTGACCTCTTTTGTGGATCATTTTTAATATTTTTTTATTACTAGGAGCCACTTGTATTATATACCAACGGTTTTTATACTATATATATATATATATATATATATATATATATATATATATATATATATATATATATATATGTATGTATGTATGCATGTATATATGTGAAGAAATATACTCTTAAGGTGTGCTATATTTATGGGATAAAGTGCTCAATATAGAGCGTGTGTAAATATAAAACTGAACACTGAAGTCAAAATTTAAAGCGACAGGCTGTTTCACGCTAGCCGAAATCGTGAGGACACGTTTATATGCAATGTCTTATATATATATATATATATATATATATATATATATATATATATATATATATATATATATGTATTTGTTTATTTAGGCAGAAATCCTTCTTTCATGCACATTTCATTGAATATGACAGACAAGGTGCTTTTATTTAGTTTTGTATACATTTTTTTATGCGATCTAATAATTTATTTTTCTTTTCAGATGATAAATTATATAAAAACTGTCCGAATGTTCTTTTTATCCAAGCGCTTTCGGCTATAAATTTACCCATTTTCAAGGATTAAATATCTTAACTGTTAAATATGAAATAGTTTGTTTAATGTATGTTTTATAAAATGTTTTCATTTTTCAAAACACGATCAAGATATTGTGATTATGTTCATAGTTAATATTATTAAGTGTTGGTTTTTTGTCTTTTATTAATAAGGCTTCCATTATTTTAAGCCATTTTGTGCATGTAGATGATGCAATTGTATTAGTGCTGTCAACAATATGTTACGAATAGGGTCCGATAGGTCCCTATGAATATTTAATCGAGATCTAATTGAGCTATTGTCAGAAAGGTGTACAGTGAGTCTGCGTGTCAAACATGTTGTAGTGTGGCCTATATAATTATTTACGAATTTTGATTGATCAGCAATACAATTGGCATTTAAATTTGTAAATAATATTTGCCCTATTTAATTTTTTTCTAAGAGGCGAATTATTATTTTTAACTATAAGGTTAGAGGTTTCAACATTTTTGTAATGAATAAATAATCTAACAATAGCAAGAAAATAATTTTTTTGCATTGGCAACTGGAGTTTTGCATTTTTTTAATAATGTTTTTAATTCTACTTTCGTCTTGTCTATATCTTTCGTTCATTTGATTTTTATAAATTACACCCATGAATATAAGGTCAAATGCAGATGAAGATAGAAAAGCAGTAAATTCGTTTAATCATGCCATTAAAAGGTGAATGAAGAAAATCTAAAATCTTTGTTCATACGTACATATCAGACTGTACTCTAAAAGGCAGTCTTTCGAAAACTTGTACAACTTTTCTTCGAGAAGCCACTTTTTGTCCTTTTGAAGTCTTGAGTGTAAAAGTTGGAAATGCAATTATTTTAAACTTTCATCTTTCAAAAATTATTTTCTTTCAAAGATGGAGAATACATCGGAATATCTTAGAAAAAAAAACAACATTATTTTATTTTATTTTTCATTCTATCAACACACCCATACACAAGACACACAAACGCAAGTACACTTGCACATTTATACTCTCGAAACACTAATATCCTTATATTACTGTTATATATACACCAACGGAGTACCCAAGTGAAATGACAAACCTATTTACATATGTATTGATTTTTACCCAGGATAAATATAGTGGATATACGATCTACCTACCATCAATTTTTTTACGTTAAAATTTTGCATAGAATATAATGGGAGGATATTTTGCTATGTCATGAGTGTTACATACACAATTATATAAAACGCAAGGAGTATCTGTTCACTCACACACATATGCGCACATACACACACACAAACACACACATATATTCATATATATATATGCATTTTAAATGATGCAGATTAATTAATATTGTAAAATAGTCATTCAAAGAATAAATCAATAAAGTTAATGTAATTAATGACGAACTCACTTCACTAACAGATTAAATAAGGCATTAACTCACTGACCACTCACTGAACGACAAGATACTTGTATCATTCAGTGATTGGTCAGTGAGTTAATGCCTTCTTAATCTGTTAGCGAAGTGAGTTAAAATTACATTAACTTTAACTTATATATATAAATATATATATATATATATATATATATATATATATATATATATATAATATGTCCCGGAAAGGGATATATTAGAACGAAGTAGCTAAATGATTTTGGCTATTATAACCAAGTAGAATACGGTAGCAGTAATCGACTGGTACGCGTCGTAGTCGCAGGTAAGAAGTGTAGATCAATGGCGTAGTCCAATGGGCGTATTATAGACTTAGTTCTCAGACTAAGGGCTCTTGACTCTCGTACCTACACGTCCGTCGGTATTTATGACGGACACCAGCCAATCATATTCCAGTGAGGGGGAAAACAGGTGTACGCATATTCCATTATATCAGTATATAAGGCAATGAGTATCCACGTTTTATATATATATATATATATATATATATATATATATATATATATATATACAGGTACGATGAGAACTGATAGAGTACACTTTGAAACCAAATTATTCGTTCACTCGTCAGTAATTTACAATCGCCCGAGTCAGCGAATACTCGTTGTCACATTCGTAATGCACGTTGGAGTAGAGACTTTGTAATCGCAGATACAACTATAATACACCTTTGAACAATACATATGACAGACGCCTTCGAATAACACTCACACTAATAGTACTTGCTCGATAATACTCGCTCGGAAAGTAACCTCCGAAAAGTGATCACTATAGAGAAGAGAATCGCAAACCGTAAATACTAATAGAGGATAGAGTAGAAATAGTGATCAATTAGGCCACGCTAATTCCCATATATGTGTTTCTTCTCTGGTCACATGATCTAATTAATTCAAAATGGGATCGCCCGTATTTGCTCACTGGCGATCTACGTTCAAACTCCAGTGTCGGTAGCGATATTTTCTTACTATATAACACATCATCAAAATCAGAATTCCATCGATTGATGAAGCGAACAACACGCAGAAGAATTTGAGATCAATAGAGAAGACCACTAAGCACTGATCATTTCCTCCATGCTTATACAAACTTGAAAATCAATCAAGATCTCCTTGACATGCCTATCCGAAGAAACTTCGACTATAATTTATCAAGATATGCGATATGAGTATCCACTTGTATGACAAGTACAAAGTTAAAAAGTTAACAAAACGCGTGCGTGCGCAGATGCACGTACATGGTTGAATAAATGTTGTAGAAGACAATTATTTATTAAGATAATTCCATGATGAGAATGATATAACTTCATGTTGCTATTAGGCTGTTCGGAAAATAATGTCCGATTGTAGAAGAAACCATTTCTACACTATTTACATTATTTGGACTATTGTCCTCATCTTTGTCGCCAAATTTATTACAACGTATCGGCCGTTGTACGCTCCGGCCTTCTTCAGGTGGTTGAAATGTCGAACTGAACCCTTTATTTCGCTTACTGGGGTAGACTGTTCTAGTTCCACATGCCATGTTTTAATGGATGTCAGTTATCAGTTATCTCCTGTTAATTCCCCTCTCCAAGTTCTCCACTGCCTTAACAGGGTATTGAACTCACACTCTTTGGATCATGTCACTGGATTTGACCAACGTTTTTATTAATGTTATATCAATCTCAGTCAGAATTTAATTTAAAATATTATATAGCCCTCACCTTGAACAGCGCGTTAAAAAAAGAGTGATGCGTTTACTTTTTTGGAATGAGTTCATGGCTGGTTATAATGCATTTCAATCTGCTGTCAAACTTAATATGGCACCAGTATTATGTAGTTCCGTAGTCTTGAAGAACGAGATTGTAGAGGACATCCATCTGCAACTGACAGTCAACATCTAAGAAAACTAGTCGAAGGAAAAAAAAACACACGTCAAAGTGTCACAGAAATGTCTACGATAATCTGTGTCAGCATTTCAACTTTGCCACATCCACCATATGAACCTGATGCCCTCTGACTACCACTTTTACAAGAATTTTGACAATTTTCAATCCGAAAGATAATCCGTTGCAAAGAAGATGCAAATATTTCTTGGCGTCTAAACATTTTTAGTTTTCTTGTAAATAAGACATTAATTCAAGAATAAAGTTTACTGATAATTTTTATATATATATATATATATATATATATATATATATATATATATATATATGTGTGTGTGTGTGTGTGTGTGTGTGTGTATACACTGCGTGCCAAATTATTATCGAGATAAAGTTTTTTTTCTAATATTTCAAAAACCGTCCAATCAATTCATACAAAAATTTCACACAATGTTGGCAACACAGACCTGCGCAATCACCGAAATTTTCTTACTGATCTGCGCAATGTAAACAAACTGGCGCCATATTTGTTCTCAGCACGGTGATTTGAGCGTGCCAAATTATTAGAAAAGCGTATGCATTTAGTGAAAAGATGGGCCGTAAAAGCAGTTTAAGTGATGCTGAAAAGAAAACTATCACCTCAGAACTTTGTGTGAATTGATTGGACCGTTTTTGAAATATTAGAAAAAACGATCTCGATAATAATTTGGCACGCAGTGTATATATATCAAGAAGGTAGAATCCAGGTAGAACTCAATGTCCAGGACAGAGTAAAAATATAATATAAATGACTCAAACACTAATATTCCATGGTTATAATTTATTACATTGAAATCGTAATCACGATCCAGTTCATCAGACCTAAAAATTCAAAAAGCAATTTATATATATATATATTGTGTGTGTGTGTGTGTGTATGTATAAAGTGGATATTGAAGTCAACACCCAGAGAAAACAGTCTGTCTCATCCTCAAACGCAATTGGCCTGACGACTGCGTTTGAGAATGAAATAGACTGTTGCCTCTGGGTGCTGACGTCAATGTCTTCCTTTATATTTATATACGTTCTATCCATGATATTGAACAATTTATCCCATAAATATAGCATACCATAAAACTTTATTTTATCCTCATCAGAGATTGAGAGGAAACAGACAGAAAACACTGGTATTTTCAATTATGTCTGTGTCATATCTCATTGGCCAGATTCGTGTATATATTAAAACCGTGGATAATTCTATGTGTATTTGGGTTTGTGAAAACTCTTGTATGTCTAAGTGGGCAAATGATAGTAATGTGTACTTGTAATTGTGATCTTATTTCTGTCTAGTTAGGATTTTATCTTCACCTTTGTGCTCTCAGCCTACGGAGCGTAAGTCACAGGGTTCTAATTGCTCATACACATTTCAAAACATTTGCGTTTTTTTTAGTTCAAAAGTGCTTTCGTTGCATATTATTCAGCATTTCAAAATTTACATTTTAACTGCAAAATCCTCGACCCACCTATGGAAATATTCTTTTTTTATGATGACATTTGTTTAATGTCAAAAGACGCCATCACTTCTCCTCCTTCGATTAATAATAATAATAATAATAATAATAATAATAATAATGAGAAGAAGAAGAAGAAGAAGAAGAAGGAAAAGAAGAAGGAAAAGAAGAAGAAGAAGAAGGAATAGAAGAAGATGAAGAAGAAGAAAAGAAGAAGAAGAAGGAATAGAAGAAGAAGAAGAAGAAGAAGAAGAAGGAATAGAAGAAGAGGCAGAAGAAGGAACAGAAGAATAAGAAGAAGAAGAAGAAGAAGAAGAAGGAATAGAAGAAGAAGAAGAAGGAATAGAAGAAGGAGAAGAAGAAGAAATAGAAGAAGAAGAAGATGAAGAAGAAGAAGAAGAAAAAGAAAAAGAAGGAATAGAAGAAGAAGAAAAGAAGGAGTTCTATCTTCAGTAATAAAGGAAACCGACAAATTTAAAAGGGAATTTCAAGTGCATGAAGAAGTGCTAATACACCGACTGCCGCAGCAAAGAAACTAAAAAGAACCGAAAAAGCAAACGCAATTTACTAAATGCAAAAACGATGGAAAGATGAACCTCTTCATGGCCAATACTCTGTCCGAATCAAACAAGCTGAGGTAGAAGTAACCCGTGGTTACATACTGCATGGTTAAAAGCTGAAACTGAAGGTTTTATTCTTGCTACCCAGAACCAATCCTTGCCAACTAGAAATTACAAAGGACACATACTGAAAAATTTTGTTGACTCCAAATGCAGATTCTCTGATAAAGAAACAGAAACCATTGAACATCTTGTATCAAATTACACAGTGTTAGCGCCCACTGAATATAAACTCGAAATGATAGAGTGGGCCAATATCTTTACTGGAAAATATGCAACATTTACTGGAAGGGAACTTCAAGAAATATCAAGCTGACCCTGTTATAGAGATAGGGCCTATAACAATTTTATGGGAATTTACAATAAACTCAGACAAGACAATCGGATGGCATTTATATAGCACGTATATAACGCATTAAAAATTCCCTTTCTCTGCCGTGTGCCGATAGCCTATGGGTAAAGAGTTTCTGACTGGTGTCAAATCAGTCGAGTTTCGAACCCGACTTTAAGCAATCAGATGTCTAGTTACACTTATGAGCTGAGATACACCGAATCAGGCTGTGTGTGGATGACTATATATATATATATATATATATATATATATGCCTGGTGTAACCGCAAAATTGTCCATCCCACAAAATGTTTAATATCTAAAACCCACGAAACTAATTGAGTGCCCTTTTTCCAGGTTTTGAGATAAGAAATTTAGACATTTTGGTACTGTTATTTTTGCAAGAATCACTGAAAAATCCTTTGAGTTATTCCACTAGGAAGAGAACAGATTAAAATCATTTTCTGTCAGCACCACTATCTTACCAAATGAGCAATGGTGAGGGGAAAAAGATCATTCAGGCTTTCAGTAATAGTACCAACATTCATACTCTGGTTTCCATTTTCAAAGTCCATTCAAGAACCATCATGACAATCTAATCACCCAGGCATAGTGAACAAATTCTACAAAAACTGAGTGGGTTTTCTTATTGACAAGGCAGTTACTGTAAACTGTAATGTATCTTTCAAGATCTTCATAAAACTATTAAAATACAAGAATCTGTAAGTGGAAATCTCAAAAATGTGGCACATGAGAACATCATAAATTCCATTTGTAGTTGAAACTCTTGGATTGATTGAAAAAGAACTCCTATAGAGTGGAGAGATTCCTTGTAGTAAATGCCTTAAAGGAATTTAAAAAAATCTACTCACAATTACAGCTCATACGAAAAGCTTTAAGTAAAATGTGTGCGATCTTAGGCTTTTAAAAATGTTCTTTTTATAAGAAATGATCAGTGGAATATGTCATGAAACCCTTACGGCCGTTTGATCTCTGGCTGGGATTCGGAACTAAATGTCTATACAATACAAACCCAAAGAAATAATAATAATAATAATAATAATAATAATAATAATAATAATAATAATATTTCTTTTTCTATTTTTTTGTCAGTGGAAAGTGTCATGATGTCATTTCTAACCTTAGGCCCCTGGGCGGGACCCGGAAAGAAATGTGTAAACGTCAGAAATCAAAGGAAATAATAATAATAATAATAATAATAATAATAATGAGATAGGACCTGTTACAATTCTATGGGATTACACAATACACAATGACAGAACAATCAAGGCCAACCGGCCAGATATTGTTATTAAAGACCACAAACAAAAAAAGTGCCTCCTTATTGATATGGCAGTCCCTGCTGACTGCAATGTATCTTTGAAGATATTCAAAAAGTTGTCAAAGTACAAGGACCTTGAAATAGAAATCTCGAAAATGTGGCATATGGGAACATCAACAATCCCTGTTGTAGTTGGAGCCCTAGGACTGGTTGGAAAAGATTGCAGTAGACTAATTGAAGGGATTCCTGGAAGTCCATGCCTCAAGGAGATAGAAAAAATTGTTCTGACAAGTACAGCCCACACCTTACGAAGGGCTTTAACTATGAAATTTTTTTTTTTTTTTTGTCAATGGAAAGTGTCATGACGCCATTTCTAACCTTAGGTCCCTGGGTGGGACCCGGAAAGAAATGTGTACACGCCAGAAATCAAAGAAAATAAAAATAATAATAATAATAATAATAATAATAATAATAATAACTAGCAGTATAACCCATCTTTGGCTGGGTTTTCATTACCGGGAATTTTTGCCGTTGAATTGAAGCAGTTTAAGCTTAAAGTCAGCCTACCCGAAAATCAATATTATTAACATCATTTGGGTGCAACTAAGGCACATCCCCAAATACGGGGTTAACAATTTGAATAAGGGGTGGGTCTGACCATGAAAAGGGAACTGTATAATAATAAATAACATTGTAATAATTTAAACCGTTTATTTTTATTAAAGTTTTTTATGAATGATATATATCCAAGAATAGATAGTAGATAGTAAAACGTTGCTGCGAGTTATAATGGGCAGGAGAGTAGAGGAAGGCCATTGTCGCCAACAATTTGGACTCAAAACCAACACTGAAAAATTATCTATGAAACAAAAGAAAAAAATCTATTAAAATCAGATGAAAACCGTGGAAATGCATAAACAAAATCCGATCGCACACATACATACACTCATTTTGAGAATTATAGATATAAGATAATAATAGTAATAATAACAATAATAGATTCCTAAGTTGACATCTACGCGGACGACACTACAATTTACTCCTGCCTCAAAAACAAATCTAGCGTCGCTGACTAAACTAACATGGCCTTCGTCTCAGAAAAGACCTCCAATCGCTTGTGAACTGGGGCAGGAATTGGCTGGTTAACTTTAACGCCTCAAAAAAAAACAAAAAAAACTGCTCTCTATTAATCACCACAGAGAGCCTTCCCTACCCCCCCCCATTAGAATGTCTGACGTTCAACTTCTCAAGAGCACCTCTCTGCGGCTACTCGGTCTCACATTGTCTGCTGACCTAAGATAGAACAAATACATTGAGTCACTTGCTTCGTCCACCGCAAAGAAAGTTGGCTCCCTGTGCCGCGCCAAGAAATTTTTCTCCTCGGAATCGATCCTTCAAATCTACAAATCAACAATTCGCCCTTTCATGGAGCATTGCTTCCATATATGGTCTGGAGTCCCTTCTATTTGCCTCAAGGTTCTTGATAAGATCCAGAGACGGATATGCAATGCAATTGGCTCTGATCTGGCATCTCGTCTGCAGTCGCTCTCTCACAGACGTGCCGTTGCCTCTCTGTCTTTTTTTTTACAAATACTTTCATGGTAATTGCTCCCATGAGCTGCTTTCGCTGGTTCCCAGACTTCATGAATTCAAGCGCCCTACAAGGCTGGCATCCCACTCTCACCCCTTCACTGTTGAAAATGTTAAATGTAGCCATTTCTTCTACTCCATTAGCTTCATATCTCGCACCTCTCGCCTGTGGAACTCCCTTCCCTTTTCCTGTTTCCCAGGTAGCTATAATCTCCAACTATTCAAATGTAATGTCAATCGACACCTCCATTTGCCTTGATCTATCCACTAACCTTCTCATCCTTTCCTCTATTACTCCTATCTGCTCTCGCTCCAAATCCTTTGTAACCCCTTGCGTGCTAGTGGCTTCTAGCCTTGCTTGGGGTGAAATGCTTTATAATAATAATAATAATAATAATAATAATAATAATAATCATAATACGAAGCAGAAGAAAAACGACAGGAAAATTTAAGAATTTCTAAAAAATTGTGCTTTTCAACTCTCTTGCGCCAATCTTAATCAGACACTGAACAAATTAGTTATATTTTCTGACAAGTGACAAATGTTACTTGCCAAAGTGGAAGTGGCTCTTTTTGCGTCAATATAACATCAAGCAAGTTGAGCAAATATGTAAAATCAATTATTTTGCAATGTTTATAACTCAATAAAAAGATTTAACATGAAAGAATCCGTCGAACTATGATGGGATTTATTCGAGAAATTTTTATCTAAGCTAAAGGAAGAAACTCATTCTAATGCCAGTCTAATTAATTTCCGACTTCCGACTTCTTACTGCTTAAGATAGTATTTCTCGTCTGTATTATTAATAGGTCTTCGAGAAACGGTGTCAAACAATCACCACAGTATCATTTTACTTTAATTTTTCAAAGTTCTAAGCTAACCATATCATCAACTTCATTTCCACTTGAGTAATTGATGAGTCAGTTTGTTTTCAGTTCCGAGCTGATATTTAAACTCAGCAGCATTTGATTCGTATTATCAAATGTAAATGTTATAAAACGTGCATTGCTGATTGGTTGAGAGTGAAGTCAGTAGAAACGAGTCATCAATCTCATTTTAAAAACTTTATTCATTAAGGACCGTTGTAGGTCACTTATCAATTGTATTTTGAAAATTATCATGAGTATTTCTTATTTGCTGACGAAATTATTTTCAATAAGAGGTGAGAGTGGAAAAGGTTTATAAGATAAATAAGAGGAACAAGGAGAATGTCTATTCAGATCATTTTGCAGACAGAAGCTTACTAGATTTTAGTTCTCTACATTTCACATCCAGAGCTGCAAACACAACCTTCTAAGCCAAGAGAATCTGCCTGGCTAGAAACAATTCCTCCTCTCAGAATGAACAATGGTTTCAATCCTTGAATTCAGCATTTTATTTCTATTTCTACAAAATATAAAGAAACTGATTTTGAATTGACTCAGTGCAGATATGCCTGTCTGTTTTATTCTTGTATTAAACTTGAGTACAATAAAAAATAATTAAAGATTGTTTCATATTTTTCGAATCCTTGAATAAAAACGGTTTCAACCAACTGTAGACAGATCAATACATTGTTCATGAGCCTAGAGAATTACTAAGCAATACTTATCCATCACAAGGATAAAGAAAATACAGCTGAAGATTAAAAGACTGTAGTCCACCTGCCTTTTTAAGTCAAGAAGATATTCGGCTTTAAAATATAGCATTTAAATTCTTGACTTTTCCATGGAATTAAACACTAATGATTGTGGGAATCTTGGATTTAAGCTGCCTTTAAAGACCAATGATTGCAAGCAATTGGGGGAATCATGACTTTTACATGGAATGAAACAAAAATGATTGCTAGCAACTGTGGGAGTCTTGACTTTAAGCTGGCTTTAAACAGCTATGATTGCTAGCAACAGTGGGAATCTTGACATTAAGCTGACTTTAAACAGCTATGATTTCAAAAAACTCTGGGAATCTTGAGTTACGTGGAATTAAACACCAATGATTACTAGCAAGAGTCGGAATCTTGAGTTTTACTTGGAATTAAACACAAATGATTGATAGCAACAGTGGGAGTCTTGACTTTAAGCTGGCTTTAAACAGCAATGATTGCAAGCAACTTTGGGAATCTTGACTTCTTTTTGGAATTAAACACCAATGATTGCAAACAACCGTAGGAATCTTCACTTTTACTTGGAATTAAATACCAATAATTGCAAGCAATTGTGGGAATCTTGACTTTACTTGGAATTATACACCAATGATAGCTAGCAACATGCAAATGTGGGAATCTTGATTTTAGTTGGAATTAAAAACCAATAATTGCTAGCAGCAGTGGGAATCTTGACTTTAAGCTGGCTTTAAACAGCAATAATTGCAAGTAACTCTTGGAATCTTGACTTTAACTTTGAACACAGCTAGCACCAGTGGCAATGAATGCAACACCCAAACTTTTCTCGACTTTTCATGCATGCCAAAATAGACATGTTCTATTCTGGGTTGCAATTATCAGTCGTCATATCCAAAGAATGTGAAGAGGCCTTATGGATCTGACTGTGCTACAAGAAATATTGCCAGTTCAATATTTTATTTTGGAATATCCTGATCGGACAGCGTTACTCACGCACAAGCAAGGCGAGTCGGTGAAGTAAGCAAAAGGAGGAGAAAATCGCAAGCTGAGAAATCATTTCCGTAAAAGTGCCCGAGATATTTTCGGTGAATAAACAGTATCGTCATTACCCCGCAGGGCGTGGCATTCAGGAGGCAATGAGCCCATAGGAAGCTACTCACGCCTGTGTATATTCAGTAAGGTAACAAGTGTGCTTACTTTCACATGGAAATAATCACGTTGTCTTCACTGCTAAACTTCGATCTGTGCATAAGTTCGACTATAATCGATACGCACAGCGACAAACACGTAAAACGGATGAAAACTTACCTTTACTTAGTTTTTTCTATTTCTTCTTTCCGGTCTTTTTTTTCATACACTTTTATATATATATATATATATATATATATATATATATATATATATATATATATATATATATATTTTGTTGTTACACACGGTGTATATATATATATATATATATATATATATATATATATATATATATATATACATTGTATACATTGTTATACACGGTATATATATATATATATATATATATATATATATATATATATATGTGTAACAGCAAAATAGTCCAAACCGTTTAAAAGCAAAAAAAATATTCATTGTAATTTATTAAGATGAAAAGAAAGTCTTGTCGCGTTTGAAGATGGGAAAGTAACAAATGTATCTTTGGTCTTCATCAATGTATTTAATCATGATGATATTTCATCACATTATCCACTGAATAATTATGTGAATCGTACGCAAATGGCGGCAAGTTTACGACATTTTTAAAACTATTAGTCTGTTTGACTTCACAAAACTTGGGAGCATCGAAGGACGAAAATAATTTTATTGTTGTTTTAATTGTTTTATAACCCAATTTAAAATCCTACCAGGTTTAGTGAAAGATACACTGTGCTTAACCATTTCAACCCTGCGTTCCTGAACAATTTAACGTCTTCTGCCTGAGCCAAAATTCGCAAATAATTGGAATTTAATGTTTCACGATAGATAGAAAAAATAGTTACAAGTGTTTACACACTGTTCAACCAGAGCCTGAGCATTAAATCATTTTTCTCTACCACCGTTCAGCCGATGGCTGGGCATTAAATCATTTTTCTCTACCACCGTTCAGCCGGTGGCTGGGCATTAAGTCATTTTTCTCTACCACCGTTCAACCGGTGGCTGGGCATTAAGTCATTTTTCTACCACCGTTCAACCGGTGGCTGGGCATTAAGTCATTTTTCTCTACCACCGTTCAACCGGTGGCTGGGCATTAAGTCATTTTTCTCTACCACCGTTCAACCGGTAGCTGGGCATTAAGTCATTTTCTCTACTACTGTTCAACCGGTAAGTCATTTTTGTCTACCACCGGTAAAATGGTGGTCAGGGTTCAAAGGGTTAATGGTGGATGTTTCTTTTGCGTAGTAACAAGTAATTTTAGACCTTCTGTACTGTGAGCGCTCGATAGAATTTTAATATCATTTACTAATATAAATCATATATTAATTGTCGTATTTTGGTTGTTTTCCATATGCTGATCAATATGTATTCACTTTCGACATGCGGTAATTTAATCTACAGGTTAAAATTGGTGATTGTAAAGCCAGTGTACGAATTTCATTTTTTTAAGTCAGTTAATTATTGTAAGAGGTGCAATCTCGTAAAAGAAAACAGTATTACTAAATAAGTTTTTAACAAGAGAGTTATTTTTGAATTCCAGTGTTACTGATATTGATTTGGTTAGATGTTTGAAGCTTTTTGTATTAAGTGATAAATAATAAAAATAAATAAATGTTTATTACAATTATTAGATGATAAATACTGTTGAGTTATATTTTTAATTTTTCCCCTGTTTTTACGATGCATCTGATTACGATCGAACGAGTTAAATTACAATAAGAATCTTGCGGGTGAAGAAGGAATTAACTTAGTAGGGTTGATGATTTTTTTATAACAAGTTTTTTTTTTTCATATATCGGTCAGGAGATTCACTTAGGCAACTGAGCAGACCAAAATCTTTGTTCGTTCCTAAAAAGAAAAAAAAACAAAAAAAAACATGAGGAAATATTAAAATCGTAGACATTAGAGTCAACCAAAACCTCAAGGTAACGGCTTCTATTATTAATGTTAACTTCATAGGTGTAGAGATTTGCGTAGCTTTCTTTTTACAAGTTATATAAAGAGAGAGAAATGTAAAAAAATATATATATGTGTATGATAAATTGAATGAATTCAATTTATAATATTCAGTGAATATTACTGAAAAACCGTTTTTATAGAAAAAGCGATCGATGACAATAATTTGATAGAGCAATGGTAAAGCCAGATAAAAAGCCATATAATAACATCAATTAGCAACTAAGAAGAAATCGTCGGATATCTGTAAGTTATATCTATCTATTTATCTATCTATCTCTCGCTCTCTCTTTCTCTCTCTCGCTCTCTCTCTCTCTCTCTATATATATATATATATATACTTACATAAAAATAGCTGGCCATTCGTATTCAAGGATACCAGTCTATTAAGGCGGCTAGCCAATCCCTATTGCAGACGCTCGCTCAGGCACATTTGTATCTGCTCAACACCGCAGAGGCCAACTGTGGTTTATACTGCAACTATGCTGAGCAGATTTTAGTTGCAGTTTCTGGGAGAGAGCGTGTTATCTATCGTGATCAACAATATGAACACGTCCAGCACACTCAGGCCCTCGGTTACGATGACTTGTGGCTTCGTGCTCCAACAGTTATTGACGCCTCCCCCTACAGTTCCTGCTACCCAATTTCACAAACAAGGCTTGGTTCAACTGGTGGTATGTTTTTCAGGCACTTTCCATATATACATACATCATTGTATATACATTATATATACATATATATGTATATATATACATATATACATACATACATATATATATATATATATATATATATATATATATATATATACAGACACACACACACACATATATATAGGCACTTATATACAAAGATACATACATAAAATATATGTGTGTGCATGCATATAAGTGACTCTGTAAATATGTGCGTGTCAATATATATATATATATATATATATATATATATATATATATATGTATTTGTACGTGTCTGTAAGCATATATATATATATATATATATATATATTACTACAAATACACATTCACATATATATATATATATATATACACTATATATACATACATACATATATATATGTGTGTATATATATATATATATGTATATGTGTCTGTATATATATTTGTGTATGTGTGTCTGTAAGCAACATATGTGTGTGTGTGTTTCTGTATGTGTATCGCATACAGGCACCTTTCCTTAAGTTTCTACAAAAGGTATATATATATATATATATATATATATATATATATGAAGAAATATAGTCTTAAGGCGTGCTATATTTATAGGATAAAGTGCTCAATATCAGACAATGAATCCATATTTAACAAAGCTAAGAAAGACTATGAAACACTCCTAAAAGATAGCGGATTCCCAGCAACACTCACATACTTACCACAGAACACAAAAAAGGCCAACAGGAAAAGAAATATCATGTGGTTTAACCCACCGTACAGCAAAAACGTAAAAACAACGTAGGAAAAATATTCTTTAAACTCTTACACAAACACTTCCCGGAATCAAGCACCCTACACAAAATATTGAACAAAAACACAGTAAAAATCAGCTACAGCTGCACCGAGAACATGGCACAAATAATAAAAAAGCACAACAGGAAAATTATCAACAAACCACACGAACAAATTAAACCCACGTGTAACTGTAGAATAAAGAACGAATGTCCCTTAAACGGAAATTGTTTACAAAACAACGTAATATACCAAGCCACGATAAAATTACCAAATAATGAAGAAAAAGTATACATAGGAGTAACTGAAGGACCCTGGAAACAAAGAAATTATACACACAAAACATCTTTCACAAATAGTAAATATGCGAACTGTACAATGCTTTATAAGTATATCTGGGAAATTAAAAACAAAACGCACATCAAACCAAAAATATATTGGAAAATAAGGAAAAGATCATCAGCCTACAAAAAACAATCAAAAACTTGCAAACTTTTCTTGGAGGAAAAAATAGCTATCATTACTTTCCCAGACAAAAATAAATTATTAAATAAAAGATCCGAGCTCATCTCTAAATGCAGACATGAAAACAAATTTTTACTACGTTACTTAAAAATTTAAAACGGAAAAAATAAAATAAAAACAAATAAATAAACAAGTAAACGAAATAACAATAAAATAAGCAAAATTAATTAATCCAAACAAATTACCAAATCACACCTGTTAGAATAGACGAAATAGAACAATAATAATAACAAAAAACAAAAAAAAAATACAAAAAACAACGAACCCAAATAAATAAAGTAAATAATAAACAAAGTAGCAAAACATTATGACCAAAATATTAGTCAGACTAAAAAATCAAACCAAAAAATCGGACGTAAAAAAAAAATAAATAAAATAAAATAAAAATAAAATAAAATAAAAAATAAATAAATAGATACTACGTTACTTAAAAATCGAAAAACGAAAAGAGAAAATATAGAAGTAAAATAAATTGACCTAAATTCATCCAAGTAAATAAATAAACAAACCAATCCCGAGTTAGCGTTAGAAAAAACAAATAAAAATAATCAACCCAAATAAACACAAATTAAAAACTGTTCTTGGCAAAATAATAGTTAGAATAAACTACAACAACCAACCCAAATAGCTATAATAAATTCTCAAACCAAAACAAAACTATTAAATAAGTGATATAAACAAATTTTTACTACGTTAAAAAAAAACATCGATTAAAAAATAAGTAAATACATAAATAAAATAAGAAACAAAAAATAAAATTAAATAAAGACAAGCAAAATAATTTAGCCCAAATAAATAAATAAACGACTTCCGGTAAAATAACCGCCATAATAGACTACCCACAATGCACCACTGACCCGTATATGTATAAATAGCTGAGAAAAATAACAGCACACGTGGCCTGACGATTGCATATAGCATGAAACAGACTGTCGCCTCTAAGTGTTGACTTCTATGTTCACTTATATATATATATATATATATATATATATATATATATGTATGTATGTATGTATATGTCTATATATATATGTGTGTGTTTGTGTCTGTAATATATATATATATATATATACATATACATATATATATATATATATATATATGTATGTATATGTATATCTTGCTTACAGATACACACACATATATATATATACAGACACTTATATTTATATATATATATATATATATATATATATATATATATATATATATATATATGCTGACAGCCACCTTTGACTTTTACTTTCTGTATTTCTCCCTTTCCGTTCTCTTTTACATAAACACAGAATTCGTTGCAGTCCTACAATTATAATCCCATATTATAATCATTTTGTAGATTATTGTTATTATCTTTCTTGCTATTCATAAAAGTTTCTATCGATCTTTTTCCAGGTGGGTCTTGCTTCTGGTCTCTAAAAATTATTTTAGTACTTATTATATCTCTTTTACGAGAACAGAACAAACTAACGGAATCGCGAGAGTCTCGGGGTCTCGTGTTTATTAGTATTAAGGAGAGAATTGGCGAGATTTTAATTTGTTCTCATTAATTATAGTCTTACTCGTTATCTCGTCATATCTTTCATAGTCAGTGCTATTGGGCTTACGAAAATTCTATAAAATATTAAATTCATCCGAGAAAATTAGAACAATGTATCGTCGTGAAGCTTGGGTTACAACCAACAAACATGAAAAAAAATAGGCTTAAGAATAAAAAACAATATTGAAATGTATCTTAAAACAATCTACTAAAGAAATGAAATAGTGTCGTTTGTTTTCTTTGTAATTAATACATGCGAAATTGCATACATCCGTTCCAACTGATGATACATTCAAGATTCTTTCAAATATTATTACTGTGTCATAAAATCAAATGTTGTTTACATTCTTTCCTTTATAGAAGTATTTCGCTTACACAATGCATTTTATAAAATCATTGATAGATTAAATTGATTATCATGTGGAGGAGGTATTTTAGTAACAATTATATTTATCGTGCATTGAAAGGACAAAAATGTTTTAACATGTGTCAAACTTTGTCATTTCAAAGTGTGTTCAAAAGATCCATCTGATATCAAAAATTAAACATACATAAGTATAACACGCGATTAAATGATGTAGTGATAAATGAAAGGTTTTATTACGGCAATCTTTCAAGCGATAAAATGCTACCCTACTTCGAAAAATTCCTGATTTCGACGACGGATTCGAAATATGCAACTATTTCAGCCATGAATTAGATCTTTTTGTTACGTTCTCCCCTGTGAAATATTCTATTATTTCCTATAGCGCTATCAGGTCAAATGCATTTTCGCCTTGGGGGTAATTAGATCTAATTCATTTACTTCCTTTTTCTTTTTTTAATACAGTGCTGTTCGATAAAAGTGACTCACCTGATGTTTTTTTAATAAAAATATTTCTTGTCTATTGTTTTGGGAGTTAAAATAATTTTTAATCTTACTAATAAAAAGACCCCTTCCCGACCACCTAGGAAAAAAAATTATTCCCCCTAAGGTATTCTAGTGATAATTATAAATTTGGATATAAATGAGATTCAGGAAAAAACTTTGTGCAAAAAAAAGTGACTCAGATATCGCATTCTAGTGATTAAACTGGTAAATTTAAGGAGCTTTTGACAAAATATTGAAAACTATTTTACAATACTCTCAGAACAATATTCTAGAGAATTCTAGAACAGCTTAAATTAAATCTAGAGTATTTCAGAATATTGCAGAAAGCCTCGTACAGTATAAAAACAGCTTGAAATAGCCACTCATGTCACTAACCAGATGAAAGGGTACAAACACGCATCAGAACCACTTAAGGTATCTATAATTGCCCTCTCAAAAGCAGGCAAATATATGAGAGAAATTGCAGAAATTGCTATAACCTCGCAATCAACTGTCTCTCAAGTGCTTAGGGCGCATAATGATGTCACTCCTGCTCCAAGAAAGGAAACGAGGGGATGAAAGAAAAAGATTGATGATAGAACTGGCTGGGTAATCAAGAGAGAATTTGCGAAGAATAGGACTATAACTAGCCAAGAATTTGCAGCCAGTCTAAGCGAAGAGCAAGGTGTTAGTCTTGCCTCTTCAACAGTCCGTCAGAACAAGGTTACAAATCTTGTTAAAACAAGGCTACAAATCTTGTACACAAAGGTTTATGTCGCTAATAAGCAAAGCCAACAAAGCCAAGAGACTTGAATGGGCTCACTATTACAAAAAATTGACCGTACAAGACTGGAAGAATGTTCTCTTATCCGATGAAACGAAAGTTGAGCTAAATTCAAAGGATAAGGTGAGTCACTTTTATCGAACAGCACTGTATCTTAAAACTTCTGAAAACAGAATTTCATGGTTTCGTAGATACATCTCTTACACGTAAACACATTTTCATACTTGCACAAATACACTCATATGCATGGGTATGTATATATGTTTATTAAACACGATCGTTAATGAGTAAAATATACGAGAACGTGAACGTAGTCACCTCTCTTCAAAATAACATCAAGCATTCATAGAGAAAAACGTATTGACCTGCAATTAAGTTTGTCTACATTTAAATTTGGCTTCTTTTGTTACTCTTCAGATACCAAATTCCAATGAAGTCAAGCCGACATTAATAATCTGCGAATTTTGTACGATACAGGATTTCAATAAATCAAAATTAAAATGACAAAAATTATTACAAATGTGGCTTAGTCAAATAAATACACTCATTTAAAGACCAGGCATTGGATGAAAAGTTTTATAGAAATATGGCTTTATGGCTACTTGGTGTTGCAGTTTTTTAATCATTTCATCCGAAGTAAGGGAATAAAGCCACTAAGACACAGAGTGCTACTGAGTGTAAAAGAATATAAGAAAAAGAAAAACATTATTAAGGAGAGAGAGGGAGAGAGAGAGAGAGAGAGAGAGAGAGAGAGAGTAAGAAAATAAATTTAAAAAGACAGACAATAATAATTGCCGCTTCTTCCCGTGAACCACTTCCCTATTGCAGAGACTCCCAAGAGGATGCTTACTCGATCACTTCAATCTTAACCTAGTCTAGAGTCAACATTTATTTTCCCCACCTATCCATATAAACGACCCCTTAACGTAATTCCTCTACCTCGACTGGCCCCGGGCCTTGCATAGTGTGAACATTACTTAAAAAAAAAAAACAAAAAAAAAACATTGCATTTAAATTTATGAATATCAAACTTACTCGGGAAGTACCTAACCAGAAGACAGTTCCATAATTAACCCTAAAACACTGACCATCAATTAAACTTACACCACTAATAACCATGGGTATATAATACCCGATTTTGAAAATAACAAAAAAAAAATTAAATTTATTTGAAATATTTTACATGCAGGCACTTCAAACTGTGTACTTTGAGTTAACATTAATAAGAACTGAAAAATATATAATTTAGGTACGAAAATCAGGTACTGAAAATTGTAATTAAAAACAGGAAAATTTGCGCTGGGTACTATATACCCATGGTTAGTGTTCTAGGGTTAAGAAATGCAAAAAGTAAAATTCTTCTAGTATTAACATAGATACATTAGCAAACACACATGTACATGAAACCACTAAACAAAGCAAATTCACAAAGTCAATAAAACACGCTAATCTAAACGTTCGTATATCATATACTAATTGATTAGCGGCTATATGAATTACAAAAAGTCGTACTTATGAGTAATGCTCCCATCTTGTATACATTTACCTAAATACGTACAGTAATTTTTTATTCAGTAGGCACGGTGGAGTAATGGATAGCGGCTCGGATTGAGGAATCGGAGAGCTGAGTTCGAATTCCAGTCGAATCCATTATATTCACTTGGAAAAGATATGAATCCTCTTCTATAGGTAAATAGTAGGACATACCGGGTTCTATAGCCTGGGCTGGCAACTGGTCTACCAAAGAAAGAAATGGCAACATTCTGCGGGAAAAAATTGCCTCTTCAGTCCTGTATCACGCATGGCACATAACTGACTGAGACACACATACAGATATATATATCAACACAAATGCAACACATCTATTGTTAACACGAGTATATATCTTCACATATACATACTCAACAATGTATACACGTATACTAGTGTAAACGTAAAAAAACAAAACAAAGAATAAGTGATAGCTTAGATTATTAAGCGACAAAAGAATTCTATTCAGCTTCCCAAGAGATGGAAAATTCTGGTTCCTACGACGAACAAATCCACTAATCGAATTATGTAGCTTAAGTTCATTATAAGTCGACACTAATTCAGGCTGCAATCTGTTGTCAAACATATTCAGTACAAGAATAAAAATGTTACATTTTTGTAAAGTTATCTCCCTCTCTTCTGTACTGCTCTCTCAAGCAAGTGTCACGAAGGAACCATAACTCAAATAAGCTAGATCGCTATTTTACGTTTGATTGCAAAGTCAATATTTGGTTGTCTGAAAATTTAGACAAAAAAAAACTGACCAAAGATTTCGCGAAAGAAATTTGTCACGTGAATTTTACATCCTTAACAATTCTTTTTCCAGCAACTGTGTTTTTATTGGATATTTTGTTTTGGACTGTTTCATGCATGCATCGCTATAGGCTTGATTGGCCGTCGTCACTACTAATCAGATACATTGTTTCAGATTGCTTCTCTTTCAAAGAAGAAAATAAAATGGTTCGATTATTATTATTATTATTATTATTATTATTATTATTATTCCCACGCAAAGAAAAGATTGCCACATGAGCTGGTATTCATTTTTGTTCAGCGGGCAATGATTTATTTTTTAATATTTTCCATTTGTTATGATGAAATTGGATGACATCAAGCTAGCAAATATGGCGTCCTGGATAAGACGATAAACTACGTCTGACTGCAGGTCTCCTCATCCGGAGGTTTTTAGGAGCGTGAAACCACCTCATAATTGATGAGTCCCAGCTATGGACAAATAGTTAACACTTAAACTGGGGTCAAAAAAATATGAAAGTGTAAAAATGGGTTTGAATACCAGAAATAATTTTTTGTAAAAAAAATATTACCAGCAATAGATTTTTGAAAAGAAAATATTACCAGCAATAGATTTTTCACAAAAATATTACCAGAAATAGATTTTTGAAGAAAAAAATATTACCAGCAATAAAAAATGAAGTTGATATGCCCTAAAATAAACCAAAATAAACCAAACCAAACCCACATATCACTTATTTAATAGTTTTGTTTTGGTTTGAGAATTTAATTAAAGCTATTTGTTCGGTTTTGGGGTTGGTTGTTGTAGTTTATTCCAACTATTATTTTGGAAGGAACAGTTTTTAATTTGTGTTTATTTGGGTTGATTATCTTTATTTGTTATATATATATATATATATATATATATATATATATATATATGATAAAAATATAGTTTTAAGGTATACTATATTTATGGGTAAAGGGCATATGTAAATACAAAAGTGGAAATTGAGGTCAACACCTAGTGCCCATAGTCTGCTTAACGAAATCTTCAGGCCAAGTGTGTTGTGTTTTGGCTCGACTATATATACTGGTAAATGGTCCCTTATCGGTAACAATGTCTATTGTATTATCCTAATGGTTACTGATTAGGCGGTGACGGTTATGCTTCAAATTATTCAAGAGCAGAAATAATTTTGGATCCGAATGCAGTTGTTTATAACTATTTTACAGTGTTTTTATTATTTGCTTCCTTATTTGTTGCTGATTAACATTATAGAGTTAAGCACAACACAAATAAATAACTACTCCTTAAAAACATACACATCCTGTAATCATGCACCTACGAATTAATATTAATAGAAAACTTCATAAAAAGTGAGATGAAAAGGGCATTTCCTTTAACACAATTGCTACGCTCAATGGAAAATACAACATTCAAACAAACAAATATCAATGAAATAGAGAACTTTGGAAGAGACTTGATTAATTTAGGAAGAACATTTTTATAAATGTCATGGGTCCTTACCTATAAGTACAGAATGAACTCTTCCTAACACTATATATAGTACGCCTTTCAAGAGGGAGAGCCGAGGGACGGTCGAAATCTGAGCAGAGAGGAAGCCGAGCTTCGCCGAAAGGCAGACGTTCGGGGAGGTTGACAAACAAACCTGTTTACGACGGGTTCTACGGGCATTTTTGGCCGAGCCTCGGGAAACCCACGTTAAACTCGGCCTGCCACATGCAACCCTGGTGGTGGGGTAGATAGAGGAAGCCGATCTTTTCGGCTTGACGGTCGAGCCTCTTTTGAGCCGAAAGGCGGACGAGTTCCGCCGAAGGGCTCGTTCGGGTGAAAGGGAGAGTTCTACGGGCATTTTTTGAGACGGGCTCAGGAAACCCACGAAAAAACGACCTTGTGTCCATGCAACCCTCGTGGGTTTACCGAATCAACAGGTTCTACTTGACGGCACTTTTTTTCCGCCGAAGGGCAGAATCTCGTTCGGGGTGAATGAGCCGATCTCGTTTTTACGAGGCTCTGAGCCTACGGGCTCAAAACCCACGATAAAAATGACCTCGCATGCAACCTTGTGGGGCCTCGGCTTGACGGTCGACATCGGACAAGGCTCCGCCGAAGGGGGGTGCAAGGTTAAACCCGATCCAAATCGACGGGTCGAAAAAGCCGATAGTAGTTAACTCCGTGGGGGCAAGTAAAACCAGACTGATAGTCATAACTAAAACCTTCCACATCTTGTATTATTATTTTGTTTAATCACGACTGCTGGAAGTCCTCATCCATTGTTCCTGTGTTTAAGAACTCTGGAGACCCCTCTGACCCCACTAATTACCGTCCTATTAGTCTCCTACCCCTCTTCTGCAAAGTCTTCGAAGCCCTAATCAATGCCGAAGTGGTTAATCACCTTACATCCCATAATCTGCTCTCAGACAAGCAATATGGTTTCCACTACGCCCGATCTACAGCTGATGTGCTTACGGCCATCACTGAAACCGTCTACCAAGCCCTTCAAAATAACGGCGAGGCTCGTGCTGTGGCCCTCGACATCTCCAAAGCATTCGATAGGGTTTGGCACGCCGGCCTTCTTCGTAAGCTCCAGGGGTATGGTGTTACTGGTCAACTGTTTGATCTAATACAATCATTCCTGTCTAACCGAGAATTGAAGGTCGTTCTCAACGGATTATCCTCCAGTTCCTATCCCACGAACGCAGGTGTGCCCCAAGGCTCCATCCTTGGCCCCACTCTTTTCCTTATTTTCATCAATGACCTTCCTGAAGCTATAGATTCTCAAGTTGGCATCTATGCAGACGACACTACAATTTACTCCTGCCTCAAAAACAAATCTAGTGTCGGCGACAAAACTAACCTTGCCGTGCGTCTTGAAATGGACCTCCAATCGGTTGTTAACTGGGGAAAGAATTGGCTGGTCAACTTTAACGCCACAAAAACTAAATTACTCTCAATTAACCACCATAGAGATCCTTCCCTGCCCCCCATTAAAATGTCTGATAGTCAACTTCCTGAGAGCAACTCCCTGCGTCTGCTCGGTCTCACGCTGACTGCTGACCTGAGATGGAACAAATACATTGAGTCAATTGCTTCTTCCACCGCGAGGAAAGTTGGCTCTCTGTGCCGCGCCAGGAAATTTTTCTCCCCTGAATCGATACTTCAAATATACAAAACAACCATTCGCCCTTGCATGGAGTATTGCTGCCATATATGGTTTGGAGCACCTTCTGCTTACCTCGGAGTTCTTGACAAGATCCAGAGACGGATACGTAATCTAATTGGCTCTGATCTAGCGTCTTGTCTGCAGTCACTCTCTCACAGACGCGCCGTCGCCTCTCTCTGTCTTTTCTACAAATACTTCCATGGTAACTGCTCTGATGAGCTGCTCTCTCTGGTTCCCAGACTCCATGAATTCAAGTGCCCTACGAGGCTGACATCCCGCTCCCACCCTTACACCGTAGAAACCTTCAAATGTAGCCGTCTCTTCTACTCCAATAGCTTCATACCTCGCACCTCTCGCCAGTGGAACAACCTCCCCTATTACTGTTTCCCTGAGAGCTATAATCTCCAACTAGTCAAATGTAATGTCAATCGACATCTCCAATTACCTTGATCTACCCGCTATACTTCTCCTCTTCCTTTCTCCTATCACTCTTATCTGCTCTCGTTCCAAATCTTCCGCAAACCCCTGCATCCTAGTGGCTTCACGCCTTGCTTGGGGCACAAGGTTGAAAAAAAAAAAAATACTTTTATTATTTCTACTCTTGTGCTCGTGTTGTTCTTCCTTGGTCCTAACCTGGACCATAACAATAAACAATTACCTGCTTTCCTGAAAAAAACCCCCAAAAAACAAAAGGACATATAGCTAAAATAAACACTTCCCCTAACGTATTTATCTTAGCGGACAAAACTAGAAATTTATATGAACAAATCCCCGCAAAACACAAAACGGTACTCAAACATAAGTAAACATACAAAAAACACCAAAAAAAAAAAAAACAGAATACGATATTGGAAGCTGAAAAATGGCCCAAATATTAAACGTAGATGACCGAATAAAAACATCGTTAAATCAAAAGCATTTATCACAGTAAATGATTAGGAAGAAAACTTCAAAATAAACCCAACAGACAAACTCAGAAACCCAGCCAAAAGTGAACTAGGTAAAATAAGTTAAATAATCCTAGAAAGAATTTACTGGAAACTAAAGAAGTAGTCAAGAGTATAAAGATGGAAAAACACGCAACGCCTATAGACGAGTTCCACAATCTAAAAAGCAAACATAATTTCGAATTTATATAACTCGACATAAAAGATGACTACCGCTCTATAAGAGAAGCCATGCTATATATGACCATCTCCTGAGATCAAGAACAAATAAAGATAAACACAAACGAAGTAAAAATCATTATAATCACTATTATTCGAAAACGAAAACGCATGGATAAAAAAGAAGCAACCTTTGATATTACATTGCGTTCGGTCATCTTGCGTGAAAACAAAATTCGGACGAGCACGTACTACACGACTGTATCCTAAGGATAAAAGCTGGTAACTGACGCCACCTACTGGCGCCAACGTTTTCACGCATGTTTCCACGCATTATATATATATATATATGTGTGTGTGTGAGAGAGATTTATATTATATATATATATATATATATATATATATATATATATATATATATATGTACTGATAATATTAGTGGTCAATATATATATATATATATATATATATATAAACGTGGACATTGAAGTCAGCACTCAGAGGCGACAGGCTGTTTTATGCTAGACGCAATTGTCAGGCTGCCTGACGATTACGTCTAGCATGAAACAGCCTGTACCTGAATGCTGACTTCAATGTTCATTTTTATATTTACATACGCTCTATATCTGATATTGAGTACTTTATCCCACAAATATAGCACACCTTAAAACGATATTTCTTCATATATATATATATATAAAGAGGATAAAGCCAGGTAGAGCTCTATGTACAAGACAGAGCAACAATGTAATATAAAAGCATGTAATATAGATACGTAATATAAAATAATATAATATAAAACATTAGTGTTTGAGCATATATATATATATATATATATATATATATATATATATGTGTGTGTGTGTGTGTGTGTGTGTGTGTGTTTTTTAACACACTGGGTTGTATATTAATATTCTTTCGTTTTTATCGTCCCAGCTATATATATATATATATATATATATATATATATATATATATATATATATATATATAATATTCATTGTGCGTGCTTGCGCCTAAATCTAGACTTATGCGATATCAGATTTTATTACTCCGGTTAATGTTTTCACAATAAAATTGGTATTTCAAGATATATTTACCAGAGCCATTTATTGTTTGAGATTCAGGTCATAAAATCTATCTTTATTTAAAAATATTCTGAATATCTTCTTTTGTAAGTGCTTATCATCTATAAAAATTGCACTATAAATTGTTATCTATAAGTTTGAAAGTTATATTAGGCCATAGTAACATACATTTGAATAACGCAATTTTCATATACCTGAATAAATTATTATTTATTAGTATTTTGCATCTTCATATGGAATTCTTGGTAATAGTTTCGTTTACATTGGTTTGATTTGTTTTACGGCATATCAACCTATGGGTTATTTAATGCCGACAAAATTTGTATTGCTGGTAATATTTTGTTTTGTCAAAAATCTATTTCTGGTAATATTTTTCCTTCAAAAATGTATTGCTGGTAATATTTTTTCTCAAAAATGTATAGCTGGTAATATTTATTTCTCAAAAATGTATTTCTAGTAATATTTATTTTTAAAAAAACATTGTTGATAATATTTTTTTCCAAAATGTATTGCTGGTAAAAAATTTTTTTCTTCAAAAATTTATTGTTGGTAATAATTTTTAAAGTATTAAAACCTATTTTTACACATTCATAGTGTTTTTATCCCAGTTTCGGGGTTAACTATTTGCCCATAGCTGGGACCCTAACAGGTGCTACCACCCCGGGTCAGGGTGGACCTGGGAACATCAGCAATTACGAGGTGGTTCCACGCTACTCAAAACCTCCTGATCAGAGGCCTTGCTGTTGGATGTAGTTTATCGTCTTGCACAGGACGCGGATGTAGTTTATCGTCTTACCCAGGACGGTTGTTGTTAATAGTATTTCATCAATTGATTTTCTTAAGGAATTTGTCTTTACTCGTAGCAGCATTATTTTTTGTTTTTCTGCGATCTTTGATTGAATAATTTTCCATCTTTAATATAATATTCTTTTTCATATGAGTTACAATTTTTTTATTGGATTAATACCCAGTGAGGCTTCAAAACACGACTCTTTTAATCTAGCGTTTCTTAAATCTTTTCACCAAAGTGGACTATAAGCAAAGGGACATGTTCTTGCGTGAAATACACTTTAGTTTCTTGTTGAATTATTTTGGCATCTATTTCGACTCGAATTCCAACAGGACCTACACAGACGCGCGCGCGCTCATACACACATAAATACTCACACATATATATTTTATATATTATGTTAATACCTATACCGGATAATACAATTTGTAAATAAAAATATATTTGAACAAACAGATATCAGGGGAAAAAATTCAGTAAAAAAAGAAAAGACTAAAAACATCTGTGTTGGTCGAGAACAGAGCTGTTGTACTTGCCATCCTTTTGTATGGCTCAGAGTCGTGGACTCCATACAGGTGCCATATACGCCAGCTGTCTGCGTGCAATCTGTGGAGTTAAGCTTCAAGATAGGACATCTAACGTAGACCTGTTTAACAGGTGTAATATTGGAGGAATCGAGACTTTTATCATACAGTCTCATTTACGGTGGACTGGTCGTGTCTTGAGAATGTCTGATGTCAGGATGCCCAAGATCCTAATGTAAAGCCAGATGGATCAGAACTACAGGAATGTAGGACGCCCATGGCTGAGATACAAAGACAAGCTGAAAAGCAACTTGTCAGCAGTCAATATACCACATACCACCCTTGGAGCGGGTAGAATGGAGATCAACGTGTTTTAGTGGACTCGACAATTTTCAATCTGCTTGTCTGAATCATCTTCAAGAAGCGAAAGCAAGATCTAAAGGTCAGCCAATCTAACAGTGATCTCATCTCACAATCCTCACGCTTGCTCTATATGTGGCCTCCTTTGTAAATCACTAGCGGATCTTAAATGCCACTTAAGATTATCGCATAAGCTTTCATAACTGAATCAATAAGCAGTCAGATCCTCATACGTCAAAACCGACGGGAGAATCCATTATATATATATATATATATATATATATATATATATATATATATATATATAGGAAAGTTTAGCTAAAATAACTACAAAGTACCTCTGTTAAATTATGTATTGAATTATTTTGTGCGGAATTAAGAATATGCCTATATTTCAACAACTTTAAAACAATATCACCAACAAACAATTACAATGGCGCAAGCGAAATTCTTGAAAATAGTTAATAAATTGCCGAAAGTACAAGAAAAGAACAAGCAATCGACCAATTCCTATAAATAGTAAGTTTAGTGTTATATATGAATAAAGTGTCATTGCCGACACTGGAGTTTGAACATAGACCGCCAGTGAGCAAACGCAGGCGATCACATTATTGAATTAAGTAGACCCCGTGACCATAGAGGAAACGCATATTAGAGAGCTAGTGTGGCCTCTAATTAATCCTTATTTCTAGTCTATCCTCTATTACTATTTACGAATCTCCATCTCTATTTTATCCTCTATTACTATACGGACCACTATTCTCTACTCTATTCACTATACTATTTCTCTATACTGATCACTATACGGATTACTATTCAGATCACTATACAGTGGTTACTTTCGGGTGAGTATTATCGAGCAAGTACTATTAATGCGAGAGTTATTCGAAGGCGTCTGACACCAGTATTGTTCAACGGCGTTACTATAGTTGTATCTGCGATTACAAAGTCTCTACTACAATGTGACAACAAGTATTCATTGACATTAGAAAAGTGACAACCAGTGTGCGTTGACATCACAAAATTTAGAAAAATAATTTAAAGAATTAAAAGAAGCACTTTTTATTGTTTGGTGTAACGATACATGTATTAGACAATGATTCGTACCCAAATACACCCCCACACAGACATATATATATATATATATATATATATATATATATATATATATATAGGGTACGATGGATAAGTCGTCTAAATTATGCAAAAATGAAAATAACACTGACATCTCATTTTAACAAATATATTTACCAAAATTACGCAAAAATATCATGAAATACTAAAGAGTAAATTTATTCAATAAAATTGTCATTGGCTTCAACCATATCCCCCAGACAACTTCGGAATCTCCAAAAGGTCTCCTTTTTAAGTTGGTGAAGGCTACCATGATCCATGCTTTCAGTTCATCTTTGGTTTTTCAAGGAATTTTGTTGGTCTCTCATTCAACTGCGCTTCACGCATAATAATCAAGGGTATTTCAGACTGAGGACTTAGGTGGCCAGATATAAGGAGCGATGTGGTCGGAGAAATTGTCTGACAGTCATGACTGTGTTCTTCTTCTTGTGTGGCATGGTGCCGAGTCAAGTTGCCAGACAGAGTCTTCCAGCAGCCACCCTCTTGACCCAGAGTAGCACTAGCTCCTTAAGCCTCATAATGTAGGCCACCCTGTTGAGTCTGAGGCCCTTACCAATAAATTCAGGAGGTTTTTTTCTTATTATAACGATCGGAGTGTAGTTTCCGAGCTGTCGTACGTACGTAATCACCATTAGATTAACCCAATCCTTTCCACTGTCCTCAGATTGACACCCAAACACTTCCAGATGTCCGTAGTGGAGGTTCCAGAGCGAATGCCAAGCAATACAGTATGCCGTTTCCAAATTTATGTCGTAGTGAATTGCGTCATGATTCCCTTTTTTCTCACAGACGTTGTCCAAATGACCCTACTATACTTTGTGGTGGACAACATATAAAACAAACAACGCGCATGCGTGAAATTAAAAAAAATAAAATGGCGACAATTTACCAATCGCTATCTCTCTCTCTCTCTCTCTCTCTCTCTCTATCTATCTATCTATCTATCTATCTATATATATATATATATTAAGAAATATACTCTTAAGGTATTCTATATTTATGGGATAAAGTGCTCAATATCAGAGATAGAGCGTGTGTAAATATAAAACTGAACATTGAACTCCACACTTAGATGCGACAGTCTGTTTCATGCTAGACGCAATCGTCAGGCCACGTACATATATATATATATATATATATATATATATATATATATATGATTTAAAATAAATTAACTGATTTTAAATCAGTCAATTTATATTATTTATGCTCTGTAAATTTTACATTGAGCACTATTTTGTAAAAATAAAAAAAAAATAATAAGAACACCGGATTATATACCTTACTGTTCTTTCTTTTTTATTTATATATACAATACATACATACATACATACATATATATATATATATATATATATATATATATATATATATATATATATATATATATCAGAAGTATCAGAATCCTATAGTAGTTTTGTCGGTATTAAGCTTGAAACGACCCAAATATTTACCATATATAGCATATTTAAAGATATTTCTTTTGTCATAAAGTCACTGAGAAAAGAAGGATAATCTTGTCCATCGACAGATTTACGGATCTGGAAATATGTCAACATCTAACTTTGGGAATTTATCTGGATTATTCATTGACTCACAAGTAAATGTTAGCAATTGGTAAATTTAGTGATTCTGTCAAATAATGGCTGCATTCTGATGAGGCATCGTGAGGTGTTAGCATAAATTTTGCCTAAACTTTACAACACTTGCGAGCTCCTGAGTGTATCTAAAATATCAAAACATCATGACAGAATCAGTAACAGCAGACAAAATAATAAATCAAAATACATTGTTTTATTTCTAGTTGAACAATAAAGCATTGTTCCGAAGATACAGTATCTATTGTATTGCCGGGGGGGTATTTCGGTTAAAAGAATCAAATATTAATTATCGAATGGTCATTGATTACTTGATAATCATGTGGAGTCACAATCCGACAATTATTTAAAAAAAAATTATTATAAAAAGAATGTATAAACATAAAAATGTCTTAAAAATAATTTTCGGACTTTGTCCATTTCATAATGTGTGACGTCATTTTTTTACATTTGGATACGCCATGAGCAGATATGAATGTACGTGGGAGAATCATGGAAGATTGAAGTTTAAAGACAGTAAATTCGACCTTGCTAATCGAACCACTCTCTGTATCTCGATCGGTTAAGAGCACGTCAGGCTAAATGACGGTTCCGTATAGGATACAGGTTCGAATCCTGTCGGAGAACGAATACTTTCTATGAAAATTTCTCAGACATTCAGGTCGGTAAATGTTGTTTAATACTGTTTATTATAAACAGAGCATTTACTTAAATATTTGTATCTATAAAAAGAATGTATAAACCTAAAAATGTCTTAAAAATAACGGAATTATTCGTTTTGTTTCAATTTGCACAAGGTTGTATGTATCTATCTCGCTCATTATGTTCAACTACTGGCTACTCCTTCCTCTTCATTCCGGCTGAGGAATCTGCTATTTTAATTCCTAGCTCAGTGATGTGAGAAATTACTAAACTGAATGACTATTTCCAATTCGTCGTTCATAAAGGACAAAAATCGCGCCCAAATCTTTTCTCTCTCCTCCAAAATTAGTTTCTTCTCCACATATTTGAGATCTCAACTAGCTGTCTTCGAAACAGCGTCATATTCCAATGTCAGCTCATTATTCTGCCATTGTGAAGGCCAGGAAAGCGGCCTATCCAATGTCAAGTTCGATGAGGAAATACAATTAGCGAAGGCAGAAAAATGAGTTAAAATCCTTTTTTTATGAATGGGACGTAATGTTAAGTTAACACGTGATCCCCATCACCGGCCGTGAATTGATTCATCACTTGTTTTTTGGGGGTTTTTTATCGCTTGGTTTATACGCTTGCAAACTGACTTTGTGTATGTGTCTGTATTTGTGTGTATATGCGTGTCTGTATGTGACAGTGCAGTGGAATGAACATGGTGTATTTTGAGTTGAAGTAATCCCGTGTATAGGCGTGTTTTGCAAGAGTTTACAGTCATTATAATCATGTGAGTCAGTAGAAGGAATATAATTATTTCTTTGTCTGAACATGTATTCCAATATATTTTGGCTACAGGGTATTCATGTGTGTTGACATAAATAGATTGTGATGCATTTATGTGTAAAGATGTGTTCTTTTGAGTGAAAACCTAACGTTCGTCACTGAAATGGTACGGATCAATGGGTCGTCTAGAATAAATGTTATTTCTTGAGCTTTTATATGTAGAGACCTGTGTGTAGAGGCTAGACGCCTGCTTGGTGGGTCATATGTCAAGTTGAACGTATGCTATATTCATCTTTTTCTTTCTGTGTATATGAGTGAACATATCGCTTAGTTTCCAAGTATATTTTGGTCAAGAGAGAAGAATTTTTTCTGGATATTCATAAATGTACGAGAACATCAGCGCCATTTTGTTGAAGCATAATCTGGTCAACCATCTTCACGGTAAATTCTTCCCTTGTCGATTTGATCCCACATCTTTTTTATAAGTCTGTCTTTAATTCCCACTGTTCAAGAAAAAAAAATTGGCAAAGCTGGTATTATTTTTTTTCTAATTTGTATACTCTGAAACTGATTAATCTTTTTAATAAAAGGTCCATGTATACTTTCTTTCTATCTAGTGACTGATATAGTTGCATATTTTTCTCTTGTATAAGAACATTTGGAATGATTTTTGAGGTTGAATCATTCTCTTCGCATCTAACACTATCTCAGCAAGTTTTTTCCTCCAATCAAATCATTCATACAAAATTTCAAACACACACACGTATACACACATACATATTTATATTATGTTTTAGCCATATATATATAGTCATTATATATATGTGTGTGTGCATGTATATATATATATATATATATATATATATATATATATATATATATATATATATATATATATATAAATGAAAAAACGTAAATGAATTTATTTAAATAAAAACTAATAATAACAAAAAACATATATAGTCATTATATATATGTGTGTGTGTGTATATATATATATATATATATATATATATATATATATATAAATGACAATAGGAAAACTGTAGTAGTTGCCGACGCGTTTTGTCCAATGTGGA